>CAJJDO010000010.1:67153-110178 GCA_905183005.1 Paramecium pentaurelia | reverse complement strand
TTATTAATATAAAGTCCTTCTATTATTTCTAATTAATTGACAACATGTTTAGAATGTATATAAAATGTTAAAGGATGGTAATATAATCCATATTGCTAAACTACTGTTTACATAAATCCAAATGGAAATACAGCTAAAACAATATCTGATGATGATTACTTATACTATGTATTTGATGGATTAGAATCTTAAATGTGTAGATATTGTAATTAATAATTCTTATAGAATATTGATAGTATATATCAAGACTTTAATTTATTAATTTAAACATTTAAATAATTTTGTTAACTTAGCAAAAACTATTTTTATGGAACATTTGACTTTAATGTTTGTTATGAATGTAATATTTTAGGATGCATTACTTGTTCTATTGGTATAACAGATTTTCAATGTACTAGTTGTGAAAGGCCTTGGATATTGGTTAATGGAATTTGTACATTTAATTCTTATTCTGACAAAAATAATGAATGCTTAACTCCTTATTATAGAAATTCTATTGGAGAATGTAAATTATGTAATCTTTAAAATTGCAAATATTGTTTTGAATATAATAAAAATGATCTATCAAAATGCACTTTGTATGCAAATTTTGATAAATTTGATTAAGATGAATATTTAGCGATTGGATGTGCACTTTGTGAAGATAATTTTAATTTTGATTTTAATATTGGAGAATGCATATACAAATAACCATCTTTACCTAATTGTATAAGGTCATTTATTAATTTATAAAATTAAGAGATGTGCACTTTATCATCCACTGATTTTAGTATAGCACCAGAAATTATTAATTGTGATAAGTTTATCTCAAACTGTTTGTAATGTATTTTCACTCCTCAGTCTTCAATAAAATGCATCATTTGTTAAAGTGGATTTACTAGTTCTATCCGATTGGGAAGTTGTTATCCAAATACTGCTGTTAATGCAAAAATTGTAATTGAAGGAGATTATTATTTATAAGATGCTTGGGTTTAAAGAGGATAAAGTTTTATGATGAAATTTTTACCTAAATAATATTATTATTAAAGAGCCTTTGTGTATTTTAGATCCTCAGGAATCGAATTAGAATGTAATGATGGTTATTAAATTGATGATTAACATCATTGCAAAAAATATTGCACTTCAGAATGTTTGAATTGCTAATTCTCTGTTATAACTTATAGATTTTATTGCGAGTAATGCCCTTTAAATGAATACTATTAACCAATTCATAGTGAAGAATTGGGTTAATGTACTGGATGTCCAAAATTGTGTGATATTTGTCAAGAAAGGTCTTAAACTGAAATAAATGTAATTTATAAAATTATTCTTTAGTAATTAAATCCACATTTTAAGATATAGGAAAAAAACAGAATATACACTAAAAAATGTCTCAAACCAATCTCAAATTCAAATGTTCTTATTGATTCATACTATCAAATTGCAAAATACTGTTATGATCCTAATTGCAATTCAGAATTGGTATTTGAGTTTGGTTTTAATAATTGTGATTTATACTAATAATTAAATATAGACGATAAAATTGATACTAATTTTTTCAATTAGAATGGAATAGCCTATTTAACTTTATCTATGAGAGGTTTGTTCAATATAATTTGTAGCGATTTAGCTTTATAATTTACAACTTAATTGAAATCAGAAATTTTTAATTTAAGATTCTTGAAATTAAGTGTCAATGCTTTTTTAAGTATATATCCATCAGCTTTTATATCTAATTTTGATTGTATAGAAATTAATAATGTTACTTTTATATTTAACAATTAATAATTTTTTCATATTACAAATTAAAATAAGAAGGTAAATTTAATACTAAATAACATTATAATTTAAAATAGCTAAATTGAAAATGTATTTTCACTTTTTGATACAGAATTATTTGCAGATCTTAATTTAAATAACATTTAAATAATCAATACTAATTTTACTAATTCTTCATTATTAAATTTAGCAAATAAATAATTCTAAGGAAAAATAACAATTCATAATATAATTTTAGAAAATTGTAAATTCTTAAATTCTACATTATTTTTTATTTCTGATAATTAAATTTAAATATAAATTGAATAACTAGTTATTAATTAATCCTTATTTTATAATTCTACATTCATAACTATTCATGCAAATTATCATGAAGAAAGCAGAATGTATGTGAATGGAATAAAAGTCATATTAAGTTAGCTCCATTAATCTTTTATTTTCAATTGTACTACCTAACTTGAAATAATCATTAATAATTTACTTTTGGATCAAAATTTGATTATACTATCTACCGTAATAGGATTTATTTCCAATTTTACCTTGTTTTAAACAATAATAGAAAATAATAATTTTCAAGATTCATAATTTATTGCCACATTGCAAATTGAAACTAAGGGAAAAATTCACTGTTTAATAGATAATTATTTAGCTCAATAAAATAATTTTACTACTTCCAGTCTATTTTTTATATAATCAAGCATATCAAATAATAATTTTTATTTTTATTTAAAATCCATTAAGCTATAATTTAATAAGGGATTTACTAATTAATATTAGGAAATTAGTTTATTTAATATTAATTGTTTTCAACTAGAATTTAACAATATTCATATTGTTAATTTAATAAATTTAAGAATATTTTATTTGGTTGAGGTTCGTCAAATTTTTGCATCAAACATAGTCTACAAAAATTTAGAAGTTTATAATAAAGTACCATCTGATTTAAATTGTTTAGTTTACTAAAATTATAATAATTAACTTTTCTTTATTTCTGGATATACTATTGTAATCTTAAAAAATATCAAAGTGTTAAAATAATTTAGCATTGATTAATCATTGATAGATATATAATCAACTAGAAAAAGTCCTACTAAAATACCTTCAAGCTTAAGGCTGATAAATTTGGAATTCGATGGAAATTTATTATTGCATTAATACTAAGCTAACTTTTTCTCTCTGATGACTATATATTCTGAACAAATAACCAATATTTATTTAGAAACCATTATTTTCNATGATGACATTTTTACCAAACTAATATTTTTATTAAAGGCCGTATAATGATTAGAATGTTATATAATTTTAAGTTGAATGTAAAGAAGGATACAAATAAAATGATTAATAAGATTGTATAAAGTATTGTACTTCTGATTGTTTGAAATGCGATTTATCTATAAATTCTGACATTTTTAATTGTATTTAATGTCCATAAAATTACTACTAATAACCAATTCGTAGTGAAATAGATGGCTAATGTATAGAATGTCCTGAATTGTGTGATGTTTGTGAAAGAAGATCCGAAACAGAAATTTATGTAAGATAAGTTAATTATTTTTAGAAACTAAATCCAAACTTTAAGATGAATGGAATAAACAGAAAATATACAAATAAATGTATCCGAAAAGTTTCATATCCAAATGTGATTATCGATCCATACTTTTTTATTGCTAAATATTGTTATACTATAAATTGCATTTAAGAATTTAATTTAGAACTATCTAGCTAAGATAATTATATTGATATTGATTCAAAAGTTAATATATAGTATAGTAACTAAATTGGGCTCAATATTTTATCTATTAAAATTGATCAAAAGAAAGATGATGAGTCTTATAAAGATTTTATGTAAACATCTTAATTGAAATCAGAAATTTTTAGTTTAAGATTTCTGAAACTCAGATTGAATCTTTATGAAAATAATTTTAAAACTTTTATTGTATCAGGTTTTGATTTTATAGAAATTAATGATGCACATTTCTAATTTAAAAATTAAGATCATTTTTAATTTGAAAATAAAAATTAATAAGTAAATTTATTATTAAATAACATTGTAATATAATAGAGTTCAATTTCAAATGTTAATCCTATTTTAGATTCAGATATATTTGGAGATATAACTTTGAAAAATATATTAATAATTGATACAAATCTGAAAAATTCTTCATTATTCAATTTTTAGTAAAAATAGTAATAAGGAATAATCAAAATTGAGAAAATGACTTTGAAATAATGCAACTTTACAAATACTTAATTCTTATAAATTTTTAACAATAAAATTAAGATTTAAATTGATTAATTAGTGATTGATTCATGTTAATTTGTAAATTCGTCATTCATTACATTTTTAAATAATTTAATTTATATTGGTGAATTTGAAATCAATACAATAAATTTCACATATAATAAACTTTATTAATCCTATTTTTTGAATAGCACTTATAATTTCCAAATTTGGATAATTAACTTTAATTTTTAATAAAATTTGATTGAAATGTCAACTATTATAAAATTTAATTCAAATACAACTTTGCTAAAGACTGAAATAAATTAAAATACTTTTATTAATTCTTATTTTATGGCTGCTATTTAGATTGATGTTCAAAATAAACTTGTTTGTTTAATTGAAAATTATTTAGTTTATGAAAATGATCTTACAAACTCTAATTTATTAAATATAGAATCAACATTATCAAATAAGAATATATATGTTTAATTAAGATCCTTTACAATTTCATAAAATTAAAGAGGAATTAATTAATAACAATAAATCAACTTATTTAATATTCATTGCTTCCAACTAGATATTGAGAACATTTAGATTATTAATTCAAATAACTTACGTATATTCTATCTTTTTGAAATCTAAAAATTTTATGCATCAAATATAGTTTACGAAAATCTTGAAATCGATTATAAAGTAAGTTTTAGTTTAAATTGTTCAGAATACACTTATATTCAAAATTAACTCTTTTTAATTAATGGATTCAATATTATTATCATTTAAAATATTAAAGTTCATTAATAATCTAGTATTGATAGATCATTAATAGAGATATCATCAAAAGGAAATAGTTTAACTAATTAAAAAAATTTTTTGTAATTGATAGATATGCAGTTTGTAGGAAACTTTTTATTGAAATAGTTTTAATCGAGTATTTCCTCTCTAATTACTATATATTCCGAATATGAATCTCATATAAAATTGGAAAATATAGTTCTTTAAAATAACTTTTTGCATTATTAAATTGATGATCCATCTGAATCTTCAACAAGTTTAATTTAGATAATATCTATTGCAGGATTAATTGAGATTAATAATTTTATTTGTTAGTCTAATGCACTAACTAATTCTTCGAATTCATTTATATCTTTGAAATCTGAAATAATACAATTAACAAATTATAGTATTTCAAAACATAATGTAATACCTTTTGAATTATGGATGTCTTATTATGATTTTTCAATTGATATAGATGAATTTGATTAGGATTAAATCAATTTAATCATTTAATAAACTTTTAAAATCAAAAGTAAAGGTGGAGGTGGTTTAATATCAGCATCAAGTTTTTCCTGTTTTAATTGTTCATTTGAAGATATAATAGGATTTAAAAGTTCTGTATTTGAAATTAAGACTTAAGGAGATGGAAATATTTCTTTCATAAATTTAACAATAAAATCATTAGAATATGATTTATCTTAAATAGTTGATAGTACAGGTTGTATTACTATTTATTCTTCTAATAGTTTACTTAATTTATAAATCTATAATGCAGTATTTTAAAATATATTCAATCGAATGGCTCCTTCAATTTTTACAATAATTCCTTCATAATAAAGGAATTAAGTAAGAATTGAAGATATTTAAATTATTAATACAATATCATTAAAGAATCCAATTATCAATTTATAATTTTCATCATATGATATAAATTTAAATAAAGTAATTATTAGAAATATCAAAATATCATAATATGAAGATATTTGGATTAAGTATTTTGATAAGACTGGAATGATAAGTTAATCTGAAATTTAAGATATAACTGGAACATCTAATGCTTTGATATAATTATCAAATTGTAAAGTTGTCATCTAAAACATTTTAATTTAAGGCCTTTATGCCTTCCCTTTAATTAAATTGATTAATGTTTAACAATTATTTATCTCTTATTTTTAGGCAATTGAAATTCAAACATTCTATGGATTCAGTCTATTAGAATTAAAACTAAATTTGTAAATAAAATAAACCATTTATTTTGAATTCGTATATATTTAACACTTTAAACCTTATATAGTTAGAGATGCTTCAATCTTCTACAATCCTAAAATGAATTATATGATTTCAGGATGCGGTTAAGTTGAAAATATTTAATAGAATCCTTAGATTTATTATTTTAATGATATCATTAATCTTATGTAAACTTGGCAATTGAGCTCAATAATAGAAATTCAAACTGATTCAAATTAGACGGTTATATATCTTTAAAATATCTTATTATAGGATAATTAATGTGAGTTCTGTTCAAATGGACTATTATTTTTGAAAATGGTTAACCATAGTACACTGATAATTAGAGACCTTATTTGTAATGAAAATTCGATATAAAAATATGGATGTATAAATATTTGGAAATCTAATGATAAAGACCAATATAGCATGATTTCAAATTCTATTTTTTTTCATAATAATGGCAGCACAGGTAGTGCTTTATATTCATCTAACATGTAAATGACAATTAATTAATGTAAAATATTAAAAAATAGAGCCAGTTTTTAAGGTGGCGGTTTACATTTAGATATGAAGAATAGAAATCTGATGATTAAAAAATCTACAATAATATATAACTAAGCAAAGGAAGGAGGTGGAATATTTATGTTAAATGATGGCAATATCAATTAAAATAACTTCATTTAATCATTCTTACATTTCAACTTAGCAGATTATTTTGCAAATAATTTAGTTGAATTCCCAACTCATTTAAGCTTAGTAATTAATTCTTAAGAAATGCAATCAGAAGAACTTATTATTAATAACATTACTTTAAGAAGCCTCAAGCTTAACCCTTATATAATTATAGAATAAGGGATTAGAAAAATTAGCTCATATTTGATGGTACCAAGTAATTAAGTGGTAAAAGATTATTAATTTTTTTCATCAGGAAAGCAAAAGTATATATTTAAGGAATTTTCAATATCAATAAAGAATAGTAGAAACGAATTTTTATTTAATATACAGNATTTTCATCATATGATATAAATTTAAATAAAGTAATTATTAGAAATATCAAAATATCATAATATGAAGATATTTGGATTAAGTATTTTGATAAGACTGGAATGATAAGTTAATCTGAAATTTAAGATATAACTGGAACATCTAATGCTTTGATATAATTATCAAATTGTAAAGTTGTCATCTAAAACATTTTAATTTAAGGCCTTTATGCCTTCCCTTTAATTAAATTGATTAATGTTTAACAATTATTTATCTCTTATTTTTAGGCAATTGAAATTCAAACATTCTATGGATTCAGTCTATTAGAATTAAAACTAAATTTGTAAATAAAATAAACCATTTATTTTGAATTCGTATATATTTAACACTTTAAACCTTATATAGTTAGAGATGCTTCAATCTTCTACAATCCTAAAATGAATTATATGATTTCAGGATGCGGTTAAGTTGAAAATATTTAATAGAATCCTTAGATTTATTATTTTAATGATATCATTAATCTTATGTAAACTTGGCAATTGAGCTCAATAATAGAAATTCAAACTGATTCAAATTAGACGGTTATATATCTTTAAAATATCTTATTATAGGATAATTAATGTGAGTTCTGTTCAAATGGACTATTATTTTTGAAAATGGTTAACCATAGTACACTGATAATTAGAGACCTTATTTGTAATGAAAATTCGATATAAAAATATGGATGTATAAATATTTGGAAATCTAATGATAAAGACCAATATAGCATGATTTCAAATTCTATTTTTTTTCATAATAATGGCAGCACAGGTAGTGCTTTATATTCATCTAACATGTAAATGACAATTAATTAATGTAAAATATTAAAAAATAGAGCCAGTTTTTAAGGTGGCGGTTTACATTTAGATATGAAGAATAGAAATCTGATGATTAAAAAATCTACAATAATATATAACTAAGCAAAGGAAGGAGGTGGAATATTTATGTTAAATGATGGCAATATCAATTAAAATAACTTCATTTAATCATTCTTACATTTCAACTTAGCAGATTATTTTGCAAATAATTTAGTTGAATTCCCAACTCATTTAAGCTTAGTAATTAATTCTTAAGAAATGCAATCAGAAGAACTTATTATTAATAACATTACTTTAAGAAGCCTCAAGCTTAACCCTTATATAATTATAGAATAAGGGATTAGAAAAATTAGCTCATATTTGATGGTACCAAGTAATTAAGTGGTAAAAGATTATTAATTTTTTTCATCAGGAAAGCAAAAGTATATATTTAAGGAATTTTCAATATCAATAAAGAATAGTAGAAACGAATTTTTATTTAATATACAGCAATTTTCTTGTTAAATTTCATATAAAACTGTTTAAATGAATTAACAATATTAATTAAAAGATTTTAAAATGATTTCTACCCTTCAAGCCGATATTAGAAACAATAATTTTGATTTAGGATCTATTTAATTTCATTTTAATCCCTATCATGAAGAAAATCAAAATTTATTAATATTAATAAATTGCTCATAATAAAATTCAACAGAATATTTACATTATTTAATCAAAGCAAGAACTTATAAATGTTAATTAGGAGAATTCTATGTTGATGAAGGATGTTAAATTTGTGAGTCAAAATATGGATTTTATTCAGTAACTTATAATGCTACAAAGTGTTCAGTATTTGATAAAACTAAATTTGCAAATATCACTTCTCATGCTATTTAATTATTAGTAGGTTATTGGAGACCACATTCTTACTCTGATAATACCGATTTTTGTTTCAAAAATTTTGAATTTTGTAGAGGAGGTTGGTAAGTTGGAAACGAACTTTGTAGTATAGGACATATTGGAGGATTGTGTGAGGAATGTGATAACCATAATATAAGAGGGTAAGGATAATTTTTTAAGAATTAATAAGATTCTATATGCTATGGTTGCTCTGATACAGCCAATTATATCGTATCATTTATTTTTGCTTCGCTTTGGTATAAATATTTAAAACTATTTAAGGGCTTTAATTTCTATTATAATTACCTTAAGAAGCATTGAGAAATCAAATTAATTATTTACAACACTTAAGCTTAAGCTTAAACCAAAATATAGTAAAATCTTATTTAAATTAGATTAAGGTAATATTATATTGTTAAAAATTTAGATTTAGAAAGTATTTTCATTAAGATTTTGCTTAATTATTTATGGATTTTTTCAGTCATATTTACTTTTAATTTAAAGTTTTCGCTATCTTTTTCTATCATTGATTAATTTAGTAATACTTCATAATTCATGGCATTCAGTCTCGATTGTTATTTATCAGATGCTTCTTAAATTGAACTACTTTATCTCAGGATCATTACTACTTTAGGAATATTACTCATATAATTCATCATAATTTAAGTTGGATTAAAAGTTTATTAATTATTTATTAAACAAAAGTTTGATAAAAGCATAATTTCGAATACATTATTATACCTATATGTTTCAAATTATGCTGGACTGATTAAATAGTAATAAGTTCTTTATAATTAGATTTTGTTCTATTTTGTCAAAAAGAATAATCTCAAACAATCAATATATATAAGGCGATCTGACTCTTATATTTGGCTCGTAAAATCATTATTAATGGATATATTATTTTGCCATACCTGGACTTGGAATATTTGGATGTTGTATTCCTTTTTCTTTGTTTTTCTTAATGCTTATTAATAAAAATAAGCTTGAACACATCAAACTTAGAAGACATATTTGCTACTTATTCAATGAATACAATGAAAAAAGCTATTTTTGGGAATAAATCAAATTATCAAAAAAGACAGTTATTATACTTATTATGACATACTTTGAATCCAATATCCTACTAAAAGCTTCTTTATTGGGATTAGTTTTATTAGTTTATTAATTATTAGCTGGAAAACAGCAACCCTATATTATATCAAGCTTAAATAACCTAGATCTCTAAACAGGATAAATTTGTTCTATTGCTATTTTTGTTGCAACTGCCAAATATGTTAGCGAAAAAGAAATTGAAAATTCCTATTCTGAAATATTACAAGTTGTTATTATGCTTCTTTGTTTAAGACTCTGTTATCCATTTTTTTTGGATATCTTTAGAGCATACATTAAAAAATATAAGGTAAATTTGGATTAATAAATTATTTAATATCTAAAAATTTATTAATCCAAATTCAAGGATGGCAAATCATTTAGATAATATATTAAAAAATTGGAGATTGAAAGAAAATAGATTAAGAACAAACTTTTCCATTTTAAAACTACATTTGCTAACTATTTCAAAGGCATAAATTAAAAATCAAAAGTAATTAAAATTCTATTATTTAGATCACATCTAACTATTACTGAAAATTAAAATATATTATCATCTGGTAGACATAAATAATAGGAAACCGTTTCTAATAATCTCCTTTTATTATTAGAATGAAAATATCGATTTATTAATTATGATATAATATTATTTGAATATTCTAAATATTTATTATAATCATTATAAATTCTATAAAATTATTTATTATAAAGTCTTCATTATCCTAAATTATTTATATTTGCTATTTTCAAAGTTTACAACTAAATCTATAGCAATAACAAAGAATTTATAAGAAGTTGTTAAGAAATCATATAATCGAATTCCATATTATAAACAAAGATAATAATAAAAAATCTAAAATGCTATGAATCATTTATATATATATATATAATTCTCATTTTATTAATTATTTATATTTATTATTAATGAATTAAACTAATCATCTAATTAGGATAAAAGAGACTCTACAAAACCATCCTCATCATAATATTGGAGAATTTTAAGTAGAAGCAGAAGGATCTGGAAATTATAAAGTCATTTCAAATGAATATGATGCAAATACTTTAGAAGTATATTTGTAAGGTAGAATTAATTATTGGCTAACCATCGATGAAATATTGAATATAATTATTCAAATTCTAGATGCATGTATTCATTTAGAACAATTAAATATTACTCATAGAAATTTGAATTTGAGATCAATCTTTATCAAAAAAATTCATGAAAATATTATAATTGTGAAAGTATTTATTCTATATTATAAATCTAATCAGATTGTTGATTTCAGTTAAGCTGTAAATGATTCTTTTAAACTGTCGCAAATTGTAAATAAGCCTCCTTACTAAGCCCCTGAAATAGTTGAACAAAATAATTATGATAATAAATGTGACATTTATTCTGTAATTCTTTTATGCTATAGGAAGTTAGGGATAATTTTATACTAATTGTGTTTTAAAGAATTAAATAATGAATAGCTTATTTAATTAAACTTGGGTTATTAATCTAACAAATTTAGATACAAAGATAGAACATTAAACATGTTAATGGAAAGGATGATTGTTCGTAATCCAATATAGAGAATTGGCTGGAATGAATTAAAAAATTTAGCCTACCTCTAACCTCAAATATTGATTTTACAAAATAGATATTTAATTGATAAAAAATAATCTATCGGAAAAGGATATTAAGGGGAAGTGTATAAAACTTATGATCTTTAAAATTTTGAACATTTGTATTGCACAAAAATTAATAATTAAATAGGAAGTTTTTATAATGAAATATAAATTATTGATCTTCTTTAAAATCAAATTTAAGATAAAAAGTGTAAAAACATTATAAATTTTATTGAAATTTTCACATAAAATAATTTCCAATACATTATAATGGAATATTGTTAAATAAATCTTGACTAATATTTTAAGGAAAGGAATTTTTTAATGACAGAAGAAGAAATCTTAAATCTATTATCTTCAGTAATAAATGGATACATTTATTTGAAGGATTTAGGAATTATACATAGAGATATCAAACCATCAAATATATTATTAAAAGAATCGGATGATAATATTGTTTGGAAAGTTTTTATTTAATATATTCAAGCTTATTGATTTTGGTTGTGGGAAAGTGCTAAACTAAGACTTAACCTAAACTAGGATAGGAACTGAATTATTTAAAGCCCCAGAAATATTTGATAATTATCCATATGATTATCAATGCGATATATTTTCTGTATGAATTAAATTAAATTGTAGTTAGGTGTTTTATTACATTATTTAGTATTTGAAGGATAAAATTATTGTGGTTTTTAAAAAGACGAAGTTTCATTAAGAGAATTTTAATTAAAATTAAAATATAAACCATTTTAGTGTTAAAAACCATTTAAAAATGTAAAATTCTGTCATTATACAAAGTTTTCTAATAATTTGCTATAATTGATCGACAAAATGTTAATGTACAAAGCAGAATAGAGGATAGATTGGTATTCACTCTCTTAAGAAGTCAATCTAATCTAAAATTAAATTAGAAATTAATCTAATAAAACGCTACAATAAAATAATTTAATTTCATAAATAGATTCAAATGAGTAAACGGAATCAAAAAATTAGGAGATAGGTATTAGAAATTATGATTCTGAAGCGGAAATTTTGTTTGAAAAAGGTAAGTGTAGTCAATATTTTAGGTCAAAATTTATATTGGTAGAGAAATTTTTAGGAAGCCATCATATGTTTAGACTAATCCTTCAATTTAAAAAAGAATAATACGCATATTCATTTTTTTAAAGGTTATACCATTTTAAAATCAATAGCTGATAGTTTACGAATGTAAGGCTTTTATAATGAAGCAATTGCACATTTAGAGAGCGTATTATTAACAGATTCAAAGGATGTTAATTCATTATGGTGTAAAGGTATATCATTCAAATATGTTTAGCTGACTGCCTAAAAATGATCAATAAATTTGAAGATTCTATCTTTTGGGCAGATAAAGTATTATCAATAGATCCCAATCATATAAATTCTTTGTTTTGTAAAGGTATTATTATTTATATCATAGGAGATTGCTTAAAAAGATTATGTTTATTTGATGATGCTTTGATGTATGTGAATAAAGCATTATTAATTAATTCTGAACACTTAAATTCAATGTGGTGTAAGGGTAGTTTGATTGTGATTAATTAGCTGAAATCTTAAAATTGAGTCATAAGTATGAAGAAGCAATTTTTTGGGTGAATAAAGCATTATCATATGATAATTCAAATGTCAATTCCTTATAGTGTAAAGGTGATTATTTCAAATTATAAAAGCTGAAATCATATACAGATTAGGTAGATTTAGGGAGGCTATTATTTGGGCTGAACAAGCTTTAAGCGTTGATTCACATCATGTAAATTCATTGTGGTGTAAAGGTATTTTACTTAAAAAATGATTAGCTGAGTGTTTAAGAATGTTAAATTAGTATTAAGAAGCAATTTTTTGGTCAGATAAAGCATTATCTATTGATCAAAATCATCTAAGTTCATTAAGATGTAAAGGTAAAATAATTTTAATAAATAGCTGAAAGTTTAAAAATGTTAAGTAGATATGAAGAAGCCATTGTTTGGATAGATAAAGCACTTTCCATTAATCCAAATTATATAAATTCTTTATTTTGTAAAGGTAATCATATACTTAAAGAATTTAGCTGATAGCTTAAGAATGTTAAATTAATACCGAGAAGCCATTCAATTTTCAGATATTATCCTATCAATAAATCCCAATCACATTAATGCTTTGTTTTGTAAAGGTAACTTAAAATGAATTAAGTTAGCTGATAGTTTAAGAATGTTAAATTAATATACTGATGCTATTATTTGGGTTGACAAAATATTATAAATAGATTCATAGCATATAATTTCCTTATTTTGTAAAGGTAACAAATATAATTTGAATTAAAAGGAGAATCATTGCGCATGTTAAAATATTAAGATGAAGCCATTTTTCATTTTAATTAGATTCTCTAAATTGACTCTAATCATATATAATCACTTGCATCAATTGGTCATTTAATTTATAATTTATTAGGAACATACCTATAAGATTAAATGAATTTACAAGGAGCATTAGAATTCTATAATAAGATCATTTTAATCGATCCAAAAAATTAATGGGCGTAAAAAAAATTGAGTATTAACTTATAATATGAATAGAATAATTCAAATAAAGTTTGTAAAATTAATGAGTTATATATAAAACATAAACATTTTTAGCTTTTAATTTTACTCATCTATTATATATCTTAAATACTAGATTAATTGCTTCATTAGATGTTATTTTTTTTTGAAAAATTTGAATTCCTTTCTAAAAGATAAATAATAAATTAAATTATATAAAATCTTGATTCTAAAATAAAAAATAACTATTAATAAATATAATATCTTATGATTATCGTTTATTTCAATACTTCCATATAAAAATATACTAACTTCTTGATAATTTATGAATATTTAATAATTAAAAAGGTCCTCATAAAATAGTTAAATATCCAATAAAAACTTATATAAACCTTATAATTATATAATTCAAAATTAAATATAACAAATTAAATTAAAAAAGATTAATATTATATGAATATAATTTTTAAATATTTATATATTCTTATTAATATTTTAATCATTTGTATGAGAATTAAATAATTTTACAATATTCATAAAATTATTACTATGTTAATTTTTTGTTTTAGGATTAAATAATTTTAGAAAATTGATAAATTCTTATCAATATATATTTCTGATAGTATATTACTTTTTGATTTTCAATTTATGTATTGAAAATTGTTAGCAGGTATTGTTTTAAAATAACACTTCTAATTCCTATTATTTAATTATTTTCAAGATCAGTTAAAACAAAGAAAATAATTGATTCATAAAAAGCTTTATTATTCATAATAAATGGACTACAAGCTGTTGTAACACTACTATAATATTGAGAATACTTTTAAATCTTTAGAATTTTCTCTCACATATAATTTTATCTATTTTTTTACACAATCCTCTTCTTTCTAAGGTTATTCAAAGTTCACTTTCAACCTCTATTAAAATATTTTAATGAAACTAAAATAAGTAGAATCATAGAAAGAATTGGTTTCCTATTAAATAAATTTAACTAGACTATTTAGTATTATCAAATTTTGAACATTTAAAGCTTAAAGTAGAATAGCATTTCTTTTTTTACTTGATTTAATTTTAGAAAAACAGGAATCCATTGTATTTTTAACATTAAATGTTGCCTATATAGAAAATTAAATGATATAATAAAGTTAAAAAATTAGAGAGTTAAACTATTTATCGAATAATTTTCCAATTTTTTCTTTAATTTCGAAAAAAACATTTAATCTAAGAATAAATCGAATTAATAATAAATATATAATTTCGCAGATTAAAAAGTTTGAAATAAAAATGATTAATTTGAAAAATATTAATATTCTTGAAAATAATTATCTGTTAATTCATCGTTCAATTGTTAATAGGTATTTATTTGTAACTGATTCAGATTGTTTATATCTATTTAATGAGGAAAGATTTTAATTTCTAGTTGCTTAACAATTGCATCTAAATCATAAAATTTTAATTACTTTTATCGTTTTATTTATTCTTATGAGGCCATTTTTAAAATTTAATAATTCGATCTTAATCTAATCTCTTTTAGTTTCAATTATGTAATTACATTATTGATAGATTCTGCTTTCATACAATTTGGCTTTATATTTCTGATAATTTTATAAATCAAAGTAAACATTTATACCTTATATTTTTTAGCATATCCTTTAAATATATCAAAAATAAATAAAGAGCAGAGTTTAATAAATAGAATTATAATAACAATTTACAAAATTTAAGCGGATGTATTTTCTCCTTCCTATTCATTTACATATTTGGCAGTTGCAATAAATATAGCAATAGAACAAATTTAACCTGTTTAGAGATCCAGGTTATTTAAACTTGATATTATGTATGGTTACTGTTTTCCTGCCAATAATTAATAAACTAATAAACATAACCCCAATAAAGATGCTTTAAATAGTATATTAGATTCAAAAAATGTTAACACAAGAATGATACTTGTCTTTTTTAAAAATTTGATTTATTCCCAAAAGAAACTTTTTTGATTGTATTCATTAAACAAATAACAAATATGCCTTCTAACTTTTATAATTGCTAGTTTGCCTTATTTGTTAAGGAGAAGAAAAAAAAAAAATAAAGGAATTAATAATCCAAATATTGTTAATCCAGGTATAGCAAATACATACATCCATTAAAAATGATTTTAAGTGCCATAAATTAATGAAACATCTCCTTATACATATTAAATATTTGATATTATTCTTTTTGACACAATTGAACAAAATCTAATTATAAAATATTTTATACTATTTGATTAAACTAGAGTAATTAGAAACATAGAGGTATAATAATGTATTTGAAATAATGCTTCTTTAGAATCTACCTTTTGTCAAAAGTGTATATAAGTTGTATCCAAGCTAAATTATTATAAATTAAATAAGAATTAATATAAAAGTAGCAATTATCCTGAGATAGATAAGTTCATTTTCAAAAGTATTCGATATAAAACAATCAAGATTAAATGCCATAAATTATGAAGCATTACTAGTTGATTCAATCAAGGAAAGAGATATCGAAAAATTAATATTAAATGTAAAAATGACTGAGAATATCCATAAATAATTGATAACCATCTTAATGAAAATACTTTCCATATCTAAATTTTAAATTTATAATAGTACCTTAGCCCAATTTAAATAAAATTTTGGCAATATTTGGCTTAAAATTAAGTTTACATGAAAAAAATAATTAATTTGATTTTTCAATACTTCTTAATGTTATCAATATAGTAATAATAGCCCTTGAATAATATATATTTATACCAAAGGGAAGTCAAAATGAAGGGTGTAATTGTATTAATTGAGCAACCAAAACATTCAGCATCTGATTAATTTTTAAAAAATTATCCTTCACCTCTTATATTATGAGTATCACATTCTTCACACAATCCTCCAATACGTCCTATACTACAAAGTTCATTTCCAACCATCCAACCCCCTTTACAAAATTTTACATTCTTGAAACAAAACTCTGTATAATCTGAATATAAATTGGGTCTCCAAAAACCTTCAAATAATTAAATAGAATTTGAAGTAATATTTGCAAACTTNTTTACTTTTATCGTTTTATTTATTCTTATGAGGCCATTTTTAAAATTTAATAATTGGATTTTAATCTAATCTCTTTTAGTTTCAATTATGTAATTACATTATTGATAGATTCTGCTTTCATACAATTTGGCTTTATATTTCTGATAATTTTATAAATCAAAGTAAACATTTATACCTTATATTTTTTAGCATATCCTTTAAATATATCAAAAATAAATAAAGAGCAGAGTTTAATAAATAGAATTAAAATAACAATTTACAAAATTTAAGCGGATGTATTTTCTCCTTCCTATTCATTTACATATTTGGCAGTTGCAATAAATATAGCAATAGAACAAATTTAACCTGTTTAGAGATCCAGGTTATTTAAACTTGATATTATGTATGGTTACTGTTTTCCTGCCAATAATTAATAAACTAATAAACATAACCCCAATAAAGATGCTTTAAATAATATATTAGATTCAAAAAATGTTAAAACAAGAATGATACTTGTCTTTTTTAAAAATTTGATTTATTCCCAAAAGAAACTTTCTTGATTGTATTCATTAAACAAATAACAAATATGCCTTCTAACTTTTATAATCGCTAGTTTGCCTTATTTGTTAAGGAGAAGAAAAAAAAAAAATAAAGGAATTAATAATCCAAATATTGTTAATCCAGGTATAGCAAATACATACATCCATTAAAAATGATTTTAAGTGCCATAAATTAATGAAACATCTCCTTATACATATTAAATATTTGATATTATTCTTTTTGACACAATTGAACAAAATCTAATTATAAAATATTTTATACTATTTGATTAAACTAGAGTAATTAGAAACATAGAGGTATAATAATGTATTTGAAATAATGCTTCTTTAGAATCTACCTTTTGTCAAAAGTGTATATAAGTTGTATCCAAGCTAAATTATTATAAATTAAATAAGAATTAATATAAAAGTAGCAATTATCCTGAGATAGATAAGTTCATTTTCAAAAGTATTCGATATAAAACAATCAAGATTAAATGCCATAAATTATGAAGCATTACTAGTTGATTCAATCAAGGAAAGAGATATCGAAAAATTAATATTAAATGTAAAAATGACTGAGAATATCCATAAATAATTGATAACCATCTTAATGAAAATACTTTCCATATCTAAATTTTAAATTTATAATAGTACCTTAGCCCAATTTAAATAAAATTTTGGCAATATTTGGCTTAAAATTAAGTTTACATGAAAAAAATAATTAATTTGATTTTTCAATACTTCTTAATGTTATCAATATAGTAATAATAGCCCTTGAATAATATATATTTATACCAAAGGGAAGTCAAAATGAAGGGTGTAATTGTATTAATTGAGCAACCAAAACATTCAGCATCTGATTAATTTTTAAAAAATTATCCTTCACCTCTTATATTATGAGTATCACATTCTTCACACAATCCTCCAATACGTCCTATACTACAAAGTTCATTTCCAACCATCCAACCCCCTTTACAAAATTTTACATTCTTGAAACAAAACTCTGTATAATCTGAATATAAATTGGGTCTCCAAAAACCTTCAAATAATTAAATAGAATTTGAAGTAATATTTGCAAACTTAATTTTATCAAATATGGAACACTTTGTAGCATTATAAGTTACTGAATAAAATCCATATATTGATTCACAAATTTAACATCCTTCATCAGCATAGAATTCTCCTAATTAACATTTATAAGTTCTTGCTTTGATTAAATAATATAAATATTCTGTTGATTCTAATGATGAGCAACTTATTAATATCTATATATATTCATTTTTTTCTTGAAAGGGATTAAAATGAAACGAAATAGATCCTAAATCAAAAGTGTAAGAATTATAATCTGCTTGAAGAGTTGCAATTATNTTTACTTTTATCGTTTTATTTATTCTTATGAGGCCATTTTTAAAATTTAATAATTGGATTTTAATCTAATCTCTTTTAGTTTCAATTATGTAATTACATTATTGATAGATTCTGCTTTCATACAATTTGGCTTTATATTTCTGATAATTTTATAAATCAAAGTAAACATTTATACCTTATATTTTTTAGCATATCCTTTAAATATATCAAAAATAAATAAAGAGCAGAGTTTAATAAATAGAATTAAAATAACAATTTACAAAATTTAAGCGGATGTATTTTCTCCTTCCTATTCATTTACATATTTGGCAGTTGCAATAAATATAGCAATAGAACAAATTTAACCTGTTTAGAGATCCAGGTTATTTAAACTTGATATTATGTATGGTTACTGTTTTCCTGCCAATAATTAATAAACTAATAAACATAACCCCAATAAAGATGCTTTAAATAATATATTAGATTCAAAAAATGTTAAAACAAGAATGATACTTGTCTTTTTTAAAAATTTGATTTATTCCCAAAAGAAACTTTCTTGATTGTATTCATTAAACAAATAACAAATATGCCTTCTAACTTTTATAATCGCTAGTTTGCCTTATTTGTTAAGGAGAAGAAAAAAAAAAAATAAAGGAATTAATAATCCAAATATTGTTAATCCAGGTATAGCAAATACATACATCCATTAAAAATGATTTTAAGTGCCATAAATTAATGAAACATCTCCTTATACATATTAAATATTTGATATTATTCTTTTTGACACAATTGAACAAAATCTAATTATAAAATATTTTATACTATTTGATTAAACTAGAGTAATTAGAAACATAGAGGTATAATAATGTATTTGAAATAATGCTTCTTTAGAATCTACCTTTTGTCAAAAGTGTATATAAGTTGTATCCAAGCTAAATTATTATAAATTAAATAAGAATTAATATAAAAGTAGCAATTATCCTGAGATAGATAAGTTCATTTTCAAAAGTATTCGATATAAAACAATCAAGATTAAATGCCATAAATTATGAAGCATTACTAGTTGATTCAATCAAGGAAAGAGATATCGAAAAATTAATATTAAATGTAAAAATGACTGAGAATATCCATAAATAATTGATAACCATCTTAATGAAAATACTTTCCATATCTAAATTTTAAATTTATAATAGTACCTTAGCCCAATTTAAATAAAATTTTGGCAATATTTGGCTTAAAATTAAGTTTACATGAAAAAAATAATTAATTTGATTTTTCAATACTTCTTAATGTTATCAATATAGTAATAATAGCCCTTGAATAATATATATTTATACCAAAGGGAAGTCAAAATGAAGGGTGTAATTGTATTAATTGAGCAACCAAAACATTCAGCATCTGATTAATTTTTAAAAAATTATCCTTCACCTCTTATATTATGAGTATCACATTCTTCACACAATCCTCCAATACGTCCTATACTACAAAGTTCATTTCCAACCATCCAACCCCCTTTACAAAATTTTACATTCTTGAAACAAAACTCTGTATAATCTGAATATAAATTGGGTCTCCAAAAACCTTCAAATAATTAAATAGAATTTGAAGTAATATTTGCAAACTTAATTTTATCAAATATGGAACACTTTGTAGCATTATAAGTTACTGAATAAAATCCATATATTGATTCACAAATTTAACATCCTTCATCAGCATAGAATTCTCCTAATTAACATTTATAAGTTCTTGCTTTGATTAAATAATATAAATATTCTGTTGATTCTAATGATGAGCAACTTATTAATATCTATATATATTCATTTTTTTCTTGAAAGGGATTAAAATGAAACGAAATAGATCCTAAATCAAAAGTGTAAGAATTATAATCTGCTTGAAGAGTTGCAATTATTTAAGATTCATCTAATTAGAAGTCCTAATTAAATTCTAAATTAATTTATGAGACTTGGCAAAATAATAATTGTGAATTAGTCAATAATTCATTTCTACTATTTCTTAATGATATTTGAAATTCATCGAAAATATTCAAACTTACTTGTTGTGATGGAATGAAAATTTTATAATCTTTGATTACTTATTCACTTGGAATCATCAAATATGAACTAGTTTTACAAACCCCTTATTCTATTATTTTATAAGGTTTTAGCAACAGACTTCTTAATGTAATATTACTAATTTAAATTTCCTCTGATTACATTTCTTAAGAATTTATAATCAAACTTAAATGGGCTGGAAATTCAAAGAAGTTTCTTGATTCTGTGTTAGCATTGTTGAATTAAATGAGGGATTAAATAAAATTCTCTTAATTGATGTGAGATTAACCTTAAAAATAAATTCCTCCTCCTTTGTCTGCAAAATTATTTATAATTATTGATTCTTTTATCAAAAAAGGTATGTTATTTATTTCTAAAAATAAACCGCCTCCTAACGCGCCTATGTTTTATATGATTTTACATTTAGCAATACTTATGGCTATGCCACTTGAATATATAGCTATACCATTAGTGCCGTTATTAAGAAAGAAGTTAGAATTAGATATTGATATAGTTTAGTTTTATGAATAATTTGTTACAATATTTATGCATCCATTAATTTAAACCATATTTTAATTACATATTAGATCTCTAATTATTATTTAACTTTAATTTTCCATTTTCAAAAAAAATAGACCACTTGTGCATACAGAACAATAATTTTCTTAAAATAAGATATTTTAAAGATATATAACCGTCTAATTTGAATCAGTTTGAATTTCTATTATTGAGCTCAATTGCCAAGTTTACATAAGATTAATGATATCATTAAAATAATAAATCTAAGGATTCTATTAAATATTTTCAACTTAACCGCATCCTGAAATCATATAATTCATTTTAGGATTGTAGAAGATTGAAGCATCTCTAACTATATAAGGTTTAAAGTGTTAAATATATACGAATTCAAAATAAATGGTTTATTTTATTTACAAATTTAGTTTTAATTCTAATAGACTGAATCCATAGAATGTTTGAATTTCAATTGCCTAAAAATAAGAGATAAATAATTGTTAAACATTAATCAATTTAATTAAAGGGAAGGCATAAAGGCCTTAAATTAAAATGTTTTAGATGACAACTTTACAATTTGATAATTATATCAAAGCATTAGATGTTCCAGT
Source organism: Paramecium pentaurelia (assembly GCA_905183005.1). Taxonomy (NCBI): domain Eukaryota; phylum Ciliophora; class Oligohymenophorea; order Peniculida; family Parameciidae; genus Paramecium; species Paramecium pentaurelia. Next base: position 88,130 of record CAJJDO010000010.1, on the reverse strand, counting down.
TATATCTTAAATTTCAGATTAACTTATCATTCCAGTCTTATCAAAATACTTAATCCAAATATCTTCATATTATGATATTTTGATATTTCTAATAATTACTTTATTTAAATTTATATCATATGATGAAAATTATAAATTGATAATTGGATTCTTTAATGATATTGTATTAATAATTTAAATATCTTCAATTCTTACTTAATTCCTTTATTATGAAGGAATTATTGTAAAAATTGAAGGAGCCATTCGATTGAATATATTTTAAAATACTGCATTATAGATTTATAAATTAAGTAAACTATTAGAAGAATAAATAGTAATACAACCTGTACTATCAACTATTTAAGATAAATCATATTCTAATGATTTTATTGTTAAATTTATGAAAGAAATATTTCCATCTCCTTAAGTCTTAATTTCAAATACAGAACTTTTAAATCCTATTATATCTTCAAATGAACAATTAAAACAGGAAAAACTTGATGCTGATATTAAACCACCTCCACCTTTACTTTTGATTTTAAAAGTTTATTAAATGATTAAATTGATTTAATCCTAATCAAATTCATCTATATCAATTGAAAAATCATAATAAGACATCCATAATTCAAAAGGTATTACATTATGTTTTGAAATACTATAATTTGTTAATTGTATTATTTCAGATTTCAAAGATATAAATGAATTCGAAGAATTAGTTAGTGCATTAGACTAACAAATAAAATTATTAATCTCAATTAATCCTGCAATAGATATTATCTAAATTAAACTTGTTGAAGATTCAGATGGATCATCAATTTAATAATGCAAAAAGTTATTTTAAAGAACTATATTTTCCAATTTTATATGAGATTCATATTCGGAATATATAGTAATTAGAGAGGAAATACTCGATTAAAACTATTTCAATAAAAAGTTTCCTACAAACTGCATATCTATCAATTACAAAAAATTTTTTTAATTAGTTAAACTATTTCCTTTTGATGATATCTCTATTAATGATCTATCAATACTAGATTATTAATGAACTTTAATATTTTAAATGATAATAATATTGAATCCATTAATTAAAAAGAGTTAATTTTGAATATAAGTGTATTCTGAACAATTTAAACTAAAACTTACTTTATAATCGATTTCAAGATTTTCGTAAACTATATTTGATGCATAAAATTTTTAGATTTCAAAAAGATAGAATATACGTAAGTTATTTGAATTAATAATCTAAATGTTCTCAATATCTAGTTGGAAGCAATGAATATTAAATAAGTTGATTTATTGTTATTAATTAATTCCTCTTTAATTTTATGAAATTGTAAAGGATCTTAATTAAACATATATATTCTTATTTGATAATGTTGATTCTATATTTAATAAATTAGAGTTTGTAAGATCATTTTCATAAACTAAATAATTTTCAATTAAACAAACAAGTTTATTTTGAACATCAATCTAAATAGCAGCCATAAAATAAGAATTAATAAAAGTATTTTAATTTATTTCAGTCTTTAGCAAAGTTGTATTTGAATTAAATTTTATAATAGTTGACATTTCAATCAAATTTTATTAAAAATTAAAGTTAATTATCCAAATTTGGAAATTATAAGTGCTATTCAAAAAATAGGATTAATAAAGTTTATTATATGTGAAATTTATTGTATTGATTTCAAATTCACCAATATAAATTAAATTATTTAAAAATGTAATGAATGACGAATTTACAAATTAACATGAATCAATCACTAATTAATCAATTTAAATCTTAATTTTATTGTTAAAAATTTATAAGAATTAAGTATTTGTAAAGTTGCATTATTTCAAAGTCATTTTCTCAATTTTGATTATTCCTTATTACTATTTTTACTAAAAATTGAATAATGAAGAATTTTTCAGATTTGTATCAATTATTAATATATTTTTCAAAGTTATATCTCCAAATATATCTGAATCTAAAATAGGATTAACATTTGAAATTGAACTCTATTATATTACAATGTTATTTAATAATAAATTTACTTATTAATTTTTATTTTCAAATTAAAAATGATCTTAATTTTTAAATTAGAAATGTGCATCATTAATTTCTATAAAATCAAAACCTGATACAATAAAAGTTTTAAAATTATTTTCATAAAGATTCAATCTGAGTTTCAGAAATCTTAAACTAAAAATTTCTGATTTCAATTAAGATGTTTACATAAAATCTTTATAAGACTCATCATCTTTCTTTTGATCAATTTTAATAGATAAAATATTGAGCCCAATTTAGTTACTATACTATATATTAACTTTTGAATCAATATCAATATAATTATCTTAGCTAGATAGTTCTAAATTAAATTCTTAAATGCAATTTATAGTATAACAATATTTAGCAATAAAAAAGTATGGATCGATAATCACATTTGGATATGAAACTTTTCGGATACATTTATTTGTATATTTTCTGTTTATTCCATTCATCTTAAAGTTTGGATTTAGTTTCTAAAAATAATTAAGTTATCTTACATAAATTTCTGTTTCGGATCTTCTTTCACAAACATCACATAATTCAGGACATTCTATACATTAGCCATCTATTTCACTACGAATTGGTTATTAGTAGTAATTTTATGGACATTAAATACAATTAAAAATGTCAGAATTTATAGATAAATCGCATTTCAAACAATCAGAAGTACAATACTTTATACAATCTTATTAATCATTTTATTTGTATCCTTCTTTACATTCAACTTAAAATTATATAACAGTCTAGTCATTATACGGTCTTTAATAAAAATATTATTTAGGTAAAAATTTCATCATAAAACTTTATCCTCTTTAAACCCAAGCATCTTATAAATAATAATCTCCTTCAATTACAATTTTTGCATTAACAGCAGTATTTGGATAACAACTTCCCAATCGGATAGAACTAGTAAATCCACTTTAACAAATGATGCATTTTATTGAAGACTGAGGAGTGAAAATACATTACAAACAGTTTGAGATAAACTTATCACAATTAATAATTTCTGGTGCTATACTAAAATCAGTGGATGATAAAGTGCATATCTCTTAATTTTATAAATTAATAAATGACCTTATACAATTAGGTAAAGATGGTTATTTGTATATGCATTCTCCAATATTAAAATCAAAATTAAAATTATCTTCACAAAGTGCACATCCAATCGCTAAATATTCATCTTAATCAAATTTATCAAAATTTGCATACAAAGTGCATTTTGATAGATCATTTTTATTATATTCAAAACAATATTTGCAATTTTAAAGATTACATAATTTACATTCTCCAATAGAATTTCTATAATAAGGAGTTAAGCATTCATTATTTTTGTCAGAATAAGAATTAAATGTACAAATTCCATTAACCAATATCCAAGGCCTTTCACAACTAGTACATTGAAAATCTGTTATACCAATAGAACAAGTAATGCATCCTAAAATATTACATTCATAACAAATATTAAAGTCAAATGTTCCATAAAAATAGCCTTTGCTAAGTTAACAAAATGATTTAAATGTTTAAATTAATAAATTAAAGTCTTGATATATACTATCAATATTCTATAAGAATTATTAATTACAATATCTACACATTTAAGATTCTAATCCATCAAATACATAGTATAAGTAATCATCATCAGATATTGTTTTAGCTGTATTTCCATTTGGATTTATGTAAACAGTAGTTTAGCAATATGGATTATATTACCATCCTTTAACATTTTATATACATTCTAAACATGTTGTCAATTAATTAGAAATAATAGAAGGACTTTATATTAATAATAAATATTTACCATGCATAACAAGAATCATCAAATTCAAAATAACCAAATTTACATCCATTTTCTATTTGTATTTAATTTATTATAAATTATAAATCACTATATGATTTACAATTCTAATTAATTTAATCATCATAATAATCATATGGACAAATACATGCTTTATATTCTGATAAATATATTCTTGATGATTCTTAAGAGCATGATAAACAATCTCTTTTTGTTGGACCATCACAATCTTAACATGTATAATGACAATTTTGCTGTTCAATTTATTATTAACAATTATAAAAAATTTAATTTCTAGTTTAAATATCAAGATAATTTAAAGGAGATTTTTATAAATTGCCATATAGCAATTTAAATTATACATTGTGGAACTATTTTACATTAAATTAAGCAGTGTATTCATGTATATCATAAGAATTGTAAAATTTAATAGAAATAACAATTTATTCTTCTACTAACTTAACCAACAAATTATGCCATAAATTAATTTTATGTAATATTTCAAACTCTCGAGTCAAAAAAAAAGCATTATCAATATTAGTAAAATCTAAAGTAACAGATGGAAATTTATAACTATATGTACTGATAATAATTTTATAATTATTAGAAGATATCTTATAAGATAACTAAAATGGTGTTAAATTAGGATTAGATAATTGTTCATTTTCAAAATTTGGCATTATCTTCAAAAATTAATAAGTAAACTATTCATCATTTTAATGTATTTCTTTTATTTTATACCAACCATAAAATGTAAATGAATCGCAATTAATATTTTCAGATGTGAAAGTTATTGTATCCATCCAAGTTATATCTTGATCTAATAGTTAATATTAAGTATTTTATTTGCAATAACATTCTGAGTTACTTAAAAAATCATTTATTGCTTAATTGATATAATCTAAGTCTGGAGATGATGTGTAAGTAAGGTTTAAATCTTAAACATATAAAAGAATTGTCCCTGGAAAATACGAATATCTTGATCCAATTATCGAATCAATATATGAATTTTGTACTAAAAGGCTACTTCCAAAATTTACAAATAAATATTTTCCTTTAAATGGATTAATATGCAATACTTCATGAAGCAATTATTGATCTTATGCTATTATTATTAATTCAAGTTTATTGATGAAAGGCCAATAAAGTAATTAGAATAAATACCAAAAATTTTCATACTTAAATGGGTCAATTTTTAGTTTATAATTAAATTGTAATCCATCAGAAGCAACAAAGGATAGAAATTTATGAATGGTCATACTTTAGGGGTAAAGGCAATCATAATATATTAGGTTTAAACTCTCAGAATTTGATTCAATAATATTTTGATAATGAAAACAATCGCTATCAAATAATCCAACAGGTCCTACTTAAGATATTATACTTAATGGATTGTATTTAGACCATATACCATATCCAATTAACTCATCGATTAAGTATACATCTTTGATTTCAATAAAGTATTATTCAATTTAAAAAAGAGGATCCAGTTGCATTATAAATTAAGGATAGGTAATATCCAACAATAGTAGCAAATTCGAAATAAAAAGGTTGATCATAACAAAAATATTAATTATTAAATGTTTATATAGTATATTGTTTTAATATAAATAGCATTAAATTGTTGATAATTATTTTATAACTTTTAATCATATTCTCTGATTTTTAATCACAATAGTAAATTGCATTGATTCTAGGCTCTTGATATTTATTTTTCGTTATATTTCTCAAGTCATTTTATTATGGATTATTTTTGATCTACAACCTTTATCAATCCAAAAAATGCTTAAAATATTAAGAAAGTTATGAATTAAAAATAAATACTCATCAATTTTTATTAAAAATAGGTCTTATATACCTTGCCTATAATGTAGGTACATGATAAAAATTTAATTAAATTTGTAATCACTTTGGAATTAAGATAGTCATTTAATCTCTAAACTTATCTGAGATGGAAATAAATTTAATTATTTGAGATTTGTATTTCTGAAATTTCTAGTTTTTTTTAATAAATATATTTATACGCTATTAAATCTATTATTTAAACTAATTATTATAAAGTATAAAAAATCATTTTCATTTTTAATCTCTTATCTAAAAATGAATCAGCCTTTTATAATATAAATAATTTGATAACAACTTAATCTATGAGAATTTAATTCATTTATTAATCTTCTAATTGAAATAATTACAATATATTCATATCCTTAAACTTCCATTTACGAGATTTACATTAATTGATTCTTAATTCTGATTTTTTGTTTTCAAACCTTGTTATCATAATTGCAGGCACTTTTGTTAGTAACTAAAATATCCCAAAATTATAAAAATCTATAAATATACTGCTTAAAAAAATTATTTCTCAAGTCTATTGATACTATGATTCTTATTAATCATAAAGTCCTTCCCCTCTATCAAATATTTAATTTTTTCATCCATTTCTTCATTATCATTCATATATGTCCAAATATATCATCTGAATGTCAACAAATTTATGATCATCTTCCAACTATTTCTTATATATTATTTTCCTTTCATTGAATGCTATTAATATAAGGTCGTCTGATTGATTTAAAAGCATATAATTTACTATTTACAGTCCATATTTAACATATCTTTTCGTTGTTCAATGAAGAATAGAGTTTTGATTATTGAAGAAAATACACCAAAAAATGCTTTCAATTTTGTTAAAATTTCCAATAAGTTTATATTCCCCTGATTTGAAAAAGTAAAATTGAAGAACTTCTATCGAAAATGCTATTCCAAAAATAGATTATGTAGAATCTAATGATATTTCAGTGCAATTGAGATTTAATCAAATATGCTTAATCTCTGATTATTTGTAAAGAACTATAGAATTTTTGATTTTTTTAGAGACTAATTTACTTTATTATTTTTTATTTATAATTTAAATTAGATTTTAAATCAGACAAACTTATATATTAGTAAATATAAAAATTGTTATTATGATAAGAGTTGCTAAAAATTTCATCACTTTAATTCAAAAGAAATAAGAAATTAAATAATTAATAAGTATCATTAATCTATATATAAAAATGTTTCTCTAATTATGCTCCTTTAATGAAAATGCAGATTTTTAGTTTTAAATTAAATGTTAAAAAAAACATTACTATGTTTATTATTTAGCAACAAATTTGTTAGTTAAAGTTTTTTTCCTTTTTATTTTGGAGATTTGAGATATTTAATTATTAGAATGATGGAACAAATATAAAATTTAAGAAAGATCTGTTTTAGAATAAATGAGAAAATATAGTATCAGACTTTTGCAATTTAAAAGTAAAAAAGTGATTGAAGAGGGTTTGAAGTTGTATTCTTTTGAAATGCGCATTATAAGCTGTAAAATTTGATTTAGTTTTTAGATGTATTTGAAGATTATTTATTATTTATGAACTATAATCTTATTTAAAGCCCTAGTAATACAAATGAGAGAAAAATATAAAAGATAATTTTTAAGCATATCAATTTTTTGCTTTCTTCTATTAGATTTAGAAGGTAAAAATTGTTTTTTGTAATTTTAATATTGATATTTATATTCATCATTTCATATTAAATTATTGTATTCACAAATTTTTATAATTTGTAATTTTAATTTCTCTAGAATAACTATCCCAAGTGATCAGATATTTTCCGTCATCACTTAATTAACCAAAAATCTCATCTACCTCAAATTAAATAGAAAATTCATTAAAAAACTCCCCATTCTCTTTTTTCCTCATGAAATTAATAAATTTGCCATTCTTATTAACAAGAATACATTTTGACTTAATATATTATTATGGAAATAAACAACAATTTTTTGAACCACAATTTACTTTAATATCCTGAATTTTCCAATATAATTTAGTATTTCGATCCATCTCATATACATACATTTATTATTTACAATATGGTTAGAATGTAAATAAATTTTCATCAATAAAACATAATCTGAACCCATTATAATCTACTTGTATTTTTTATACAACACTCCATATTTTATCCTTTAATGATTATTAAATTATTAATATAAATTAATCATCTGAGCAAGAAATCAATTTATCTTATCCTTCATTTAAACTCAATGAGCGTACAATATCAATATGATCAGTTATAGATTATGAATATTACCATTTAATTTATTTTTACCAGAATTTAATAGATTTATCTTGACTACCTGAAATTATAAGATCTTCATTTGTATTTATCAATAAACAGAAAATACTACTATCATGTCCTATCAATTTCTATAAATAAACCCATTAATTTATTTAATTCATCTACCATATAATAATTATTTTATCACAACTTCCAGATAAAAAATGATTTGATTTCTTCATAAAATTTAATGTTATGACATTTGAAGAATGCTCATTTAAGATTTATGTTTATTTTAATTTCCCTATTTTATGCTCAAATACTTTAATATATTAATCATATCCACCTAATACAATTGAGCAATCTTTATTCATAGCAATAGCACGACATTAATCTCTATTTTGAACAATCTAAGTCATAGGCTAATTAAAATCTTTCAATTTTATATCTTAAATCTATGGATTTAATAAACCTTTAGATTAATTGAAACTTTATTATTATAAGATACCATCTTTGAAACATTTTGTCACATCTTTCACTATTTATCTTATGTTATAAATTGACTATTATAACAAGCTAAATTACAATCTAACTAAGTCATCAAATTTCCAAAAACCTTTTATAAGTACCTCTATTCTTGAATCACCTATTTCTAATAATTATTTTTTATTTAAGTTAAGTATATCATTAAGTTCTAGTTTAAATTCTGATATACTATTTTAAACAACAAAAATAGTTTCTATTCTCTGCTTAATCCATTCATTCAATCTTTCAAGAGATATTAAACTTATAAGATGATGTGCATGTTGAAATATACAAGAGGGACAACAAAACCTTAAATTCTAGCAATCCTTTTCAATACAAACAACATTAATTTATTGAGAATGATTACTTGTTTAAGTACATCTAATTTGCATTTATTCAATTTCTATTATTCTAAAATTTAAAGTTAATATTAAAAATAATATTCATTCTTGTTAAATTTTATATTTGGTAAAAGACAAGAGTATTTTACTTACTCATTAATTAGTTATCTACAATAATTTAACCATATTTTTTTTTAATTTGTTTATTATCTTTAATGAAACATCAAATTAAAATCAAATTTATTAAATTAATAATAATACTAAATTTATAAGACATAAAACTAAAGATTTTTTTTCTTTACTAATATATTTGATTTTTGTTAATATAAAAATCAATTTTATTACTGATGGTTTATATAATATAATAATCATAATATTATGAAATCACATATTATATATTTTTTTACACAGAAAGAGAGCATTCCTTTAAGTCTTATATTTATGTTAATTTTACTAAGGCAAAGGCTAAATTATATAATTAAATGAAATAAACATATCATATTATATATCTGATATAGATTTTTATTATAAGCCTAAAAGAAAACTAATAAACAAAAATAATCTGTTGTTTATGTGATTTTTAATGAAATCAAATTACAAAATATTTATTAACATAATTGATTTTTGATTCATAATAGAAAATAAAACCTTTTAATATTAAAAAAATTAAAAAATAATCAATATTAATTTATCTAATAAATAAATAAAATAGTCATTAATCAGAGGATTATTAAAAATTTATGTCAAAAGAATAGTAATAGCTCTATACAGTTCTGTTTATTTAATATTTTGATTAATATTGAAATTAGATTTTATCTGATTTCAAATATTAGATCTGAAAATTAATATTGATCATTTTATATTATAAAAAAGTTTTTTAATAGATTTATTTTTATTCCTTTGTTATAACTTTTTAATTATTCAATTTTCCTATTTCTGAAAACTATTTATAAAATTATTCATTTTCCTAATTAATTTATTGGGTTTTATCCTAATATCTTATTTCTAAAAAGAATAATTATTAAATCTTGAACACACTTTAAAGGTATATGTTTAAATTTATTTTCCTTTATAGTTTTACTTTCTCTAACTTATTTTTACTCAGATTAATTTTTTTATAATGTTATCTGATTATGATAATAATAGCAGTTATTGATGTTACTTAGTGATGGCTCTTATTTTTAAATTGAAAAATATTTGAATACTGCCTTCTTGTTTCACTTTCGAATCATTAAAGAGGTAGAAGTTCTTTGATAACTTTATATGGAACGATTACTATATTAGATTTAGAACTCAAGATAATAATGGAATATAAAATCAATTGGTATTTGTGATTAAATAGAATAAGAGTTTTTTTCTGGGTTTCAACATATGCTTCAGGAGATTGCTAATCTAATGATTTTTGAGAGTAAATAAAAAAGCAAAATCTAATAAACTGCTTAGAATATCTGATAAGAGGATGACTTTTTTTCTTCATCAAGAGTTTATGTTAATACTTCCATATATATATAAATCATTGATTTCACATAGACACTAAAATGAAAATTTGTGATAATCACATTTATGCCTTGTATACTGCTTATTTTTAAAGTTGCAAATACTTATATAATATTGATTAAAAAGAATTATTACTTTTGTTCAATATCAATATTTCTATATACTTACTAATACTAATAAGCATAGAAGGAGAATGTTACACTTTTTCAATATATCTTTATTCATAAAATTTAGAAACCTCTAAGTACATTAGATGTGGAACAGTTTGTACATTAAAAAATGCTGATAAAAATACTAGCATTTAAGGATACTGCTAACCTATCAAATATTATTTATTTATCTTACTCTCTATTGAAAACCATTTGGAAATAGTGATGTTCACTAGAAAATTAAGTAGTCAGATGTGGATTTACATAATTAATAACTCACTAGATTTAGAAAAGGCCATAATTGATATTTGCAATTAACTGTCTCCCCTGAAGAAGCAAGAAGGGGAAATAAATCCAAATTAGAGCCAAGGTGTTAGTATATGGACTTTATGTAGAATTCTTCTTAGAAGGAAAATAAATTAGGCCATTATTGCTCACAGCAAACAAGTGTTGACATCAATAAAATCTTAGGTCAACAAAGATGAGCATATAGATATTATTATAATTTATTACTATCTATTTGATAGAGATGGATATCAAAAAAGTTGATAATCACTTAGTCAATTATTAAACTATTATTTTTATTTTATAATTTATATTTATATAATTTCAATATTCATAGTTTTGTTCATTTACTTTTTTGAATCCATCTTTCATTAATTTCCATTCTCGTTTCATTTCCATCCATTTACCAACCTTTTTACCATTGTTATAATCACCATTATGAATTACTTATTTGTAAAGATAAAATCCCTCATCTAATTCAATCCACTTGCCAATCTTAACTCCATCACCTCTATCATCATATGATCCTCCACCACTATAACTCATTTATATATTTTCATTACATTTTATAAAATAGTTAACTGCTGTTATCCCTAAACTCAATATCCCATCTACCAACCTTTTTACCATTTTTATATTCACCATTATAAGTTACTTAGTTGTAAAGATAAAATCTTTCATCCAAATCAATCCACTTGCCAATCTTAATTTCATCACTTCCTTGATCGTATTATCCACCTCCACTGTAACTTAATTTTTAAATATTTTACATTTTAGAGAATTGCTTACTGCTGTTATCCCTATACTCTATATCCCATTTACCAACTTTTTTACCATTTTTATATTCTCCATTATAAGTCACTTATTTAGAATTCTCAAATTTATCATCTAAATCAATCCACTTGCCAATCTTAGTTCCATCTTTTCCTTCATGATATTAACCACCACCACTGTAATTTACTGTATATAATATTTTATACATTGTTGCAAATACTTTACTTTTTTCATCCCTATACTTAATATCCCATCTACCAACTTTCTTACCATTTTTATATTCCCCATCATGAGTAACTTAGTAAGAATCATTAAATTAACTATCTAAATCAATCCACTTTCCAATTTTAGCTCCATCACCTTGATCATCATATTATCCACCACCTCTATAAAATACTTTTTATATTATGATATTACATTTATTCATTATAGTATTTTATATCCCATTTACCAACTTTTTTACTATTTTTATATTCTCCATTATAAGTCACTTATTTAGAATTCTCAAAATTATCATCTAAATCAATCCACTTGCCAATCTTAAATTCCTCCCCTACTTCATTATATGATCCACCACCACTATAGGATACTTTTTCATAAAATTATTTACATTGTAGAATATCCTTAATTGATATCCTCCTTTTATAAAATTTCCCATCTTCCAACTTTTTTACCATTTTTATATTCACCGCAATGAATTACTTATGAAGATTTATCTAGTTTTTAATCCAATTCGACCCACTTGCCAACCTTTATTCCATCACTTCCTTGATCATATGATCCACCACCGCTTTAAAAACTATATATAATATTGTTACAATGTAGAAAATTGTCTATGAGTATCATCCTTATATTACATTTCCCATCTACCAACTTTATGACCATTTTTATATTCACCCTTATGAATAACTTAATAATAATAATTAAATTCATCATCCAAATCAATCCACTTGCCAATTTTTAATCCATTACCTTTATCATCATATGCACCGCCTCCACTGTAGCCACTTATATAATAATTTTTACATTATTTAGTTGCCATTCCAAATCCAATAAATATCCCATATACCAACTTTTTTACCTTTTTCAAATTCACCAATATAGATTATATTACTAAAAATTATAATATAAAAATACTCTTAACTTTGATAAATTTTGACCCCATTATCATCAAAATTTGTGCTACCACTATATATAATAAATAAATTAATACCATAATGACTATTTCTCAAAAGTCTTCCATAATCCTACTTTTTTACCATTTTTATATACTCCAATATGAGTTACTAATGTAGAATTATCATAAGTATCATCCAAATCAATCCACCTTCCAATTTTAACTCCATCACCTCCCTCTTCATATGATCCCCCACCACTATTTTCACTTTTTATAATATTCTTACATTTTAGAATCTCTATACTCAAAATCCCATATACCGACTTTTTTACCATTTTTATACTCACCAACCTACTTCACTTAAGATTTCCTCCAAAAGCCTTCCCACAACTCGACCCATTTACCACATTTTTACCCTTTTATATTATATTATCCATGACCCCTATTTTCGATGTTATTTTTATAATTTACATCAATTAGGCATTAAAGATTTATTTCCAATAACCTGTTCGCAATCCTTCATTATATTCTCCTTCTTCATAAACTTATGCTTTTCCATTACTTAAAGAATAGTACCTTCTGTCCAATAATTGATATAAAGTTCTTTCCAAAAACCTGTTTTATTTCCTTTATCTGAATAATATCCACCCGCATCCTATATTATTTAACCATTCCATTTGGCTATCCACTTTCCAATTTTTTAAATATTTTGTTTATATTTTCCTGACCATTGCAGATATAGGATTTACTCTATATTGTTTAAAATTTCAGGCTTCTTAGAAGTATCCTTTATTTATTCTCTATGAGGTCAATATAAATAATTTATACATTCTTAGCCTAGAGCCATCTCTAAAATATTAGATTTCTTTGTGTTTTGTAAAAATTATTTGTAATTTTGTTACTCTTTATAAAGGTGGGTTATAACGATAATCCCAATATATTCCTTTAAGTTCTTGCGTACCTTCCTCCCAAATAAACTACTCTTATTTAATCATCCTAAATACTATTTTTAAATAAAATAATATAAAAATTCCATAACTATTTTTAAGTATCATCGAAAGTATCAAAATCATTTCTTATCCTTATTCTCAGTTCCATTATTGGCTTTTTATATATTCTAGTTTGGTCAGTATTTGAATAATACATGTAAATTTTATTTCTAAATTTTTTGATTAAATGCAGATTCATCAAATAAATATAAAGATATTTTAACAAAATAAAATTGCTTTAACAAGTGAGTTATAATGAATTTTGATAATCTAAAAATTTATAGCATCTTTTAAAGTACTTTAATTCTAAAATTATATTTTCCATTCAAATTTTCTCTCATTAAAAATAACCTTCTTTAAAATACATTATAGGATAAATTTCGGATTTGAATTTAATATATATTTTTGCTCTAATTAATACAAGTCAAGTATTTGATATAACATTCTATTGATCTATCTAAATTTAACATAAATCACATTCAAAAAAATTATAAAATTCTTATAATTTTGATCTAATTATCTAGTTGATATAATCTATCTATTTTGCCAAGATTTTATTATTTAGCAAAAGATATTAACATATAAACTTACAATATTATTTGAAATGTTCAAATAATGATAATAGTGTCAATCCTATCACCACTTCTATAATCTAAAAGTTTATAAATGTTTTTTAGGATTCCCTGGTTCCAATATTAATATCTTTGATGAAATTTCTGCTATATGGTATCATTACTCATACATTTCATAGAAATTAAAAATCATTTTTATTATTCAAGATTTATTTATTTGATTGCAGTAAAATTTAACAAAATAATAAGAAGCTAGATAGTTTTCTTTGGAAATAATTAAAAAATTTATTCGACAAATATAATTGAAATTTATTATATAAATTAAAGTTAATTAAATTAAATAATTGTATAATAGATGAAAGTTTTGATTTGATTAATAATTAAAAACTAGATTTTTAATCAATTCTCATAACAATTGATTCTTACTAAAAGTAATCTGGCGAGATATGTAAAAGCTTAGTTACAAATATAAAGTAAATTTTGTACAAAGATATTAGGAGAAATTAAGAAATTATACAAGATATTAATAGCAACTTATTAATCAAAAATCTGATAGAATTCGTTAGATTTAGGCTTTGATTATTTATTATCAATCTATAATTTGATAAATTTATTTTAATATTTCTGCCACAAAATCATAGAGCATTCATAGGATTTTGTTTCTCGATTAGTATAATACTTATTTTTATATTGATAAGTTTAAATTTATATTAATGATTTTCTGAAGATAATAAGATTTATTTCTAATTTTCATCATTTTTTAATGATGAATTGAATGTTATCAATTTCTGGAAATTTAATATGTTGTTTCATTTTAATAAATAAATCATTTATAACATTATATTTTTAATTAAGTTATATGAAAAAAGAAATTAGAATTACATTTTTATTCTTCAGTTGTTAAATTATTTCTCCATTAAGGAATAGAATATTTTTTAGCATTTATGAACTCAATATCATATTTTGATAGTATAATATATAATTTAAATTGTTAAAATGTTAACAACATCTATAGTTCTGAAAGATTTAAAAGATTCTTTCAGCATAAGATAGTATATTTTATGAAAGCCTTGTTAATAATCCATAATAAATTAGTTAAATAAATAAAATATGGCTATTATCATAAAATCTGATATAATTTATTATAAATCGTGTGTAATTATTACTACATATGTCCTGGTTAAAAACAAGGAAAAAATAAATCTTTTATTCATTTATGAACTCTTCCTTATTAAATATTTTGGAGTTAAATTGATTGTATTTTATTTAAAAAATAATACTTAGTTTATTTAACTTCAAAAATATTGTAAATAACGAATTAATTACATTCTTATCTATACTAAATATTAAAAATAATTAAAAGGATCACTTGATTTTAATCTACTTATATCTAAAATTAATAACACTTAGTAATTCCGCAAACAATTACTTATTACTCTTACTTAGTAATGTGAATAATAATAGGTTTAATTGTTTTTTGTAATTTGAATTACACTTTTGTAAATAAGGTCAATGAGAAATAGAAATGATATTAAAATAATAATTGAAATATTAACGGACTTATTATTAATTAAATAATGTAATGACAGAATGTACTTTTATAAACCTAAAATATCTTAATTTTATAAATAAATTTTATTCAATATATTAATATTAAATTTCATCATAAAAGTCTCTGATAATTAGAATAAGCTTCTTCAAATTCAACTTGGTATGACTCATCCTCATCAAAATAATTTTTTAAATGACTTTAATCTAATAGTTAAGTAATTAAATTTTAATTTTCTAAAAGCAATTTTTATTTATGTTCCAAAGTGGCTTTAAATAAAGCCTTTTTAGCTTATTAAGATGATAATTTTGTATGATATGGGTTCTCTAAATTCAAATGTGAAGAAATAATATGAGAATAGAATCTATTTTTCACCTGATTGTGCTGAACTAAATATCAAAAAAGTTTACCGTTCTTCTATTAAGTTTTCTAGATATTTTTGACCATTTGGAACCTAAAATTATATAATTCTAGTATATTATTTAATCTTCTTCTACTGTGAATGGTTATTTATTAACATTTGGGTTCAGGGTATTATTGTATCTCTACAAACACTATTTATCAGTTTTCCCTGTGAAATATTTTGAGATCTTTTTCCATTTTTTCCCATTTAGAGTAACTAATTCTAAAAGAAGTTAATCTTCTATTAAATTCCATTTCTATTTTTTTATCTTCTAGTAATTAGTTATTTCTTTACACTTTAGGATTTCAATCTTTTCCATCTTTAAATACATGAGTTAGGATTTCTATTAGGAAAACTTTATGCCACTTTACACCAAGTTGTACCATATTTTTGAATAGATAAACTTAATACATTATCTTCTTCAATAGTCCATTTACTCTTTTAGGTAATCTTTTTTATTTTTTAAATGCTTTTGTATTAGATATTATTCATTTTTTAGATTTTTTTTAAATATTAAAAATTTGAAACTATGGTATGATTTTAAATACCATGAACATTGATATTTTATTTATAAAAAAATTCAAATTTATTTAAGAGAGTGGTTACTAATGTCTGGATTTATTTTATTCTTATATATTTTTTAATTTCGATATGATTTACAATTGTGAGTATTTGATTTAAAGTATCATAATACAAAGATGAATGTTGAAATATTTATTAAATTAATATTTTGAACCTTAAGATAAAGATGGAATAGATATTCTCAGAATTCACTTCATTTGAATCTTGAAATCCAAAATTGTAATATTCATAAACTTATTTTTTGTAAATAATCCATAGCTCATTTGATTAGTGTTCTATCTGAAAATCTCGATAACCACTCTGTCGATAATCAATAAGTGTTAATTTTTATTCAATAAGATATGTAGTTAATGATCACTAAGAAAGTTATTATTCCAAATTCTATTATAAGAAGCATCATTTTTTTAATTACAACCCACCATTTAAATATCATTTACTATTCCCAAACATCATGCAAATTTCCATAGGTCTATAAACATTTTTATCATACTTTATCATTCATTCTTTTAGAACCAAACCATAGAAATTTATTCTTTATAACTTATTCTAAAATAAGTAACTTTATTTTGACTTGTATTGGAACAAAATGTTGGAATTTATATTTAATATTATTAAAAAGAGAGAAGTGAACTAAATAGATATGGGTATACCTTAAAGTCTTAGAAATAAATATTGCACATTTTTAATTGCTTAACAACCTTTAGGATAGAGCTGTTACCTTTTAATTCTAGATTATATTAAAATTAAATACTAAAATATACAGTTTTTCTTAATAATTATAATTCTTCTTTTATCTGTAAATAGGAATTTAGAAAATTACCATATAGAGAATTTGAATTAGTATCCTTGTTTAAATATAATAACACAAAATTAAAAAAACATTAGTACAAATTTGTTTAATATATTGTATACTTCTATTTATTAAACATCAATTGTAAGATTACATCATTTATTTAATTTATGTAATATATTGTTTCAATTTGAGAATCATCAAAATATTAAACTAATAATATATCTAAAGCTTTTCTCCTAAAAATTGAAAATTTCAAGTTTATTTATCAATTAAAAATTATAATCAGTTAACCTAACAACAAATACTAAGTATTATCAAATAATGTAAGAATACTTTATAAATATTCTGCTTAATTAGTTGAATCTTCAGAATACTCACGAAATTTGTATAAATTCTGATTATCTGATGAGATATTAAAAAAACTAAATAAGTATTTTATTGAAATAATTTTTAGAAAAAAAAAAGAGATAGATAAACATTATAATTTAAATTAATTTATATATATTTATGGAATAAATTGGTTGAATTCATAAAAATCAATTATTAAAAATTATATTATGTTGCAACATCCTAAGTAAAATACAAATATATATGAACTTCTACCAGAAGTATCTATAAAAATGACTCATATTTCATATGCCAATGCAATTAATTAGAAAAAAACTCTTATAATCATAGGTGCAGGTCGTAAGATTAAAGTGTTTGAAATCCCTTACATAAATGGACAACCAGGATAACTAAAAGAGATTTAAAAACTTAAAGAACATTCAAATGATGTGGTATCCCTTAAATTCTTTAACCTCCCTTAATTAAATGATTCATTCATATCTGGTTCATCAATGGTTGATAATTCAATAATAATATGGTCAAAGTTACCAAAGCAAGATGGCTCTATTTGTTATGGACTTTAATAAAGATTGAAAGGACATGTTGATTCAGTGACAAATTTACTTATTCATCCAATTAGAGAAGATATTATTATTTCAGGTTCTCAAGACACAACAATCAAATTTTGGTCAAAAGATCATTAATGGGCTTGTTAATAAACAATTAAAGACTTTTCAAGACCTATAAAGGATTTGGCAATTAATTATGAAGGAAACAAATTAGTATCCTGTTCAGATGAAAAATTCTTTTTAATAATGGAACCAGATTAATAATCTTAATGGATTGTTAAATAAAAAATAAAATTCCCTTAAGAAATTATTCGAATATGCTTTATTACTAATGATATTTTGACAGTCTTACAAAATAAGGGAACTTAACTTCACTTTTTCATTTAAAACTAGCATTAGCACTTCACAAAATCATTAGATCATTTAAAAATAGCAGAACCTGGTGATTCTTGTTTTGGATTATTCCCGCCATGTTATTCTTCTAACACAGACACCCTTTTAATAAAGAATGGAAATAAAGTCAATATAGTAAAATTCAAATTTCCAATTTCCAAAGAAGGTGTTAAGAAAATGGATAGTTAAGGAGATTGGACTTGCAAATTAGAATAAGTGATTGAATTTAATGATAACTTTTTGTTTGGTTCTATGAGTTAGGATGGAGAATATATAGTATTATGGGATATTAATTCATTTAATATTCAAATTAGAAAATACATAAACCAATAATGAGATATCATTAAAATATTCCAAAGAAATATAAATATTTTTGATATATGTTATTTAAAATTATATATTTATTTTGAATGGGTAATTATTTAAATATATTATTCATTATAAATGATTAATAATATAAGCTCTACCCTTTTTATTACCTAATTTGTATCTAATTGGAAAATCCATCCCATAAGATTAATAATAATCCGCCATAGTTCCAAATAATTAACCTTAATATATTATTTTACTTATAACATTGCTTAAACCAACATATACTCTAGTTTAATTCAAGTCATAAGGTTTTTTTTCAGACTTATCAAATTTTCTGTTTATCTTTAGTATTTTTTAGGATGGGATATCTATCAGTGGGAAAAATATATGACACCATTATACTACTCCTTTTACTGATATTTATTAGAATTTAACATAGCATTGTGTTTTAGAGTTCCAATAATATTGGAAAAGAATTTATGAAACATGTAATTAATTATTATGAATTATTATTCAAGATTAAAAAGCAAAAAAATCATTAATATTTAACCTAATCTAAATTAAAAAGTTTTTTCAATATTCTACTTAACGAACAAAAATCCTTCTTAATATTTTTACATAAATAATATATATCCATTTCGACAACAGGATATTAATTTATCATCATTTTAATTGCCCATAAACTTTATTAGTATAATCATTAATTGTTGATCATTTGAGCCATTGAAGAAAACCTATTCTGATATCTAATCTATCGCTAATTATGTAATTTCATATTAATGGTTCTTCAATTTTGTTAAATATTTTGGATTTTAAAGAAGATTTTTCAATCAGATTATGATAGAATTGTCAGCTAAGCCAGTTGAACTACTTCTTAATTTTAAAGAAATTTGTTAGCAAGATCACTCTATTTCTTTATCTTTTGAAGAGAAAATAACTAAACTTCCTGTTTCATAAATTCATTTTTAATTGTGATCCTATCTTTATTATACAATTAATTGATTTTTGATGAATATTTTAATATTTAATTTTTCGTTCTAAATAAATTTAATTAAAATATTCAAATACAATTATAAATACGGTTAAGTTTGGAAAGTAGAAATTTTTGAAAACCTAAAAGAAGAATGGTTCAATTCAATAACACCAAAAATTTAACTAGCTTCTTGGAAGGATTTTTTGCCTATACAAACAAAATTTTTGGAAAAATTATTTTTTAAAAAATAAATCTATAATCATTCATAATTTAATTTTTATAATTAAGACTGAAAATTAATTAAATGAAGATTTACATTATTTAATGGAAATATTATTTGATATCCTACATTCCTTCATCTTATCTAGTTCTGTGGCAAAGGCATTGAATAAAAAAACTAAAATAAATTTCATTGATAATAATTTCTTTTGATTCTTTTCTCGAAACATCTTTAAGATTAAGTAATCTAAAAAGTTCATCATCATTAAAAATTAAATGTGTCAATATTTAAGCAATCCTTAAGATTATTCTGAGAATTGCTACTTTCAGTTTGCCTTCTCCGGCTGCAAAATTAGAAAACAATTACCCAATGTTTAAAAATTTAATATTTTTATTAAATCAAACTACTACACAGAATTTAATTGAATTTCATTCTTTTCCTACAAAGTAAAATTGAAAATTTTAATATATATCCATAATATTCTATAATAATTTGGAATCAAATTATTTATAATTAATTAACAGATTTTGGCGACTTCATTAGGGCCTCCCGATACTAATCATCGATGAAATACTATATTGATTACATGTATAAAATTTTAGAAAAAAAAGGTTTTAGAACAACTAATTCAGTCTTTCCGATCCACCGCAAAGAAAGTGGGGCAGTAGAGGTTCACTGCTCCAGGTTTGGGTTTGGGGTTGGGTTTGGG
>CAJJDO010000010.1:40342-62505 GCA_905183005.1 Paramecium pentaurelia | reverse complement strand
TACTCTCCATCATCACTTAATTATCCATAAATATCCTAAGTATTAAATTCAATAGATTATTAAACTATAAAGTCACCATTTTCTTTCTTCCTGATTGTATTAATACAATTGCCATTCTTATTCACTAAGAGGCATTTAGCCTTTAAATAATATTATGGAAATAACCATTTATCAATAATTTACCCAGACTTTACAGCAATTTCCTTAGTCTTCTTATATTATTTAGTATTACTATCCATTTCAAACACATAAATATATTCTTTAAAATAAGGTTAGAATTTAAGTTAATTATCATTAATAAAACATAATCTAAATCCCACTTAATCTACTTTTATCTTTGATGTAACACTCCATTTTTTATTCAACATTTACTATTCTATTACTAATATATAAGAATTAGATGAACAAGATATCAATTTGTTTTATTGTTCATTTAAGCTTAATGAATAGACATCGTTAATATGGTCAGTTATGGTTTATTAACACAACCATTAATCCTATTTCATCCAAAATTTTATTTTTTTATCTCTGCTACCTGAGATTATTAGATCATCAATATTATTTAATTATAAACAATATATAGTATCAGAATGTCCATTCAATTTTAATTAACATTTAAATTAATTATTTCCAATCAACTACCATATTATA
Organism: Paramecium pentaurelia; assembly: GCA_905183005.1. Classification (NCBI taxonomy): domain Eukaryota; phylum Ciliophora; class Oligohymenophorea; order Peniculida; family Parameciidae; genus Paramecium; species Paramecium pentaurelia. The sequence continues at coordinate 61,854 of CAJJDO010000010.1, read as the reverse complement.
ATTGAGCTATCTTCACTTCCAGATACAAAATTATTTGTATTTTTCATGAAATTTAAAGTACTTATAGTTTTTGTATGTTCACTTAACAATTATATTTAATTAGATTTCCCTTATATATGTTGAAATACTTTAATATTATTATTACATCCAGCTACCACGATTGATGAATCTTTGTTAAAAGCAATAGCATAACACCATTCATCTTACTTGATTGAATATTATTTCATGAGGACAAAGGTAATAGGTTTCAGATTTGGTGATTATATAAATATATGCTTAGGTTATTCTAAAATTGATTTATCTATATTAGATGTAGAATTTATAAATTATCATTTTATTTTACATTTGTTTGATTCTTTATTTTTTTAAGTATTTCATTAACAATGGATTTAGTTTATTAGATTGATTGATTAAGTTGTTTAAATAATTAATCTTCTCCATCTGCTATTTAAGATAAACCTTTTATTAATTAATCAATTTGTGATAATCCTAATTCTGTTAATGATTAAATATTAAAGTTATTATAAGGAAGGAACAAATTCATTAGACTATCAAGGGCAATTTTACATTCTTAAACATTCTTTTAAACATTTTAAACCATAAGAATTCTTTCCTTAATCCATCCAGATATCAATTCTTAAGATGTCAACTTATGAATATGTTGAACATGGCTAGGCAAGCAAAAATTACAATAAGGTCTTTAATTTGGACATGTACTATCTATACAAAAGCCTGTTATTTATTGATTTTAATGATCAGCTTAAATACATCTAATCTACATTTTCTATTTCTATTAAAATTAATATTTCAATATTTAATAATTATTTTTGTTTAAAAATATATTAAATCTACATATAAATTTATGTAATATAAATGTTTAAAATATCTAAAATAAAGTTAATTTATAAAGTAACAATAGATTTATTACAAATACTAAAAATTGTCAGTTTTAGGTTATAGAAATAGCATAGACTGATGAGACATCATATAACTAAGCCTTTGCTATTTTAAACATTATGCTTTTAGTAATCTTTCAAAAAAGAATTGATTTGCTGAATATCTATATTAATTGAATTTGCTATGAATTTTAGAATTATTATTGAAGTCCATATTATCCAAAAAAATAATTTTAATCACACCAACAATTTATAGTAAAAAGAGGTAAACGTGTTTAAATTCTGTAAAATTATTTATATATTTGCAAAAGTGAATTAAAAGTTAACCAAAAACACTAAAGTGTGAATTTCAAAATATATTATCTAATTATGATTTTTAATTTTCTTCTATAATTAATCATGCAAAATTCTTCTTCCACAATAATATTTGAGTTTCAATTTACTTTAGATCCCTATTTTAAAATAAACTCAATAAAATATGAAAATCTTTCATTAACTACTTCTAATGACCTAGACCAGTTAGTTAAACTTTTTGTAGGGAATACTTTAGATTATTTGAATATTCAAAAATTTTCTTACATCCATAAATTGGAATAGTTTAAAGATTAGTTGGACTAAGAGTTATAGACTTTGATAATAAAATTAAAGAAAAAATGAAGGAAATAATTTCAATAAATAAGTAAGTCTTAATTTTATTATAGAATCTCACAAAAAGAACAAAAAGTGTAAGTGTATGAGTAAAAAGAACAAATGTAGGAAGTTAAAGGTTGGTTTTGGAGAAGCAAAGGATTTAGATTTATCTAAACTGTTTACAACATTATATTAACTGAAGAAAACAAAATTAAGTACATAAAAGATGGTGCGATCTTAAGAATGTAATTTTTATATATGTTAAATCCTTATTAGTGAAGATATAAAAGACTCTTCTCTTAAACAATAAATTTTTTAAAATTTAGAATAAATTTAAAACCTCACATGGATTGGTGATTATGGGAATTATGGTTAAAAGATTGGTAGATGGTTACCTAATTGGAACGGCGAGGCTATTCTGGATGTAGGTGGACAGTACAATAATGATGGAAAAAAGGAAGGAATATGGAAAAATATAAAAAATAATTTTTGGAGGTAAGATTTTATTCATTATTTTAAAGCAAAGCTTAAGTCTATGAATCGGGTTAATATGTGAATGGTTAAAAGATAGGAATCTAAAAATTAATCTCTTAAAATTTAGAAATGTATAAATTAAAATTATTAAATAAATAGAGGAGGAGGTGAATATAACGAATAAGGTTATAAGAATGGAAATTGGATAGAGGTGAGCGATGAATACTTTAAATATTTTTAAGTTACTTATTCTGGTGAATATAAAAATAGTAAAAAAGTCAATAGATGGGATATTTGGTTAAAAGAAGTTGATCTTTATGGAAATCCTAAAGATAATATTAAGATGTAGAAATTTACATAACCGTAGCGGCGGCGGATCTTATGAGGAAGGAGAAGATGAAAAAAAGATTGGAAATTGGATTGATATATTTGATAATTGTAATGTGATTTCTTAAGTAACTTTTAATGGTGAATATAAAAATGGTTACAGAATAGGTAGATGGAATATTTGGTTTAAAGAAGTGGATAGGGAATTAAATACTGAATAGAATATTAAGATGTAAAAATTTAATAAAAAGAGCCTAATTTTTTATATTTATCAGTGGTGGTGGATTATATGAAGATGGATGTAATGGAAATAAAATTGGAACATGGATAGATATTAGTGAAAGTTTTAGTTTGATTTCTTAAGTGACATATAATGGCGAATATAAAAATAGTAAAAGAGTAGGCGGATGGGATATTTGGTATAAAGAGGTTACTCTGTGTGGAAATGTTGGGGAATCCTAATTGATGTAAATTTTTTGTAGAGTATTAGCGGTGGTGGATCATATGAAGAAGGATGTAACGGAAATAAAATTGGAAAATGGATAGATATTAGTGACAATTTTAATTNAAGTAAGTCTTAATTTTATTATAGAATCTCACAAAAAGAACAAAAAGTGTAAGTGTATGAGTAAAAAGAACAAATGTAGGAAGTTAAAGGTTGGTTTTGGAGAAGCAAAGGATTTAGATTTATCTAAACTGTTTACAACATTATATTAACTGAAGAAAACAAAATTAAGTACATAAAAGATGGTGCGATCTTAAGAATGTAATTTTTATATATGTTAAATCCTTATTAGTGAAGATATAAAAGACTCTTCTCTTAAACAATAAATTTTTTAAAATTTAGAATAAATTTAAAACCTCACATGGATTGGTGATTATGGGAATTATGGTTAAAAGATTGGTAGATGGTTACCTAATTGGAACGGCGAGGCTATTCTGGATGTAGGTGGACAGTACAATAATGATGGAAAAAAGGAAGGAATATGGAAAAATATAAAAAATAATTTTTGGAGGTAAGATTTTATTCATTATTTTAAAGCAAAGCTTAAGTCTATGAATCGGGTTAATATGTGAATGGTTAAAAGATAGGAATCTAAAAATTAATCTCTTAAAATTTAGAAATGTATAAATTAAAATTATTAAATAAATAGAGGAGGAGGTGAATATAACGAATAAGGTTATAAGAATGGAAATTGGATAGAGGTGAGCGATGAATACTTTAAATATTTTTAAGTTACTTATTCTGGTGAATATAAAAATAGTAAAAAAGTCAATAGATGGGATATTTGGTTAAAAGAAGTTGATCTTTATGGAAATCCTAAAGATAATATTAAGATGTAGAAATTTACATAACCGTAGCGGCGGCGGATCTTATGAGGAAGGAGAAGATGAAAAAAAGATTGGAAATTGGATTGATATATTTGATAATTGTAATGTGATTTCTTAAGTAACTTTTAATGGTGAATATAAAAATGGTTACAGAATAGGTAGATGGAATATTTGGTTTAAAGAAGTGGATAGGGAATTAAATACTGAATAGAATATTAAGATGTAAAAATTTAATAAAAAGAGCCTAATTTTTTATATTTATCAGTGGTGGTGGATTATATGAAGATGGATGTAATGGAAATAAAATTGGAACATGGATAGATATTAGTGAAAGTTTTAGTTTGATTTCTTAAGTGACATATAATGGCGAATATAAAAATAGTAAAAGAGTAGGCGGATGGGATATTTGGTATAAAGAGGTTACTCTGTGTGGAAATGTTGGGGAATCCTAATTGATGTAAATTTTTTGTAGAGTATTAGCGGTGGTGGATCATATGAAGAAGGATGTAACGGAAATAAAATTGGAAAATGGATAGATATTAGTGACAATTTTAATTTGATTTCTTAAGTGACATATAGTGGTGAATATAAATATGGGAAAAAAATAGGGAGATGGGATATATGGTTAAAAGCTGTTGATGGTTATCTAAATGCTAAAAAGAATTTTAAGATGTAAGAAATATTTTTTGAAGTCTATAATTTGTAAATGTATTAGTGGCGGCGGATTATACGACAAAGAAGGTGATGGTATGAAGATTGGAAAATGGATTGAATTGGATGATGGATTTGATAATGATAAATAAATAACTTATCATGGTGAATATAAAAATGGGAAAAAAGTTGGTGTATGGGATATTTTTCATAGAAGACATCAGAATTATCCATTTTCCTAAATGTAAAATATATTATATAAGATGTTAAATCATAAATCCCTTAGTGGTGGTGGATTATATAATAAAGGTGAGGATGGTATTAAGATTGGAAAATGGATTGAATTGGATGATGGATTTGATAATGATAAATAAGTAACTTATCATGGTGAATATAAAAATGGGGAAAAAATTGGCAGATGGGATACTTTTTATAGAAAATACAAGAGCGATCCATTCTTATATATGTAAAATATATTTTATCAAAAATCTATTAGAGGTGGTGGATTATATAAAGGTACATGCATTAAGATTGGAATGTGGATTGAATTGGATAACGAATTTAAGGTTTCAAAATTAGTTACTTATCATGGTGAATATGAAAATGGAAAAAAAATTGGTGTATGGGATACTTTTCATAAAAGAAGTGAGAATGATCCATTTTTATAAATGTACAAAAGCATAAATACAATATTTATTAGTGGAGGAGGATTATATGATAAAGGAGGTGATTGTATTAAGATTGGAAAATGGATTGAATTGGATGAGGGATTCGATAATGATAAATAAGTAACTTATCATGGAGAATATAAAAATTGTAAAAAAATTGATAGATGGGAAACTTTTGTTTAGGGTCAATTAATGTATTTAAATATTTTAAATTATATTTAGAAGTAGTTCAAATTATGATCTGAGTGGCACTGAAATTTATAAAAGTCAAGGGTATTTCTATAATATCTTAATTTTAGGGACATACTAAATCTTGGTGTATTTGTTAACTGTAAAAAAGTTGGGAAATGGGATATTTTATTTTAGAATGATAATGTATACTTTGAATGGATGTAAAAAACCTTATATAAAGAGTTTAATAATGTAAATTTATCAGTGGGGGTGGATCTTATGACGAAGAAGGTGGTGAAATTAAGATAGGGAAGTGGATCGAACTATAGGAAGGGTTTTCTAAGGATTCTTAAATATTATATTAAGGTGAATATTAAAATGGTAAAAAACTTGGTCGATGGGATATTATGTATAGGCATAACACCAGCAATCCATTTTCATAAATGTAAAAAATATTATAGAAAGTGCATAATTAAAATTTTAATGGGTTAGTGGTGGTGGATCATATGAATTAGAATAAAATGCAATTAAGATTGGGAAGTGGATTGATTTGGATGAGGAATTTGATTATTGGAATTAGGTAATTTATATAGGGGAATATAATAATGGTATCAAAGTTGGTACATGGATAGAAATGAAAAGAGATAGTAATACTATGGAAAAAGGATTTTATAAAGTAAAAGAGATTGACTATAATAATTGAAATGATATTTAACTTAAAAAAATAATTTTATTTGAATATTTGACACTATTTAATTTTTATTATTCGTATCTTTGTGTAAATTTTTTTTTTTAGCTCTCTTTTTATTGTTATGTAATTTTCTTTTGTATTTAATTTTTCATATTAATATACTCATCCGTGATTAAGAAATTAAAAAACTTCCAAATCTTTTTACATGTATTATTTTTCTAATAAAAAATTAAAATTTATGAGAAAATAAAATTCCTTATCTAAATATAAAAAGATTATTAATCGAAATTTTTTTTCTTTTTAAGCTCTTTTAAATCAACAGTCTCATTATTCTTCTAGAATTTTTATTTTTTGTTTTTAATTATCTTGAATAATATAAAAATGAATAAATAATTAATAATTTTAATGATATTTTTCATTCCTAATGATATTTTCTTATTTAAATTTCTTATGATTTTCTATCCCAAGTCATCAAATACTCTCCATCTTCACTCATCTATCCAAATATATATTCATGTCCAAATTGAATCGATTGTTGTGTAATAAAATCACTATTTAAGTTCTTTCTTATTAAATTAACATTATATCCATTCTTATTCACAAGCAGACATTTCTTCTTTATATATTATTAAGGAAAGTGATAATGACAACCATTATAACCACTTTAAACAGCAATTTCTTTTTTCTTTGAGTATTATTTATTAGTACCATTCATCTCATAAACATACATCTACTCTTTACCCTCAGGTTAAAATGTGAATTCATTATCATTGATAAAATATAATCGATAACCATAAACTTCAACTGATATCTTTTATATTACATTCCATTTTTAATCTAATGCTGCCCGTTCTATTATTAATATTAATTTATCCTTTCCACAAGATATCACTCTATTCTATTAATCATTCAAACTTAATCCACATACATCATTTGTATGATCTGTAATAGTTTATGAACATACCCATTGCTACTATTTTTACCAAAATTTAATAGTCTTATCATCACTTCCAGATATGATAACATCTTCATTATTGTTCATTACTAAACTATTAATATATGTAGTATGTTCATTTAATTTCTATGAGCATATCCATTAACTATTTGGATTCATAGACCATATTATAATCTATCCACCACCACTAGATATAAATTGACTCTATTTCTTCATGAAATTTAAAGTTCTAACATTACTTGAATGTTCACTTAGAAGTTGAGTTTGTTTTAACTATTCTTATTTGAACTCAAATACTTTGATTTACTTATCACATGTAGCTAATACCATTGAATTATCTTTATTAATGGCTATTGCCAAACACAATTCACCCTATTTAATTGAATTATCCTATAATAAATTATAAGTAAATGGCTTGCTATTTAATTAATAATCGTTATTTATGATTATGTTTTGTTATTTTTACTATTCTTATATTTATAATAGAGTAACTTATTAGTTATATTTAATTTATTTTTGAATATATAAATTAATTATAGGTTTAACTTCTTGAATTACTTAATTTGCTATTGTATGTATGGATGGTAAAGATAATTAAGGTAATGGTGGAATAATCTTAAGAGTATTTTAAGGAATAGGTGCTTAAGGAACTAAAGGAAGTTAATCAAGAAAAGCATCAATTCTATTGAAAGAAGACTTATGATAACTTATATTTCAATAACTTACATCTAAATATTATTAAAACCCTTAAAGACATTCATCAACTTTATTTTGTAATTCTGCAGCAATTGATTCTCTATTCATTTTTATTATTATTAACATATTTTACTTAACTTTCTCTATTTCTATTCAAAATTATTCATAAATAAAATATATTCATAATTTTATTGCATAATTATTTATAAATAAATAAATTAGAAATTAATGAATTCTATCTAATTTTTAAGAGAGTTTCTTAATTAATAATAAAAAGGTTGGAAAAAGTTTTTTATTTAGAGTAAGGACAAAAATTATGTTAATATCTTTTCACATTAAAATGCATACAGCACAAGAGTAGTTCTATAAAACAATCACTTATATGATTTAATTTTATTAAAAAGAATCTTTAATACAGATAAACCTTTATATTTTCCAAGCCAAATAGTGTAAATGGAGATTAATCTATTTTAAATCATTCTTGTAAGAGACTATAATTAGTAATCAAAGAAAATACTTTAATTTGATTAATTTCAATATATAATTTAAATCCTTGATATTAAGATGCATAAATGAAAATACAGAAAGTTTATTCAATAAAATTTCAAAGAAAAATAACGCAAATTACATTTAGAATACTATATTGAACTCAAAACTATTTATTTTGAAAGTTGTAATATGGGAGTATAAAAATTTGATTTTATTTTGAATTATTGTTCAATTCATAAAGCTCAAAAAAACAATTACATTTTATATTATAATACTCACTTACTCTATCGCACTATTGCTCTAAGTTTGAGTTTTGAATAACAAAAATTTATATTGAATAGATACCCTTGAATTGATGAATAATTAATTCAATAACTTTGATGAATTAATAATTTTCTTTGAAGAATTTGATTTAATTTGGATGATAATCTCTCTATAATATTTAAACCTTAAACCTCATATATCAATTTTTAATTGTTGTTTTAAGCAATCTCAAATTATAAATAGAAGTGAAAAAATAAAATTCACTTTTTTTTATTATAATAAAAATAACCAAAATTAAGTCAGAATGCAATTGCACTCTTTCTGTGATTTAAGGAGAAAAGATCTATTCATATCGGAACTCAATCCAGTTAGCATCTAAGTCACATTAAAGAAAAAATTAATATAAAATTCCAAAAAATTGTGTGCTCCTTCATGAAATGATATCAAATAAATATTTTGTTCCAATTTTGGAATGATGAATTCGATGAATTTTTGCAATTCAAATTTTTCATCAATTTTTGATTTATGGACTATCTCATTCCTATCATGTTTTATAAGGTAAATCGACTTCGTAAAATGAAACCTATTAGACAGGGTATGATCCCATTCTCAGCTCATCTTAACCTCCCTCATATCTATTATCCAGGCTGGGTGATTTGGCTGTACTCGTACCAACCACAAAAAAGGAATAATCATATGGATCTTAAGGTTATTATTTTATCCATATTCCTAAGCTATGAAGCAAAATTATTTCTATAATATATGATCTTATAAATAATGATAATATCATATTTTTCTTAAATTTTATATCGAATAAAAAATTTAATCATTTTTAGGAATATTAAAAATATATAATTTTTTTTATTTTCTTAGATTTCTTAATACTATTTATTTTTAATTGATAAGGTATATTAAAATCAAATTCAGAAATTTAGATTGATGGATCACCTTTCAAATCATCTTATTCAATATTTATTTTAAAGTTTAGTTCTAATTATTAAGAAACAAAACAATCTGAAATCTTATTATTCTTCACAAATTAAATTAAAATTGAGAATTTCTTATGCATTAAGTTTTGAAAAACTCTTCAATATGTTTTCATAAATTTATATCTAAAAATAGGACATTAATCAAATATTCTTTAATATTAGTATTAAATATCTCTAAAATTTACAAAGAATTTCAGAAACTCAATAATTTCATCCTAAATTTTTGAGCTTTTAATAAATTGATTCTTCAATCTATCTATCTCTTCTAAATGAATCTTTAAACCCAACTTAAGGCCAAATATAATTTACAATATAAATTTGAAATATTTAAAAGATTAATCCACATGAATGATCGACAATTTTTATTTATTAGTAAATAACTACCCTTACTTATCTTCGAAGATAGTATTGGCCTCTTCTTCATAGTATTCAAATATATTAACTTTGAAATATTCTTTATTTTCCAAATGGTTTGCAATTTTATTTTTATAAAATGAAAATTTGTTTCGTAACTATATATAATCACTTTTTATTTAATTTAAATAGATTGCTAATAATTCTTAAAAATTCTTAATATTTATATTTTGCAATCTTAACTTCATTAGATCTGAACATTTATTTTGTTTATACTAACATCTGTTTAATTTTCTCAAAATATAATCAATCCAAGATAATTAAATCTATATTACTTAAGTTTCCATTAGACTTCACAACACAATAAGATAACTGACTTTCTTATCCAAATATTTTAGTAACTTATCTTTGAAATTTAGCTGAATAATTTTCTTTATCATTCATATATAATAACATTTAATTGATAAATTATATTTTGTATATTAATAAAATATATTAAACATAATCAGTTATTACCTTTAGGTTGGGTAGCCATTATAATAAATAATTAATATTAATAATATTTCATTCATCTTTAAATATTTCAATTATAACAAACATAAATATACTTAAAACTAGATGATATAAAAAATTTGTTCGCTTATAGCTATGATATAATGAAATGTGATATTAATCAATATAATTACAACAAATCAAATATTATTTTTTATTATTATGATTTAATTGTATAATTTAATCATTACATAATAAATAATTGATCGAGTCTCCATTTTTATGGTTACAGGAAAAAGCAGAAAGAAAAAATCAAAAACAAGGTATAAATTAAATTAATGTTTAGAGTACCTTCTAAATTATCTTACATCCTAGGTAAAATATATGATTTATCCAAATTTCTTTCACTCCATCCAGGAGGAGATTACTTTTTATCATTGGCATAAAATTAGAGATACAGAAAATGTACTATAGCAATCATTTAAACATGGAGAAATGCTATGCAATTTTTTAAAACTTTAATTTTCGAGATAAAATTGATAAACTGAAAACAATAACTTTTGTTAAAAAGTAAATCTAAGACCTAATTTCAATCCTTGATCTAGGATTTTTTGGATAACTTAATATTGCTTAGTTCTAAGGTGGGTTACAGGGAGTAAACAAGTGTAAGCAAAAAGTTGCAACTCTATCCAAACTCTTAAATTTTGAGCCAAATTACACCAAATTCACTTAAGTATTTCAATTTAGATCTATATGGTAATGGTTTTATAAATTATTGTGAATAAGAGTATAAAGAAATTAATTATGTTTTTTGACCAGAATTTATAAGAATAGAAAAGGACTCCTAAGTTAAAGATTATAGCTATAGTTTTATAACCACTGTGTAAATAACTAATTGATCTAATTATAAACATAGATTTGATAAAAAAATAGGTAGTCTAAAACTATAATAGTTATAATAATTAGTTGCTACTTATAAGACATCAACAGAATTTTATTAAGTAATATTTCTACCTTATATATTAAATTTTATTTACTCATAATAATTATTAAATGATTATACATATAAAAATATTTACTCTGTTAATTGTCTTCTTTCAAAATGTTATGGCAAATTGGAGACTAGTTGATTACAGTTTTTCAGAAAAACAAATTTCTCATAATAATTGGGAAATGAAAAAGTGTTGTTCTAGTAGCTCTTCAAATATAATTTTTGACAAAAATAGTTGCTCTTCAAATTAATTAGAATATGTGAGATTGTCAAAGTTTAAAAGATATTTGTAGAAATCTTTTGCATATAAAAGCTTTTAAGTATAAATAATTTTTGATGCTTTCTTTGATGGTGCAATAAGTGAAAATTCTGAGATTGCAGTTATGTATGATAGTAACAGAAGTTCAGACAATGATAGGCAACTATTTCTTTTAGATTATGATGAAAATGACTTATACTAAGATAGTCGTCTAATTTGTCATAATAGCCTAGGAAGATTTAAATTAGAAACTATTGTAAGTAATTAAGTCGATTCATACTCGAATAACTTTTCAATAAAAATTTGTTTTGATCCATATGATCATAGATGTGATGATGATTGTGATAGGGATCATCATTATAGTGATAGTTATTGTGATAATGATTATATATAAATTGGAATTAGAAATATGTTAGTTTATGTTAATACTTGTCANCAATCCTTGATCTAGGATTTTTTGGATAACTTAATATTGCTTAGTTCTAAGGTGGGTTACAGGGAGTAAACAAGTGTAAGCAAAAAGTTGCAACTCTATCCAAACTCTTAAATTTTGAGCCAAATTACACCAAATTCACTTAAGTATTTCAATTTAGATCTATATGGTAATGGTTTTATAAATTATTGTGAATAAGAGTATAAAGAAATTAATTATGTTTTTTGACCAGAATTTATAAGAATAGAAAAGGACTCCTAAGTTAAAGATTATAGCTATAGTTTTATAACCACTGTGTAAATAACTAATTGATCTAATTATAAACATAGATTTGATAAAAAAATAGGTAGTCTAAAACTATAATAGTTATAATAATTAGTTGCTACTTATAAGACATCAACAGAATTTTATTAAGTAATATTTCTACCTTATATATTAAATTTTATTTACTCATAATAATTATTAAATGATTATACATATAAAAATATTTACTCTGTTAATTGTCTTCTTTCAAAATGTTATGGCAAATTGGAGACTAGTTGATTACAGTTTTTCAGAAAAACAAATTTCTCATAATAATTGGGAAATGAAAAAGTGTTGTTCTAGTAGCTCTTCAAATATAATTTTTGACAAAAATAGTTGCTCTTCAAATTAATTAGAATATGTGAGATTGTCAAAGTTTAAAAGATATTTGTAGAAATCTTTTGCATATAAAAGCTTTTAAGTATAAATAATTTTTGATGCTTTCTTTGATGGTGCAATAAGTGAGAATTCCGAGATAAAAGTTACTTATGGTAGTAATAGAAGTTCAGATAATGATAGGCAACTGTTTCTATTCGATTATGATCAAAATGACTTAAACTAAAATAGTCGTCTAATTTGTCATTCTAGCATAGAAAGATTTAAATTAGAAACAATTGTAAGTAATTATGTAGATTCAAACTCGAATAACTTTTCAATCAAAATTTGTTTTGATCCGTATGATCATAGATATGATGATGAGTGTGATAATGATCATACATTTAGTGATAATTATTGTGATGATGATTATATATAAATTGGAATAAGAAATGTGTTAGTTTATGTTAATACTTGTCATCCAACTTGTTTAACATGTGACGGTCCTACTGAATCAGATTGCTTGACATGTTTTGATAATAAAGCAGTATAAGTTGGAGAGTGTGAATGTATTCCAGAATAATAATTTTCTGAAACTTATATAGGTTGTATATAAGAATGTAGTAGAGATTATTCAATAGCTCGTTTTGATAAAATTTGTGTAAAAGATACTCGAATAAAATCAAAGTTTACTTTATTTTAAGATAATGTTATTCCCTAATCAGATTATAGATATTCTCCTTTAATCTTTGAAAAAGATGAATTTTATCCAAAAAACAAAGATTTAATTTAAGATAATTGTAATGGACTCAGTTTTGTAGGAAAATTGTAATTTAGTGAAGGAATGATATATTAAATGAATCTTGAGAATGCTGTAAAGTTTCTTAGAATTCGTATAACATTTTATTTGTTTAATTTTGAAGAAACAAGCAGCATTCAAATTATTCACAACAATTAATTACAATCTAGAATAATAAAAGATTCATCTGGTTTCTAAGTAGAAAATTTATTTAAAATATTTGAAAAGAATTAAAATTGTGGTAGTAATTATACTGTGTTGAGAATAGAGATAACTTTTTAACTATTTAATACTAATCCAACTCTTTTTATTTAAGGATAACTTCAATAAGAAAGTGAATCTTGGGGATTTAGAAATATAACTGTTGATACAGGATTTTGTTAAGAAAATTGTTTAGTATGTTCTGATTTCTCTACCTGTGAATAGTGTGATTCAACAAATAAATTATATAAAAATAAATGTATTCAATCTTGTCCTATACATTCGTCAAATTGTATTGACTATGAGGATATCATTCCATGTAAATTATTATTGGTTTATTTTTAGATTCTAGATACTTTGCAAGAGGATTTTATGATTTAAATATGACTATAGATGAAATAGATGAATTTTATGATTCTACAACAGATCCATCTCATAGTTTATCAACCAGATAAAAATTTTCATTTTTAAATAATAAAATAGTTATGGGTGGTTTATTAGTTTGGAATGATGGTTCATATATTAAAACATGGGTTATTCAAAAACCTCATTATGCAGCAACTATATATTTTAATTTAACTTATGGAGATGGTTACACAGGATCATTTTATTATAAGATAGGTGCTTCTTAAAGCATAGGATGGTAAGGACCTTTTTATAATCCTGGGGGAGGAACAAATTTAGTGGGTCGAACTGGTCTTGAAAGTACTCGTTATTTTAATGTAAGTTTAACAAACTTTTATACTAACAATCTTTATGTTGAATTTAAATGTGATGTTATTACTGCAAATATAACAAAGGAATTCTGTGCAATATCTGAATACTTCATTGTTATTCATTATGTATAATATGTATTATTATAATTTAGTGTCCTCCTCTTTGCTCTAGTTGTACAAGTTTAACTTCATGTTCAGATCCAGGATATACTGGTCCTAATTGTGGGAGTAGTTAATATTTAGATTTTGATTAATAAACTGAAACTTATAGTTGCAAAAATTGTAATTAACCTGGATGCAATACATGTACAAGAGCAGAATAATGCACTTAATGTGTTAATAATTAATTTAATTTGAGTAATGGAGTTTGTTTGTGCAATCCATTTACATTTTTATAAGGAAATACTTGTGTTTAATGTAATAAATTTTGTGAAAATTGTTATGGTGACTCTTAATATAATTGTCTTACTTGTGTAAAAGATCATCATAGAAGTATTCAAAAAAATTAATGCATATGTTTAATTGGGTATTATGATGACGGAAATACTTTACCATGTTTTCCTATTTGTGGAGATTAAATAATAGTAGGTGAAGAAGAATGTGATGATGGTAATAACAAAGATGATGATGGCTGTGTTGATTGTCAAATAAAATGTTAAGTCTAATGTACATTATGTGAAAAAGATATATGCAAAGAATGTAATGTTGAAGGTTGGTAACTAAATAATTAAAAATGCATACCAATATGTGGAGATTAATTAATTTTGGGCCTGGAGGAATGTGATGATGGAAATTTGATTCCGTATGATGGATGCTATGAGTGTAAATTTTCATGTCCAGAATAATGTGCTTAGTGTGAATATGGAATTTGTAAAGCTTGCATTAAACCAGGATGGGTCCTTAATGAATATAACATTTGCACTACTTAATGCGGAGATGGTATTGTTGTTGATCCCTATGAGTAATGTGATGATGGTAATGATTATCCCTATGATGGTTGTTATTGGTGTGAATTTTAATGCTCAGAAGGCTGTATTGAATGTTAGCAATAATAATGCAAACAATGTGATTATTTATACAAATTGGATACTCAAACAGCTAAATGTTTAAAGGAATATTAATATGATAATGATGATAACAATTTAGATATTGAGATATCAAAATTATAATTGATTGAGTAGATAAATTTTAGATGTGGAGAAAATCAAAATTTAATTGATAATTTATGTGTAAGTTAATGTGGAAATGGAATATTAGTCAATCAATATGAAGAATGCGATGATGGTAATAATTATGGAGGAGATGGATGCTCTGCTTATTGTCAAATTGAGGATTCATATTAATGTATAAATTAGGATGGTTCATTAAGTTTATGTACATATATTATAGCTCCTGAATTTAATTTGAATATTCTATCTGATAATTCTTAATAAATAAAAACCGTAGAGTTAACTTTCACTTAATAAGTTAAATTAGAGGAATCTTTAAATTTTGATGAAATTATAGTATTTTCTATCTTTCCATAAACTCGATATCAATTAACAATCAGTTGTATATAAAATTTAACAATTACCCTAAACGATCCAAAATATGAGATATAAATTGAATTTATTGAACATGTAGAAAACCCTATTTTACAAGTTGACATATAGAAAAATACTATATTCAATACATATGATTTACGCTTATTGAAAAATAATAAAACTATTATTCTTGGCACTCCATTTGTCCTCTCATAAACAACTAAATAATAATTAATATCTATAGTATAATTAAATGATGTTATGATGTATTCAATGGCTGCAGTATCAAGTTTGGCTTTTTTAACTGGAAATGCAATTATGTTTTTTAATTTATTAGATTTATTATAATCATTATCTTATGTGAGATATATGTAATGTTAATTTCCACCACATTTGAATGATTTCTTAAATACTTACACTAAAGTCTCATTGCAACCTATTTTTGATTATTTAGAGGTTGATTAATTAATTGGAATAAGTAGATCAAATCACACAATCAATAAATAACATAAAGACCCAAAATATATTTTACAATAACCTTATTTGTTCAATATTAAAAGTTGCTATTTTTCTGTATTTGCATCCATTATAACTTACATAATATATCACTTAATATCATCTAAAAGCTTATAACAATTAGTTTTCAAAAGCTACTTAAAATATAGGTATAATTATAAAATTGTTAAATTTATAAATATATTTTACTCAAAGGTACAGAAAAAGTGTTTAAAATAATAGATAGAATATTTCTCTCTTGGAATATTTAAGGTCTATTTAGCTATACTTCATTAATTTATGTTCAGTGCACTTTTAGCATTTCCTTATTACAAATTTGACTCTCTTTTTTCAATATTCAATAGTATTAATGCTATTTTTGGATTGATATTTATTGTAATATCTACTTTAAATTTACTTTCAATTACATCAGCTACAATAAAAAATAAAACAAAATGGAAGTATTTTTTTTAAGAAGCAAAAACTTAATTTTGGGCTATTTAAATTAAATCTTTTTCAATTTATAGAATCTTGTTTTATATATTAATTATTGTAAAATTAATAGACTATCCAGAAGCCTAGTCAGTCTTGCTTTCTATTCAATCATTATTATACTTAGTTTACTTGATTAAATTTAAACCTTTAGAATCTTATTTTGAACTCGTCAAGTTAATATGTAGAGAATTTTTATTGATGAACATTTCAGGAACATTCCTTGTATATAGTTTTGAATTTAGTTAAGAAAATTTTATCCTATTTGGATGGATTCATATAAGCATGTTTTGTACTATTTTGGCTTCTAATTTGTTTATAGACTTATTTTCATAAATCAAAATAACTTATGATCTTTATTTATAAAAGAAAATTAAAGAAAAAATCGAATAGGAAAGAAAATATTATTTTAATCATTTGTAAGGATTTTAAATAAATAAAAATGATTATTAATAAAGAAAATGATTAATTATAGGTTTACATATTTAATGTCAATAAAATATTCAATACATTATTTAATATTTCCTTATAATAATTAAAGTAAGATCTCTATATCTCAAATTATCTTAAATTCGTTTTGTATTTTTCTTCAGCTTTTGGCTCCCTTTTTTAAAGAAATTTTTTCTAGTTGATAATCAATATTACTGTACTTAAAAATCTTTAAAACCAAATGAATTGGTAAATCATTTCATGAAGTTAATAATTTAAATTTTCAAAACAGAATAACTTGGTATGCATTCAGTTGTAAGAGATCCTAATCCTCTGACTTTTTGAACTCGAAAATGGATAGAAAAAGAAGCAAGCATCTCTCTTACACAAGACCCCGCTATTCAAAGCATGCCTTATTGATTTCAACTGAAATAAGAAAAATCTCATCCTACCATAATATAGAAAACTAAAATTATGGGTAAAAGCTGCCTGTAAAAGAAAAAAAAACTCTACTTTTCGAGTATGGTTGGCATTCTAAGTGAAAAAGCTGAGTTGCAAAATTGTGATTTTCGAGGTTTTTAATATAATGTATACGCTTCAAAACATCAGTTGACATTTATATCAATTATTTCAGCGTTTGATTATTTAGGAAATTAATATGAAATTTTGAAAAATACATCAGTAATTGTAGATGTAGATAATATAATTATCATCATAAACAATGTGTTACTAAAAAATTATCATTTATGTAAAATCAAATTGGCTTCTTTAAAATAATTGAAAATTTTATTAGTAGGCTAAAAAATTTCAATATTATCTATTGATCTAATGTTTTTATTATAACTATAAATTCTCATTTCTATAGGGAAATCTTCCCTGCTTCCATTATGACCTCATATTTCTGAAACAATTTTAATGTTCTTAATAATAAATGATTAGATAATTTAATACTTGATGTACTTGCTTGCTCGCCTGAGAGTACTGGAGACTTTTATCTAGATGGTAGGAGTCAACCTAATCAGGATCATGAAATTATTCCAATAAATTTGAATAATTGAAAAAAAATGGATAGTTTTTCTCAGATTTTAAGCTCTTATCACTCACCCTTTAACTTTTGGGCTGAGCAGTATCTTTCAATTTTTGAATCTCTAGCCACCTTTTTAATATTGTTATTATGAAATATACTCTCACTCAGAGAATTATCGTCCAGAGAAAAATTTGAAGATATTAAAAAAAAATTTTTAATCTTTCCTTGAAGATACAGAATTTTATACTAGGAAGGCTTATAGTATAATGATTGTCCAATTTGTTTCAATTTAATGGTAATCAGGTGAATTAATAATTTTTTATTGTTAGTTTGATTCTCAAAATTAAGAGCAATTATTTTTTTATTTCAATTTTGTGTATTAGAAATAATGCAAATTAGCCAATTTTATTTTTGATTTAGTTTTTTCCTGTATTTAATTGCCAGAATTTTGAATGGAAGAAGGTCTATAAGAATTTTTTAATTTAGATTTTTAAGATGAATTGTTAGAAGTAATATGATAAGAATTTTTTAGAATTTTCTAAATAAATTTTGATATTGAGAATATTCTAATAATTTATGAAGAAGATCCCTGTTAAATGTAGTAAGCTCTGAATAAAAAATGAATATTATTATACCATAATAAATAAGTAAGAAAATTTCTCAAGGATGTTTTTTGGGAAACAATTAAAAATTTTACTTTGCCTATATAAATAATTATTAGATTTATATAGAGTAAAAATAAATCAGAAGAATTACATAAAAAAGGTAATAAATCTATTAAATTAGGTTATAAACTATATTGGAATGATAAAAATTTAAAGAGGCAATTAAAATATTTGATTAATCATTAATTTTTAATCCAAAACATTCTCTTTCATTAAATTGTAAAGGTATGATTATTATTTAATATGTTAGCGGACTGTTTAAACATGCTTGGTTAATACAATAAAGCAATCATTTGGGCAGATAAAGCATTGTAAGTAGATCCAAAACATTGTAGTTCCTTATGTACCAAAAGTACTAATTATTTTTAATATAAAGGTAATTCATTAAGATTATTGAAAATGTTTAAATAATCTATGGTAGTGATTGAGTAATCTCTATAAATTAATCCAAATCACTTTGATTCATTGAGGGCAAAAGGTGAAAGCATCTTTTTAATTAATAGGTACATGCTTAAAAGTAAAGAATAACTTTTATTTTGCAATTTTTACTTTAATATTAAAATTATAGAAATAAAGTCAAGAAATATATAGAAACTAGAACAAGGTCTTGGCTATTTATTAATGATCTTTATACTTAAAATAACTTATCTGGTATTTAACTATGAAAAAAAACTGTTGATTATGCAGAATAAATTAAGATTATGATAAATCTTAAAATTTATTAATTTTGAAAAAGATTTTATCTTGTTAAACTTCATCAATTAACTTAGGGCAGGACTTTTTTATAGAAATAAGCATTCTGGATTTAACTATTGCCCATTAAGCCTGTGATCTTAGACCAAAAAAGTAAAGTTAATAAAATATATAGCAGAGATATATGTAAAATATTACAAGAGTATTTTAGAAATGGCAATTTTATTTAAGACAGATAAAAGTGTAATTATTAAGTAGGAGTTATATTTTTTAGTATTTTAAAATTATTGTTTTGACCTTTTATATGATATGAAAGCAATTTAAATTGAATGATAAAAATGAGATTCTTATTTTCATCTCATTTTGTAGGCTTTCAATATCCAAGATTATCAAGACATATTTAAGAGACAACTGAAAGCATCCAAATTGCTCTTATAATTTGAAAAATGGTTTTCCATATGTTGCTTGAAATAATTTTTTTATGTAATAGTATCAGATTTCTTGGAATAGCAATTAATTAATCTACTCTTTTTCTCCCAATCTAATTTTTAGAAAATTCCAGAGCGCATTTTAGATTTTCTAAATGAATTCTAAATAAGTAGGTATCTTATTACCAACTAAGCTCAAATTATATATTTTCATCTCAACTAATTGTATCTATTTTGCATATTTTTAAAAAATAGCATTAAGTTTGTTCAGAATTTGAGCAAATATTTAAATTAATATTGATTAATTGGTCTTATATATAAACTCAAAAATGGCATCAATATATTTAATTTTTTAGGCTAATTTATTCAAATTTCAATAATAATCCTTCCACCATCATTGGACAAAAAATTTTGGATAAATGTTATTGATTTAGATAAGCAAACAAATTCTTAGGTGTTAGTTATAGGTGATAAACCTTTTTTGTTTCTTTTTTCAAAGAAAATCTCTTTTCAAGAAGTACCTCATTCAAATGCTTTTCTTTATTATTTAAAGTGATAATTGACAATTATTCAATAGATTGACCGTAAAGCAAAGAGATTATGGGTTCTTTTGTAAATTATTAAAGGCTTACTAAATCAATAAGATCTAAAATTTTTTCCTAAAAAAATATAAATTTTGAAGTAAAATAGTATTATTTTAATGAAAAAATTTAAGGTTTAAGCGTTTTATTATTTAAAATATCTTTATTAATCATTATCAAATTTATTTTTGACAATTGTGGGAGACAATATAATTTGATTCAATGAACTAAAGAATATTTAAATATTAATTTATAATAACCAAATCATTATTTACAAATTCAAGTTATTCAATTAAATAATATCCTAATAAAATTTTTTTAGGTTTTTCTCAAGCCAAAAAACTAAAATTTCAGGAGTCCAAAAATGTGTTTTTATAAATTATTAATACAAATGAGCATTATTCTATTTTTTTTAGGAATACAAATAAAATGAAAATTTTTCAGAAGAAGAATTGCTAATTAAAAGAATGGTCTAGAGCTGGTTTGAAGTGTACGCCATGAACCTCAAGAATAACCCGACAATACCATACTAGAATCAGTGTAAAATAGACAAAATATATGGGTGTTATAGGCTCCATTAATAAATAATCTAAAGGTGGATTTTACTAAATTGGATGAGTTAAAATAGTTTAAATTATTTAAAAATAAAGATTTTCATATAATAATTAGTCAAGAATAAGCTATCCATCACTATGAACCCTCAATATTTAGATTTTCATATATAGTAATATTTAATTAGTGGTATATGAATTTTAAAAATTCCCAATCTAAATGTTTAATGAGGGTAAATATTTTCTGTTTAAGAGATTAAAAATAAGTCTTATTTTAAATTATTTAATTTTTTGGGGATGAATTGATTGATAATTGTAGACTTAGGATTAATTGTAAGAGTATCTAAAGACAATATACAAAAAACTGGAGCGATAATAATCTGTTGAAGGTGAGTTGAATTTATTTAAATTAAACTAGCAAGTAACTAGGAAAGATTCTTAAATTGACGAAATTAGATTGGGGATGAAATTACTACCAAAAATAAGATAAGATTCTAAACTTTATTAAGAAAATTTGAAATAGCATCAAGAT
>CAJJDO010000010.1:5310-22479 GCA_905183005.1 Paramecium pentaurelia | reverse complement strand
CTTTTCATAAATATATAAATAATAAAATTTGTACATTTATTTTTTAATTTATTGATTTCATATTTTATATTCAAATTAATTGAATTAAAATTATAAGGATTAGAAATTACTAATTAATTAATTTATCTACAAACATTTAATTATGTATATTAATTTTTGATATGAAATATTCTTACCCCAACTTCGGATGTCATTAACAGCAAACTTAAATTGTTCTTAAAGTTATGCTAATACTTTCTGTCAATACATAATCATTTTTAAAGGTGAATTCTTTGGAGTACTAAAAAAACAAAGTGTCCAAAAATATTCAGTATAGTCAATTTTTCAAAAAGTTTCTTAAATTTATACCAAGCAATCGAAGCACTTTTTGGGTCTTGACGATTATCTTAATTATTATGTTATTAAGGGTCAAGAGTCTTAAGGATGAATTATTGCAGAATAATATTTTATTACAATTCTTAAAAAGATCTAAACAAAGCTAGTAAATAGGATCACGTACAAGACCTCTCCCCTAAAGAATAAATTAATTATATTTTTGTGTACTAATAATAAGTGAATTTTCTATAATGTTAACTTTTATTGGTGAATCATTGCCATTATCTTGGAGAAAAACTATAATGTATATTTTAATTTATAGATTTCAAAATTTCTATTTTTTCATAGATTTTTTTCTAGATTTAATATTTTGAACAATTTGAATATTAAATCATGAATTTTATCAAGTATGGAATAATATAATAGTTCAGTTTTATTTTCATTTGGGATTTTTAACCATTAAAAGAAAATATCAGTGTAATGAAAACTAAAGTCAGCATTCATTATGTTAGTATCAATTATTTTGTGTTTAAGCTGCTTGCTCAACATGATTCAAATTTATTGAATTTTTATTTATGCAATTATCAGACAATCATCAAGAATAAAGATCTGAAATGAACTTATTTTTCTTGAATACCATTTAAATATGAGATTTAAATTATTTAATTTTATAAATATTCATCATTCTTCCCAACCCAAAGAGGAAATATCGATATAGTTCAAAAATTAATAGTTTTCCTATCAGCTTGTGTATTTAGGCTAATTATTATTTATACTCCCTAGAAACTTCTAAAAATGAAAATTAATAGATTGAAAAAGAATTCGGAATTTTAGTTACTCCTTTTAGAAAGAACAAACCTTAAGTGAAAAATACATGCCAAATACTAATTAGAATTGTAAAAAATGCAAGTAAGATGTTGATATAAATTTTAATATAAATGTAAATTAATATCATATTAAGATATATTAATTGAAATAATGAGCATCAAATTATAATAAAGTGACTAAATTAACATTTCAAAAAATAACTGGTGTAAATATATTTAATTCTAATAATAACACATTAATTGAATTGTTTAAATATAAATAAACTTCTTTATTAATATCGTTAAGATATACTTTTGAGTAACTAAAAAGCAATAACAGACCTAAATTAAAATATCGATAATAATAATCTATTCATTATGGTTAAAAATATAAAGCAGTAAGGTTATATTGGCTGTATTAAAACAGTTGCTTCTGTTGGTTCTTATGAAAGAGATCTTGTATTGTTAATTGTTTGATTTAATTAGAAATATTGAGGAGTGTTAAAAAGTGTTTCAAATTATTTTTCAATTTCTTCTATGATTTTATTATCTTCTTATATTTTGATCCCATTATCAAACCTTTACTCAGAATAAATTCTTGATTATTCTGTCAAATCTTCTAAGTAATTGTTTTTCCCTTCATATTGTAGTGATTCAATTTCCTTCTGAATATAAAAAAACCTATATTGTATAAAACTGGTCATTTTATCAAATGCCACATCAACAGTTAGTTTAAATTCTTTGATTTATGATAAAAAATTCTTAAATATCTCGCGTCTTTTTTCGTTCTTTTTTTACTAATTTTCAATCTTTTAGGTCTTCATTTGACAAATTAATCTCTTAGTGTCATCGATTAAAGTTATTTTTTTATTTGATAACTATTCAATTATACACTTAATGCATAAAACATTGACATCCCTTTATCCTTTTGTGTTTAAATCTTCTGCAACACAATACTCATTTTCTGCTTTGCAAGATATTTTCTCTGAATTTGTTTATAAGATACTCATTTTTTTGATATTAATAATAAAAAATAATTCACATCTTATTTGAAAATAAACAAGCACTCTAATTCTAATAAATTTGTAATAAAATATAAATTAAAATTTCCAAGTCTTTTTGTATTTAATGATATAAAAATTTTTCCATTTAAATGAAGGAAATCACAACTTAAAAATATGCCATTTATTCTAAAATAGCCTCATAATTTAATTGAAAATAAAAAATTATTTCTTATTGAAAAGATTTAACGTTTTTTCAATATTTAAATTGTTTAAATTCAATATCAAAGTTTCGCGACTCTGTTTTTTTAATCTTCGTTTAAATTAGCTTTTAGTCTTCTTTAGTCAAAATATGTTATTTCCAAATATTTTTTCCTTTTTAAATTTTTAAAGGAATTTTAATGTTTGATTAGAACTTAAATTGATTCACCAAAAAAGATGGATTATTAAATTATTGCATATTTAATAGTCTGAATAATTTTCCAAAAATTAAATTTTTTCTTCAATTCAAAGTTTCTATTTTATATATCATTTCATCTTTATCATTGTTATTTTATTCAATGCTAAATTATGATGTCTTAATATCGATATTTATTCTAACTTTTAATATTTTTTAGAGATATATATGTATTTATAAAATATTTTCGTGGCTTTCCAAAATGGACATTAGATTTAATAACAATCTGGAAATATTAAATTTGATTTTCTAATAAATTTAATACACTTTTTTATCAAGTAAATAAAAGCATGTTTATAGATGAAAAATTAATTAAATCATTTTCTTTGCATTAGATTATGATCATGAATATTAAAATTTTTCTATTCTCCTTGATTGGATTTATTGTAATAATTTCTTTTGGATTGCGTTCTTTCTTAAATTAAGATAAATTTTTGCATTAAAATTCTTACCTTAATAAAGTGATTTTAAATTACAAAATAAATCAGAATCACTTAAATCTTGAGAACATTATACCAAATTTTTCAATGCATGAGCTATCTTGAATTAAAAGATATCATTTTAATTTATTTAAGATATGATATTCAAGGAAGTTAAAGATGTGTTGTGTAAATATCCTGGGAATATATCAGTTTAAAGATTAAAATTTTATAAAAATAACATGACTGGATACAAATTATCTATAATAGAAAATGAGATTAGTTTATTTTATATTATGTTTTAATTGTATTTGTACTAAGCAGATAATAAATAATATATTTTCTATAGTCTTTATTTGAATAGCTTATTACCAATCATTTCAAGAATGTGAATATAAATGCTTTTCAACTTTCAAATTATTTGTANTTATAAAAGAGATCTTGTATTTTTAATTGTTTGATTTAATTATAAATATTGAGGAGTGTTAAAAAGTGTTTCAAATTATTTTTCAATTTCTTCTATGATTTTATTATCTTCTTATATTTTGATCCCATTATCAAACCTTTACTCAGAATAAATTCTTGATTATTCTGTCAAATCTTCTAAGTAATTGTTTTTCCCTTCATATTGTAGTGATTCAATTTCCTTCTGAATATAAAAAAACCTATATTGTATAAAACTGGTCATTTTATCAAATGCCACATCAACAGTTAGTTTAAATTCTTTGATTTATGATAAAAAATTCTTAAATATCTCGCGTCTTTTTTCGTTCTTTTTTTACTAATTTTCAATCTTTTAGGTCTTCATTTGACAAATTAATCTCTTAGTGTCATCGATTAAAGTTATTTTTTTATTTGATAACTATTCAATTATACACTTAATGCATAAAAAATTGACATCCCTTTATCCTTTTGTGTTTAAATCTGCTGCAACACAATACTCATTGTTATGTGCTTTGCAAGATATTTTCTCTGAATCTGTTTATAAGATACTCATTTTTTTTATATTAATAATAAAAAATATTTCACATCTTATTTGAAAATAAATAAGCACTCTAATTCTATTAAATTTGTAATAAAATATAAAATAAAATTTCCAAGTCTTTTTGTATTTTATGATATACAAAATTTTCCATTTAAATGAAGGAAATCGCAACTTAAAAATATGCCATTTATTCTAAAATAGCCTCATAATTTAATTGAAAATAAAAAATTATTTCTTATTGAAAAGATTTAACTTTTTTTCAATATTTAAATTGTTTGAATTAATTATCAAAGTTTCTCGACTCTGTTTTTTTATCTTCGTTTAAATTAGCCTTTAGTCTTCTTAAGTCAAAATATGTTATTTCCAAATTTTTTTCCTATTTAATTTTTTAAAGGAATTTTAATGACACTTTTTAATGTTTGCTCAGAACTTAGAGTCTCTATAAATTGATTCACCAAAAAAGATGGATTATTAAATTATTGCATATTTAATAGTCTGAATATTTTTCCAAAAATTAAATTTTTTCTTAAATTCTAAGTTTCTATTTTATATATCATTTCATATTTATCCTAGATATTTTATTCAATGATGTCTTAAATATCGATATTTATTCTAATTTTTAATATTTTTTTAGAGATATATATGCATTTATAAAGTATTGTTAGTGGCTTTCCAAAAGGGAATTAGATGTAATACCTATCTGGAAACATTATATTTGATTTTCTAATAAACTTACTACACTTTTTTATCAAGTAAATAAAAGAATATTTTTAGATAAAAAATTAATTAAATCATTTACTTTGCATAGGATTTTGATAATGAATATTAAATTTCCTTTTTTCGTTGACTGGATTTATTATACTAATTTCTTTTGAATTGTGTTGTTTCTTAAATAAAGTTAATTTTTGCATTGAAATTCTTGCCTTAATAAAGTGATTTTAAATTACAAAATAAATCATAATCAATTAAATCCTGAGAACATTATACCAAATTTTTTTCCAATGCATGAACTATCTTCAATTAAAAGATATAATTTTAATTTATTTAAGATATGATATTAAAGGAAGTTAAATATGTCTTGTGTAAATATACTGGAAATATTCTGGAAATATATTCGTTTAAAGATTAAATTTTAAAAAATAACATGACTGGATAAAAATTATCATTAATCGAAAATTTGATTAGGTTATTCGGTATTTTCTTTTAACTGTATTTGTACTAAGCAGATAATAAATAATATACTTTCTATACTCTTTATTTGAATAGCTTATTACCAATCATTTCAAGAATGTGAATATAAATGCTTTTCAACTTTGAATTTTTTGTAGCCTACCTGCTTCAAACTTACATTTTGTGATCTATTTCAACAAGAGAAATCATTACTATTCATTCCTATACCAAAATACAAATATATCAAAAGCATTTGCAAGGGGATGGAACAAGTAATTCTATCTATCAATACTTTTATTTACTTTATAAACCAAACACTTAAAATATCCAATTATTTCAAGTTTTCCATTTAGAATGGCCTTCCGTTTTCAAACTTAAGATTAAACCATAATTAATTTGTAAATTATTTTAAAAGAGAGTTGATAGAGCTTAAATATCATCTACTTGGCTTGTTAGTAGATTTATTCTAAATGTATACTATATTAATGATCATGAATATTATCATGGAATATTCTTCGTTAAATTGTAAATCAATATCATCTTTTGACTATTTATTATGTGTTGAAATTCAAATAGTTTTACTATACAAACAAGTTAAAGAAGAAGAATCTGTCTAATATATAGAAAAAATGATTCTATTCATATCATTAATAATAAAGAAGTTAAAAAGAGTGACTATGGATTAAATATCATTATTGCCAAAATTCGAAAGAATCCTATAATCTTAGAATTATTCATTATAATCTTTATTTGAACTTTTAAATAATTACATGGATTATGGTAGAGAATATTTTATCAATGAAACCGCCTAATCGATTGTATAATCATTTAATTATTTTTAGTATTTCCATATGGCCTTATCAAATATTGTTTCTAATTTGAATTCTACATTAGATAAATGTGAAGGTGCATTGTTGATATAATTAGGAATTTAATGCTTTAGAAATGATCTTAATGAAAACATTCTCAGACAAATATTTGATCATTCCTATAAAATTATCAAATAATCTAACACTGATGAATTACTAATTTCTAGAATTAAATGTATATTCTTAAGTGCATTATTGACAATTAAGTNTCTGAAATGTTATAAACATATCATACTTAGAATGCTATCGAGTAGAAATAAATAACAATTACAAATATTTCCAATCTATTAATAATTAAATCAATTAATTCTTTTTTTAATACAATCCTTATAAATAACCATTTCAGAAGAAGTAACAATAACTATTTTAGATATTCTATCTGCAACAATAAATCAAATAGAATTCTACAATATTTACTAAAACTATTATTAATAATTGATTGTTACTCATTTGTATTCTTATTTAGTGTATTCATCTAAATAGTTATCACTATTATAAAATGAACCCTTTGATTTTATTTAATAAGAACTTAGTTTTGATAATTAAAATAAACTTTAATCACTTCATAATCAAACCTTAGATTTGATTAGAGCCTTGATTACACACATAGATGGAGCTTATTCATTTTTATCTTCAAGTGCTATTGTTTTATTTAAATATTCAATCAATGAAATACTATCAAATCAATTATTCATCATAACAGAACAAGAATTCAATCATATTAAATTATTATAAAATAAGTAACTTTTTATAATACTTAAGCTCAATATTTTATAATTATGATAGTAAATAACGATTACAAATATCTCTTATTATTCTAATCATTATTTAACCTAATATAAATACCAGATATGATATACAGGAATATTTGGCAATTATCATATAAAACAGTTACCAAGTAGTTCTCTAATGTTAAGATGAGTTAATTTAAATACTTTACACTAAATTAATTGGTGAGAGCTATTCAATTTTAAAATCCACAATTAGCTAGCTATTTTATAAATAGTTTCTTGAGAATATAGTCAAACTTGAACAGTTTAATAAAATGGCATTAATTTACTAATAAATAAATACAATCAATATAATTATATCTTTAGATGAATTACCAGGATTTATAGAGAAACATAAACTTTTTGATGAAATTATATAAAAATTCTCATCTTAAATATCTAGTACTTGTGATATTAGAATCTTACAAATGATTGAAGAGTGGGTCTCTATATATCAATTTTAATAAAATACAATTTAACTTATAACATAAAATCTTGCTTAGAGAATACATTAAGAATAAACAAATATATATAAAAATCAAATAAATAGAGAAATATTTATTGAATTATCATGGAATATTCTTCATTAAATAGTAAATCAATACCATCATTTTGACTATTTATTATGTGTTGAAAATCAAATAGTTTTACTATACAAACAAGTTAAAGAAGAAGAATCTGTCTAATATATAGAAAAAATGATTCTATTCGTATCATTAATAATACAGAAATTAAAAAGAGTGACTATGGATTAAATATCATTATTGCCAAAATTCGAAAGAATCCTATAATCTTAAAATTATTCATTTTAATCTTTATTTGAACTTTTAAATAATTACATGTATTATGGTAGAGAATATTTTATCAATGAAACCACCTAATCGATTGTATAATCATATAATTATATTTAGTATTTCCATTTGGCCTTATCAAATATTGTTTCTGATTTGAATTCTACATTAGATAAATGTGAAGGTGCATTGTTGATATAATTAGGAATTTAATGCCTTAGAAATGATCTTAACGAAAACATTCTCAGACAAATATTTGATCATTCCTATAAAATTATCAAATAATCTAACACTGATGAATTACTAATTTCTAGAATTAAATGTATATTCTTGAGTGCATTATTGACAATTAAGTCACTTTGTGAAAAGATAATTGGTAACAACTAAATTTAAGGTATTCAATAAGAATTATATGAAATGAATTACTCTGCTGGTTATGATGCTAAGTTATTTATCATCTATTATTCTAATACTATACTCCAAAATCCTGAAATCTTATTGACTACTGGTTGTAATATTGTATCAATGTTATCATATTAATTGGAATAGCAAAAAGAAGAAAAATTTGAAAAATTTGATGGTTGTTCATCAGGTTCAGAAGATGATCATTGTTATGAAAATTTTACAGAAGAGAAGAGAACTCTTGATGAATAAATCACTAAATTTAAGAGTGGATACGTAAGTGTTGATGAATTTGAAACATTCAAATAAGCCATTTATTAATTAAAAGCACATCATCCTAATATAATTACATAATTTAAATAAAGTCTGCATTTCTTCACTTTGCAAAAACTATAATAGATGTTATCAGTAACTAGAGCTTAATATAAACAATCTATCTAAGTAAATTATATTTTCTATAATAGATGATAAAAATAGCAAAAAGGAAGAATCATTGAATTGTGATGTAGAATGATTATATAATTAGTATTTGTTAATATAATAAATTTTTTTAATACATTTTCGTTGAAAATGTAGCTCCATTTCAACAAATTTATTGTGAATGATCTAATATTATTATTAATATCTCTTAAAATAACTGTCAAACAGATCAATTAATATCATAATTAAATAAATATAATTACATTAATAAATGAAATCATTTATGTACATAACAATAATTTTCATTCTAATGGCATTTCTAAATCTATTTAATTTTACAGATTTTATATATCTAATTTAAGTCATATTCATTTGTTAAACATATTACATTCAATCTTTCCATTCTTTTTCAGAATTTCAGACTGTTTAAAAAATTACTTGAAACAACTGCTATAAGTGATCTAATAATTTAATAGGATAAGAATTGATTAAAACAATCAAATCATTATTTTTACACTCAATAATGAAGTGCTCTTCTTCTCTATATTATTTAGTTCACGCCTAAACACAATTTCACTTACTTAATTGATTTTCTTGTTATTCCATCTTATGGCTTAATTTCATGCTTGAGATTTTTTAGCATTTGCTTTATTTCTAACTCAGTATTCATTTAAGCAATATCTGTATCTTGCTCTACCAAACTTTTTAATGGCATCTCCATTTATTTTTCAAGCTTGATTTGATTTAAATACAATAAATCTCAATTTTTAAAACAACTAGATTTAATATAGTTTAAAAACTATTCTAATAATACAATGCAGACAACAATTAAAAAATATTACAATAATATTAATTATAATGCAAACAATTGCATTCTTTAAAGATGAAGATCTCAAAGAAACCTTTGCCAACTAAACTTCGATGTAAATCATTATTGAAACATTTAGAATATAGACACTATATCATGCATAATTAGAAGTGAGCAAAATAAATGAAAATCTCCATAATTGAGAAAATAGGCTGAAATAAATTTTTGATATGGCTCAACATACAATAACTCGATTGGCTGGTGACTTGAAGGCTATTCATAAATCTATAAATAGGATTAAGGAATTAAATCAACTAATACATGAAATAAAAAAAAATTAATAAAAATCAATAATCAAATGCAATTTAAAAAAAAAACTAGTAATAAATTCTTATATCTTATCATAATTAATTACTTTTTTGTTTTGTTTTGAAATACCAATTCCAAAAATTCATATTACATATAATTAAAAATCAATAACAAAATTTTAACTTATCAATTTCATCCATTAATAGCAACATGTGACAAATCTCAAAAGAAATTTACAATATTGAAGCAGGTAGATATATGTATTTTATTATTTTTATAAAAAATGAATACTTTGAAATATTGACTTTACACTATTTATAATTAATATAATGTAGATCATGAATTAAACTTGATGATGATTTCTTAAAGACAATAATTATTTTTTATTTACAACTTATCACACATCTCTAGGTTCTTTCAACTTTTGTCAACCTTTATATTATTTTCCAAGGTTTTATCCTTATTCTCAATATGGAAACTTCTCAACCAACTATTTGTCTTAGTTTCCAAGAATAAACTACCACTTTTAGTAGCCTGAAATTCACAGCTAACAAAACATAATCAAAATGAATGATATATAGGCAAAGTTCCCAGAAAAGTTTCAGAGATCTTTTTAAATTGAACCAATTGAAGCACCAACTTGTCAGGATCATAATTAATCCATTATTTCTAAATCGCCCATCACTATTTTGAATAAAAGGAATAAATTTACCTAAGATAAAAATGTATTTTCTATGTGTTAAATATATTGGCCATTCCATTAATAAGAAAAGTTTAAATCGCAAGAAACCTGAGATAAAAATGAGAAATATTGTGCATTTTATATTTATTACATTTAATATAATTATTTAGATTTTACATTTATAAGAAAAATTCTAATGGCAGATAGCTTTAATTCAAGATAAAGTGGATAATTTTATAATTTTGTGGGTACAGTAGGTACGGCATATTTCGAAGCTGGATCTTGTTAGGAAAAATGGTTAAAAATAATATCTCTATTTTAGATTGAGTTTTGGTAAAAATTTGTTGGGTTATGGCGATCAATAATAAGGTGGGAGTTTCTTGAATAATATGAAAAATTGTCTAGATCAATTTTATGAAATGAAAATTGAGGATGCAGATAATCAGTTGATTTAAGAAAAGTCATCAAATTAATCAAGATAGAAATAATCAATACAATCAGAAAGAAATAGCCGATCACAATATTCAGGAGATTAAGAATATCGATTAGTTTGGCTTTAAAAATTTATAAGTAGAATCAGCTGACTAAATCAACAGCATATTTAAACCTGAAGTAAATTGCAAATTCCTCAAAATTAATGCAAAAGCATATACAGAGAAAAGATAGAATCGTTATTAGAAAAAAGAACTTCAAACAACAATTCAGTGTCACTATCGATAACACCTAGATCATAAAAAAGTTAATAAAAATTAGAGAGAAAGAGATTGTAGAATTTACAAAATGAAACATCAAATGAGATTACTGACCCTACTCAAGCTAAACTGGCAAAGAACAGAGAATCAGCCAAGAATTCGAGAGAAAGAAAGAAAATATATCAATAATTGCTTGAATAATAGGTTTCTGAACTATAAGAAG
Organism: Paramecium pentaurelia; assembly: GCA_905183005.1. Lineage (NCBI taxonomy): Eukaryota > Ciliophora > Oligohymenophorea > Peniculida > Parameciidae > Paramecium > Paramecium pentaurelia. The sequence goes on along the minus strand of CAJJDO010000010.1, from coordinate 11,360 downwards.
AAAATAAAAAACTGAAGGATATATGCAAGAATTAAGCCCAATGAAAATAGTAAATAAGAAAACATATAAAGTAAGGTATCTTAGTCTCTACAATAGTTTTAAACATTCTTAGAGTAACAATAACAAATGTTTGAAAAATTGGAATTATGTATAATAAAAAAGTTAGCGATGACAAAATCGGTACATTTAATGTAGCATTGCTGAGTTCCTATTGCCAATGTAGGTTAAGTATTTGCTATATGCATGTTCACATTCAAAAGACATGTTTGCCAACTCTGACTAGTATAAAATTTGTTAATGTTTAAGAGATTACACTGAATGGNAAAGAATTCAAATTAATTTAAGATTGCTAACGAATGATATAAAAACGATGATATATAAAAAATTTAAAAATATTTCTATCCAATCGTCCATAATTACCTGTTAGATATTAAAATGTATTTATTCAGTATCAAATATGAAGACAAATTATTTCCAATTGATAATTATTTTATAAGGAAAATATATTGCAATGTTGATTGATATAAATTATATATGTAAATATATTAAATTGTAAATATCAATATGAATAATTCTAATGACAGATAGCATTTATTCAAATGGATAATTATTTAATTTTGCATACACTGAATATAAAGCTAGTGTCAAGTTTGTCATATTAACAATAGTATTTAAGAATTATCTATATTAGATTGTATAACCATTTTGGATTAGATTATACAAATTTCTAAAGCGGAATTAACAGAATTAATATTTTTATTTTCTTCTGATGAACAAATATGTAAAATTGCCAAAATCAATGTTGTGAGTTGGAAATTTGTTAAGCCATTCTTATTATGTTAATCACAAAAATATCAGTTACATATGTTTGAATTAACTAATTGAGTACATCATCATAGGAACTGTTTGAATTAGCAGAACATGAATAGAAAAAAAATATTAGAGTTAGAATTACAAATTCATCAGATCTATATTTTAAAGTAGATAGAGATATGAAATAAAATTATCAGATGATAAAATAGTATGTAATAGCTATTTGCTATTGATATTCTATAATACCAATATGATTTATTAGTCAAGAATAACAAATGTTAGGAGAACAATAAAATTGGCTAGGTATTTGATATAGAAGTTGAAATTTTATCTATAATTTCTTTAAATTGGGTTAAAAATCTAATAAGATAATAATATGAAGGTTATTTGGAGAACCAAATTCGATCTATAGAAATACTACAAAAGTGAAAAAAAGAAAGTCAAGGTTATTCCTTACTACATTTGTACTAAACAAACCTAAAATAAAATAATAATGTTGAGTTATTAAGAAAGAGTATAATAATAATAGTTAAAGATGACTAAATTGTTATTATGTTAGTTAGTTTTATTTTGTTTTTTATAAATATATTACGAAATTTCTAAATTTATCATCTACATAAACTAATAAATGTAACATTTTTGAATTCTTATTACGAAATAAAAATTTAAGACATCTAAATTGAAGTATTCTTAGAGTAATTTATAAAACGTAAAATAATTATTTAGTTTTCTAGATAAGACATATTTTATTTTTGAGATTTTTATAATTTTTCAAGAATCTATGCAGAATATTTTTTTTTGTGTGTAAGTTTTGATTAAGTAATCATATGAAATGTTATAGAAATGAATTATAAACTAATAAGATATTTAATGACTTTTGAATTGATAATTAAAGGATGATGATTCTTAATTTAAGATTCTATGGGGATGTAAATTTGATACAAATTAAATGTTTCTAAGATGTTGAGAAATTAAAACTTATTTATTAAATTATTATTTTAGTGTCAGTAGTATAGATTAATGACTGAATAAAAAGTAATTTCTATCTTTGATTTTGGAAAAACCAGGAATAAATTTTGGTAAACTTGTGATAAATCTGTGTTGGATGTAACTAATATCATTTAATATCAAGTCCCAAACATTTTTAATTGAATAAGAATTTTTGACTGCAGGCAAAGCTATTGTCAAACCCATCTTTATTGTACTTGGATTAGAATACATATATAAAGTAACTGTTGATAAATTAAAATGTGCACCTCTCATTACTACACATTTGACTTACATTGAACCAGGATCTGATCATTTAGTTTAATTAAATTCTGATGAACAACAGTATGGATTCAGATTGCAATATTAAACTAAAACTTTGGAGATTTTTCTATCTGATAAGTCTCGTTATGATTAATGGAGAATCCATCTTAGAAAAGCTTGTTTATTGGAGAATTTCCATGAAGCTTATATGGTTTCTAAATTAATTGGAAAGGGGAGTTTTGCAAAAGTTTATCTTGCCACCAGAAAAGAGAATAATATTTAATATGCTGTAAAAGCTTTTAGCAAAACTTTTATGTTACAATAACACAAAGGAATTGAAAGTCTTTTAAATGAAATGAAAGTGATGAGAAAATTTAATCATCCAAATATTCTTAAATTACATGAAGTACATGAAACAGCTAATTCTGTTTATTTTGTAGTTGATATTGTAGCAGGAGGAGAATTACTTTAAAGAGTGAGAGAAACAGGTATTATTAAATATTAATATTTTGTAGGATTTTTACCTGCTGAAACATTATAGAGATTAGCTTATAACTTATTATCAGCATTAAATCATATGCATCAATTCAATATTGCTCATAGAGATCTTAAACCGGAAAATCTTTTACTTAAATCTTATGAAAACAATCATGAAATTATCTTAGCTGATTTTGGATTGGCAGCTTAATTACAGGATGAAAATATTTTATTTAAAAGATGTGGCACTCCTGGATTCGTTGCTCCAGAAATTTTAGAATACAATGATGGGCAATAATTTTATGATGAAAAATGTGATGTTTATAGTGCTAGAATAATTTTTTTTCTATTAATTGTAAGTAATTTTCTAAATTACAATTTTACACTTGAAGTTAACCATTTACAGGTAAGGATTAAAAGGCTATTTGAAAGGCAATAAGGATTGCATAATTGATTTTGATGATTCCTTATTTAAATCTGCTCCGATACAAATGCAGGATTTGATACGATCTATGTTGTTAAAGAAATCATAAGATAGATTGAGTTCAAGTGAGGTACGAATTAAAATCATTAAGTTAGTGCTTAAGACATCCATATTTTAAGGAATTAGCTAAAGAGCATTAAGTAAAATAGGAGAAATTTAAAAATAATTTAAATGACTATAATTAGTAATACAAGAAAAATATGAAATGGGGTCAATTGATTTGAATTTGAAATGGAGATAGCCAGTATTTACAGGAAATTTGAATTCAATTGAATCCATTTCATTTGTTTCTAATAATTCATTTGCCAAAATAGAAATGAAAGCTCCTTCTGTAGTTGGAACATCAAAATTTAGTTAATATAGTTCTAAACTGAATAGATTGGGCTCAAGAGACATATCTGGTAATGTAATAAAATTAATCATAAGATATTCCAACAACATAATTATAGAAACAGAATCAAAGAAACACATTGATTTACATAGAATTGCAATTCAAAATTCACACAGAAAATAGTTTTAAGATTAGTATGAAGATTAGCCTATTTAAACAGAAGGACCGAAATAGCAAGATTGTATAATTCAACAAGATAAATTCGTATTCCTGAAAACTTGCCATCCTTGTCTTAATCTAGTAAATAAGCATCTACTCCGACTAATAGAAACAAGAAGATACCTTGAGTGCTATTTTCATTAAAAATGATGTTTATTTCATAATTATAATTGTTTTATGTCATTCATAGGCAAATTAGGATAAGGTCAAAAAAATAGGAGTTACAAGTATTCACAATTTAGGTGAATTGCCAAAAGATTTTGCTGAATAGATATTGAAGAATGATATAACATTAATGAAGAGTAAATATTAAGATAGTATGGCATTGAATAATCTCATCAAATTGTATATGGTATCAATAATCATATGAAACGATCAGAAAGGAGTTGAGAATTACGAATCTCAGAAGGACTAAAAGAGTGAGTATTTCAAAAGTAAGTTAAATTAGTTAATGAGTCATCCAATTATCATATCTCCAAAAAAAAAAATAGATGAGCAACCAGAAAAAGAGTAAACAAAAAAATTGATTTCAACATTCATACTAAATTTGATTAGATTTAGCATTATGAAGATGTAACTTCATTTGAGGCTTTCCAAGAAAAGCCAGAAAAAGAAATTTCATTGCATAAAGCCATAATGCCTATCTAAAATACCGAAGTAAAGTAGATGATTGATAATCTAAAGATGGAAACAACTAAAATACATTAAGTAATAAATCTATTTTAACTAGATTATTTAAAATGATCTTGATTCACAAAAAACTAAAATTGCAGATAGAATACACAAGAGAAGTAAAAGTTTTGTAAATAAGATCAAAAATGATCAAGATGAATGTAAATTTTGATATGATTATGTAATTAATTTACATCTATTCTGATATTCTTTACTACAGATATATAATATCTAATCATCAATATTTTTTATATCCAATCTTAGCCCTTCCATATATATATGTGGAGTGTTGAATAAATGCAATAAACTATCTTTTTAAATTGCTTAATTTCCGCTGTTTTCATTTACAAATAAGTCTAATTGATCCATTTATTGATATCCAAGAGCTAGTTTTTATCCTCCTAATTCATCAATGCATGCTTAATAACTAGCAACTCCACCAGGCATATAAGGTATTGCTGAACCATCAGGTCTTATATCATCAACAGGTTTTCCTTAAGCAAGTCTCTCATCTCTTGTTTCAATTATTGTCACATGATCGTTATATTTTTAACCACAAGTGATTACTACCAGAAGCTAATGTATTTTCATCAGGAGAGAAACAGACTGAATTTACACAACTACTATGGCCATCCAACCTATTCAATTCATGGACTTTTATGTTCTTCCATTTACAATTGAACATTTAAGCTCCATTAAAATTGACTCCGCTGATATCCACATTCTCAAATTCTGATCCATTCATATTACATCTAAAAAAGTTACCACCAATTAAAGAAGTATCCTTTATTCTGATATTCTCAAAGCATTGATTTCTGACATCTACCTTCATCATTACCAACATATGAAGTGAATTGGATCCACATTAGATGAATTGATCATCTATACTAGTAAGCATGACTAAAAATTTTAGTAACTCTATCATGCTCTTTAACCTTACAACTTCTTGATCAGATCCTTCTTAATCTCTTCAAGTTGTTCTGAGGAATAGTCCATCAAATTGAATTCATGATCTTTTATATTCTTCAATATATTAATTATCTTCTTAATTTGCTCCTTTTCCTATTTATCTGAATTCTTAAGTTATTATAGATATGCCACACAGTCTTTGATTTACTCCTTCTTGAGCATATCTAAAAGTTTCTTAAATATTGATGATGGGTCATCATCATCAATCATTATCTAATTAGCATTAGATAAAATTTGTAAGAGATCCTCCTATCTCTCAAATACCTCCTGCTCTTCCTGTACTACTACTTCTGCCTTCTATTATTACACAAGTCTATAAATAAATTAATTAAAAACTTCTTTTTTATCTAAATGATTTGGTCTCATCAGGAGTGATATTGATTATCACTTCTATCTTCACTTTCGGAGCATCCGGTAATTTTACAAGTTCAGTACTTGTTCTTTGGTCCTTATCTATTCAGGTGCTGGCTTTAAACAAATTTACTCGTAAATGGAGTCAATGGCTCCATTGACTCTATCGTATGATTCCTAAGATGTTAAAAAAGAAATTTGTTTACATCCATAAATCGATCAAAGGTTTCGATGCACTATTGAGTCAAAGTCCTCACTTGTTCTGTATACTGTTCTACAGATTGCATTTATGGGAAATAAAAGATATTTTAATTAATGATTTATATTTCTATTTCTATTACAATAAAAAATAAGTATTAATATATATATATTAGTATTAGTAAGTATTATTTATATTACTCTTATGAGATTTAGTATTATTTATGTTAAATCTTTTTGTGGAAATTATAATCATTTTTATTAAGACCTAATCATACATATATA
>CAJJDO010000009.1:503333-889430 GCA_905183005.1 Paramecium pentaurelia | reverse complement strand
CTGTGGGAGCGGCTCCCAGAACCACAAAAGCACCATGACCTCTTCGATGGCAGATCTCTTTCATTTTCCTCCCAGTGTTTCCATTTCTTGGGGGAGGAAAAATAAAAGTTATTTTAATTTTTTAATCGCGAATGAAATTTTGACACTTAGAAATTGATTATTAATATTATCGATTTATTAATCAATAATAAACTATTCTATGTAGGATTCGTAAAATATTTAAAAAATATCTTTTTACTCTCTTAACTTTAATCTTGCTAAACTAAATAGATTTATAACCCTTAGTAATACATATTAGTAACCCTCTTTTTTAAAGAAAAAAAATTAAATTAGTCCAAATTCAGAAAAATATTTTTTCTAATCAAAGTAATGAGTAATTTTAATTTTTGTTATTAATAATTACTTTTCATTATTTTTATTTCTGAATAAATGAAAGGTTAAATTATACAGTAAGCATGCTATAATTTTTTTACTTATATAAATATGTGAATATGTATTCCTAATTTAGTCCAAGTAATTTAAATATCCAATATAAATGCTATTTAAAAATATGAATTTGCTTAATTTAAAGTGAATATATGGATTTCCTACGTTTATTGATTCTCACAAATAAAATAACCAAATCACTAATGGTGCCTAAAAAGACCTTTAAATCTATTTTGTCTGTAATTTCAAATATGAAATACCATCAATAAAATTGTAAGCTATGGGTCCTTTCAAACCTTCTTTGGACCTATTTTAAAGTGTTCAACTAAATATGAGTAAGTCCAATTACAAATTGATATTTTAATTTAGTATTTATTACTATATCATAAATAAAAATTGTTATTAAGATTGTATTTGAGATAGTTGAAGTTGACTTTTTTCAATTTTATTCAATAGAAAACTGGAAGATAAATATAATAATGGTATAATATCAAAAGTAAAATATTAAATGTAGACTAATAGATTTTTGATGAAAGAATCTGATCATATTTCTATAATCTTATCATTAATTAGTTAGTCAATGAATTTATAAATGAAACCAATAAATTACAGAATTATTAAAAAATTTGTGAGATTTATTATTTCAAAAATACATAAGTTTCTTAAATGCTCAAATAATTTTTAAATTTTGATTTAAATTAGTTTATTGAATTTAAAAAAAAGTACTAATTTTAAAACGTTATTCTTACAGGGAAACTTGATATTTAAAATTTCTATACGAAATTTATAATTAGAATCTGTTCTCGAAACAAAATGTCTCACAAAAAAGCATAACATCAATTCAGAAAATTGGTATTATATTGTTTAATTTGATTTGTAACTTTTTTTAATTGGAATAAATTTAAATTGAGATAATTTGTCTAATTAAAATATACACATCTCAAAAATTATAAGGAATATTAAGTTAAAAAGATCAGTTCATTATTCTCAGTATTAATAATTATAAATATCCCATTTGCCTACTTCTATAAAATTATGTTATTCCCCATGGTAAGTTATTCAATTCTCTCTAATATAAAAAATAATATGTAATAACTCAAAAACCCATCAACTCTATTCTTTATTCTTTAAACCTAAAACAGCTTTGCCTTCTGATTTGTCATTCTAATTTCCTCCACCACAAAAAAGGGCTAAAGAATTAACTCCTGAAATAATTTCATTATTTCAAAAGGTTTATTTTTCCTAATTCTTTTTAATTTTTTCCTATATATTTTATCAGCATATGACAAAAAACCACTGAATTTAAATTAATTTCTTATTTACATTAATTTTGACCATCCCTCTTATGCAAAGCATTCCATGCCTATTTTTACCAATTTTTTATTCATCAGCTGAAGAAGTATTGGCTTATCATTAATGAATATTTTTAATTAGAGAAGGGGAAAATTGAAGTTTATCTACTGAATAGTACTATTAGTTTCTTAGAGGTGGCGGATAAAATGGTGAATAATGATCTAAATATGGTAAATGGATTGATTTGAAGGATTACTTTTGGAAGTAAAATACATTTATCAATATCTCGTCTTACATCAAAGATTAGGGCTTCACTATACATGACAATTGATAACCTTTATTTTTTCCATCAAAAGTTTTTGGTTAAGTATTACCTTAAACTTTGCTCAATCCATACTTAGAGTACTTTCCACCAATATCTAAAATAATTTAATTATGAAACTTTCCGCCAGTCTACTTTTAATAAAGATTTACAAATCACACAAGATAGTAAATCTATGATAAAATAGACAAGATTTCAGTGTTTAGAAAGAATTTATTACTTATTCACTAAAAATGAGGAATAAAAATAAGTCCTTAAAATTTATCCATCTTGATGGCACTTAATTTCCTTTAGTTTTGTAAATGCAATTTCATATTTTGATCTTTTCAACCTTTTATTATTCAAATCCCGTAAATGTATATTAATGTTTTTAAATGGAATTTTACCATTGATATTTTTCAATTAGTGATTTTTTTTACTAGGGTTCAATGATAGTGAGAAATTATTTGACTATGAAAAATTGACTAAATTATTTTAAAGACTTTTAAGAATTATTTTACTCGCTTAATTAAACTTTCTTTATTACCATTTAGTATAGATTTATTTACACTCATTCAAATACATTAACTTCTTTAATTGTAAAATGATTATCATTTGAATATCAATAAAAATATTGTATTTTTTGTCTTTTTGAAACAAATGTAGTATGATAGAAATAATGCTTATAAAATAGCTTTTAAAATGTGTTTTGTGAATTAAAAACAATTAAATATACTTTGTCTATATCTCATATTGCCTCTTAATTTATTTTGTTTATTTTTAGAGTAAAATTCTCATTTTTATTCTTTCAATTATGTTTTAAATTTATATAATTTCATCACTCTTAAATTCTAAAATATGTATTTAAAATTCTGTTTCTGAAATCAAAATAGTATGAATTCACTTCTAAATTTAGACCAATATAATTGATTTTATTATTATTTACACACAAAGAACCTCGAAATATAAATCAAAATATTGTTTAATTCATAAAACATTAGATTATTATTTTCTACTAAGTATTTATTATTCTTTCTAAAGCAGTAGCATTATATTCAAAATTATCCTTCAATTATTATGATATACATGTTTTAATATATATAGCCGTAGTCAATCAGGGTTCTTTCATCTTTTAATTGTCTCCATTTTTTTGACTAAAAATTGTTGCTCTTCTTTATTCCCTCCTTAATCTCTATTTGAAAAGCCAATATTTTCATTTTCGAATTATTGATACTCCCATATTCAAATACATAGTTCATATATAAACTTGGCAAAATTAAGATTCAATCAGTTTGAAGAATTAACACTTTCACAAAATAATAAAAGAAATAATAAACTGTATCTTTTTTTTACACCTCTTTTATCCTAAATTAGAAATAGAAGCATTTTCGATTTTATTATTAAATTAAAGTTGATATTTCTTAACATGTAAGACAAATCCTCTCTATTTAATTATTGGAATATTTACTCAGAATTTTTATCTTTTATATAAATTATAAAGATAGTACATTTTTAAGATATTAATCATTTTTTTATAAAAGTATTATTTTTTTTTAAAGATTTTATGTTTATGCGTTAAATGTGAAATTTATTACAAAATCTTAAAATGTCGAGCAAGTCGAATATGGATTTCTAAATTAAAAATTCTTTTAATATTTTGTATTAAAATCTCTTAAGCAGCATAAAGTTTTTATTTTGACTTCTCATAAAGAAATTTTCATTTTGAAAAATGATTGAATAAGCTTAAAAAGAATATTATTCTAATGAGTACTTATATCTTAAAAAGTTGAATATACGATATAAACCTTAAGTACTTCCTTATAGTTTTGAATGGATTTTTGAAGATGAAAATTTAGATTCAATCTTCAAATATAAAATTGACTTCAGAATTTTATATAAATGATTTGAGAAATATTCAATATGAAACCCACATAGTGTGAAATTTGTAGGATTATGAAAAATTCAATTCATAGATATTTACCTGTCACTAAATGATAATAGATTTATCTTTACAATTACTCTATATATATGAATTTTCCTTTTATAAAATTCCAATAACAATCAATTCTTTACTTTATCATAGTTGAATTTAAATTTTCATACCTGCTAAAAAGTAGTTAAAGCATCATCCTTGTTAAATTCATAATTCTGGACGATGTTATAATTTTTGGGTTTTATTAAAAAAAACACTTTTTTGTATTCTTTTCTTTATCATTCTTTAAAACTGATAATATTTTTCTAAATTTTATTGATACAATATTATGCTTTATGTTTACTTATTTAAATGGAAAAAAACTTTATTTCAATTTACAATAACATATTGTAAATAATTATAATTATTATTAGATGGATAATATTGTCATTAATAGATTTAAGCATTTAGATGATAAAAATTGCAACTCTCATTATTTAGATATAATATTATTAAGTATCATATAAAAATATAATGCACAACAATAAGTGCAGTCACTATCATAAGAAACTAATTTGACTTATGATAAATGATGAGGAAAGAATAAGTTATTTAATTTATGAAGGAATGCAAAATTCTGATTCAGAAATATAGAAATCCTAAAAGATATGATTTTACTAATGTATTACTATTAGTTTATGATAATTATCTATCTATTCCGCTACTATTAAGCAAATATTTGGAACAAGTCAATTATAAATAATTTTATTTTAAATGACATCTAGCTAGATCTTCAGAAATTGATTTTAACATTGATTTTCTTTGATATATTCATCCAAAAGATATAAATGAGATAGTATTCTAATAGATTTATGTATTAAGATTTAATAAAAATAAATGCAAAGATTATAGATGAAAATGGATAGTATATCTATGGCTGCTATACATTGTATGAAGGAAGTTGATGGATGATATTATATATTTTTTCCCAAATCCACTATCTATCAGATTATAATTATTACTTCTATCAAATACTTTAAGAATGATTAAATTAATGATTTCTATTCCCACATTAACTTTTTTAATAAAAATTTAGTATATCAAATCATATTTTAGTGGTTCTAATATTTTTAACATCTATTAATTAGTAGTATCATCTTTCTAACAAGTTATTTGTTGAGTAGAATCAAACTTGTAATTATAGACTATAATATAATTTATTCAAGTTATTTTATAATACTTAATAAAAGTATGCCAGGGAAATATTATAAATTAATTATTCGATTGAAAACTATTTGTAATTTAAAATAGATCTATCTCAATTTTCAAGTGTATTTTAACATAATTCAGTATTATAATCTTGAAAATACTTCATCATTATGTTATGTGTCCTTTATTCTTGGAACATGAATAAAGCAAATGCTTTTGAAATCATGAAAAAATTCTATTATGTAAATGTTCAAATATATTTGGTTATGAGGCCTTATTTAAGTTTTTCTCTAATGACAAAGATGAATTTGTGCAAAATTAATTCAACCTAATGCATGTTTAAGGAATTAAAGGAATTAATCTAAACTTAGAATGGAAAATATATAGTGATATTATTTTAGGATCCACTACAATTAATAATAAAAATTAATTCTCAGGTTTTAACCCAATATGTGAATAAATATTTTTATTATAAATTTAATTTAATTTAGCACATAGTAATATTGAAATATATAGAACTTATTTTATAAATTAAATAAAACATTTTTATAATGAATATAGAGGTCTGTTTGGATTACAACACTTACTATATTGTAATCAAAGTTAGATTTTGTTTCTATGGCAGAAACTTGCACAATTACTCTATTAATGAATAATAATATCATTCTCTGTAAAAGTTAATAAAATAGGATTAATTATATTGGCTTAAGATATGAGAGATTTAAGATTTAAAATATAAAATAATCAAAATTTGAATATCTAATTTATGAAGCACTATCAAATTCAAAATTTAGACAGGCTATGATTAGTATGCATTACATTTATGCGATCATGTAAATATTGTCAAAAAGTAAATGTATCTTGGTACTGTCTAAATCAATCTTGTTAGGAATAAAAATAATATAGTGTATGATTGATTGGATGATATTTGGCTTATTCGGATAAATGAAATTTTATTCTAAACATATTAACTATAAATCATTTCCTATCCGAAAATAATAAACCTTAGATATAATGGCTCAAAGAGTGTAATATAATAATAACATGGATTACTAAATTAGGAAAAAAATTAGAGAGACACAATTAGTATTATTGAGTGAATTGGCTTCTAAATAAATTTGGTATATCCAGAATTAAAATTTGGAATGAAGTATATACTAGAATCTGCTGAATACATTAAAAATAATGAAGGACAAATTATTCATTATGACCTTTTGTTAATGATTTTTAAATTTACCATTATTATTCCAAAAATTAAGAATGCTATTTGTTAGATTATATAAAATAAATGACATTAGCAATAATTGATTTCTCTTATGGTCTAAATATGGTTATAAATTCTAATTTTTTAACATTTATGAAAAAATATGAATTTGATATTTTCAGAAGATTTGTATTTGAAATAAAATTGAATTGGAGCTAAGCTAAATATAAGTTAAGGGATTAATTTCATAATTACATTTGAATTAACAATATTTATAGTGTTCAAAAATTTATTCATATTCAAATCATAAGACTTAAGAAAGTTTCCTACTCTCAAACAACATAATATATGATTATCATAAGAAATACATAAAATTGTAACTGAATGTCACTAAAATTGATTTTTCTTAAAATTTTTTTATAGATCACTTTTTAATGAATATCTCTGTCTAGTTTCATATTTACAGTCAATTAATTATAATTAATGTTAATGTAAGTAATATTCACTTATAATTAATAATACTCGATTTCCAGTTAATATCCTAATTTTAACCATTTATCTTAAGAAACAAAAACACATCTTTGTCTACTATAAATATAAAAGAATTAACAAGTATTATCTGTTGGCGACACTAAAATAAAAGCCTAAGTAGGAGAAACTTAAAACTAAAAAAAATCTTCATCGGACTCTATCTAACCTTGCTTATTTGATTTAAATTATATGGATCATATGCTCTAATTATTTCATCTCTCCAAATGTAGCAATTAGTGCAAAATTTAAATTTAAGTAAGTGAATAAATTTCTACTTTTTGAAATTATTCTACTTTCTTACTACTATATGTTTAATTTATAGAAATTCTTTAGAGTTGGAAACTCACTATTTATTTTTATTATTAAATTAAATTTATACACCTATAAACAATTTTGCATATTTCATTTATTGAAAAATAAATTTAATAAATCAAAATAAAATGTCAATAAATTTTCTTTTAAAAACATAATTTATCTTTAAACTTCCTATATTAAATACCTTTAGTTTTTTGTGAGTTTGCTTTTAATCACATTTACTATTAACTATATATTGATCTTATTCTAAGAATTATTATTATCTCTACAATTTCATTATTTGCATTCATTTCCTTCAATTATTCAAAAATCTTGATGTTCTCTTTTAAAATCAATTTTTCTAATTAAACTCTGGTAATACCTAATTACCCAATATCTAAAAGTGATTTATCTTTGCTTTCAAATTTGCAAAGGCTAGGATAAATATTGATTTCTTTTAATTGTTATTCATGTTGAAATAGCTACAAATAAAACTTCCTCTATTATAAAAGGAAAATGGTATTAATTTCTATATTTATATTTTAGTTTTATTGAAAATAGCTTATTTTCTTTACATATACTGAAAATAATTTATTGTAATAATATTTCTTAAATGAAAAAAACAAAATAAATTATTTAACTTTTTGTTTAAGTTTTCACAATCTCAAGAATGTACGATAAAACTTCAATCTTTAAAATATTGAATAATTATATCATTAATTGTCAAAAATTAGAAAAAATCATTTACTTCAAATTCATAAATTATTTTTGACTTTTTTTGTTACTTTCTTAGAGTTTAGGTTTCGAATTTAGAAGTACAAAGGATTATTATAACTTAAAAATTGCTGCTGATCATACTAATCATAACAAAAAAAATAGATGTTTACCATTACAATTCTCATGGTGCATATTTAATTATTGAAACTCAAAATTTTGAGCAAAACAATTCAGTTAAATAAATTAATTTATTGCTAGCATAAATAATTATTAGGAGGTTACAATTTATCATTAGAAGAATAATTGTAACTTTTGTTTATTATCTTTAAATTTTCTATTATAAAAAGAATATCTATGTTTAATATGAGTCAAAATCCTATTATCATAATTATTTACAGTATTATCTAATATATCATAAAATCCTCTGTACATCCTTCAATTGATTTCCTTTATTTTAAAGATTAATAATAGTGCAGATCAGTAATATAATGTATAGATTTGCCAAACAATAAATAATATCATAAATTACTAAAATTCTTTCCTCTATCATAAATTAAAAATCTAAGAATATTTCAAATTTCATCTTTTATTCCTATAACAATGTTGATTATATCCTTTATATTCAGTGTAAAGTGATAATATTTTTAGATTCACTGAATTAATTTAGCTTGAATAACCAATATTTCTTTAAAACGCATAAACAATCTTATTTAAGATCTTCTTAAAATACAATAGTGGATTTTATTAAATCTCAACTTCTGAATTTATTTTGAACACTTATTATTTTAAGTTAAATTCAAACATCATCATATCTTCAAGATTTATGATTCATTTCTTTTTTTTCTATAATTTTCATAAATAAGATACTTGAGTTAAAAGAATCTTTCTAAAAATTTATATGAATTTAATTCCTTTGAAGCTTAGTTTATGAAAAAAGGAATCATAAATAATAAATTTCACCAAAAGTTAATAAAAGAATTTATATTTAATGTTGTTACATATTTACAAGAACCTTCATATTAAGAAAAAGATTATCTTTTTTATATTGTTTAAGAAAAATGATACATCTATATTTAAAGAATAGATCTTCAGTAGTCTAAATAAGGGAGGTAAGTATTCATTTAAATTTATAAATAATTTTAATTTTGATATATTTTTTTATATTGTTCATTAAAAAATACATTATGAGCCTTTATCTTCTACTTTAACTTTATTTCCATTTTTTTTCTCTTTTTATTATATCTATTTGTTTTCAGATAACTCATGTTATTCTTTGATTGCTTAGATTATTATCTACCTCAAAACTACCTTTTTGCTATATATTTCATTTATTATATATCACTATTTGCTTCTAAATAATTAAAAATGATCAATGCATCTTCAGTACCTGCTGCCCAGTATATATTATCTCTGAATTATTTATCTTCTTCTTGCAAAAATTAATCTGCAAACTTCTTAAATCTATATCTCTATTTATAATTGGCCTGGAACTATAGAACTAAATTTTAAAATATTATTTTGTTTTCTTAATCTAGTAGTAAATTTATGCTCTTTATGATATTCATATCCAAAATCGAGAGCAGCATTAATTATGTTAAAAGCGTTCCCAACAATAGGTAATCCTCCAAAAATTTAGGATCCTATATTTAACATCTTTTGAAAAACATTTAAAATTTATTCAGACTTACTTTCGATTATTGCATTTTTATTAATTTAAAATAGATTAGTAGAAATCTATTACATTACAAATAAATAATTATACAATCTCCAAGCTAAAGCATTATAATACATCAATTAATTCTTATTTTCTTTTTTATTTAATTGTTTTAGAGATTCAGAAACCTTATAATTATCTTATTCTAAAAGTGAATTAACATTTATTGCAAGGGTAGTTATTTGGGATTAAAAATCATTAAACTTTTGCTCAAATTGTTCCAAAATCTAAAAGCTAATTGTTTATAGATTTGTATTTAATTAAATATCTAATGGCTTTATTTGTTATGTTAATTCATTTACTAGTTTCTAGGTTTATTCCTCTAATTAAATAGACTTCTATCTTTATAATTGTTCAGATAAATAATTAATTCAAATATCTGTTGTTTATATCTAATTTTAAATTTCTCTAAGTAGATTAAGTTCTTTATTACTATATGCAAGATTTGAATTAGATAAATTCCATTTCGATATCTATTGTTGATTATTCGAATCTAATGATTGTTTTGCTTTTGCAAAATAAATATTTGCTTAACCAAATTATTTTTATTTAAAATAGAGACTTCCTAAGTTTGTAAGATAAACTGGATGATCTGGTGTTAAAAGGAGAACAATTTAGTAGTCTTGGAGTGCTTTTTCAATTTCTACATTTTTATTATATAGAACTCCTAATTATATGATTAAATGATTTACCTTTGTTCATATACGCATCAGCATAATTTGGATTTAATTGGATGGCCATGTTGTAGTCTAGGAGTGCTTTTTCATTTTCTCCTTTTTGACTAAATAGAACTCTTAAATGACTAGATGATTTACCTCTGTTAAAAACACACAGAAGCATCAACTGCAGACATAAATTATTAATGCAATTTCTATTACTTTTTTATAATATATTATGATAACCTTCACCCCCTTAATTAATAATATATTTTATTTTTATCTAAAAAATTAGTTTATACACAAATTTAAATGGTCATTATATTTATTAACAAAAATAGACATTGTTATTAAAACCTCAAAATCATTAGACTCTAATTTTAAGTTATAGATTTATTTTTTTCATTAAACTCTAATTCTAAAACTACCATTTTTAATTGATTTATTTTTAATAATCATATATCCATATGATCTATTTTTATATTTTTCTTAATTGATATAAAATAACATTAAATATACATATACATTGGAGTTTTTTTTAGTTTATGTGAAAAACAATTATAAATAATGATTTTAGCTTTTATTAATTTCAAATACATCTTTGAGATGTTTGCTTTGTAAATTTTTCATTTTAGAAAGTTTCTCATAGAATTAATTAACTAATAAAAACGTATATTCTAAAAAGGTATATATTTTACAAAATTAAACAATTCTTTATAATATAATGATAAAAATGTGGTGAGGATAATCATTTGTATAATTACTTTAGATATTACTTAATTTTTAATTCTATTGAATCAATATTTCATCATACTTGTAAAATACGAATTTTTATCTTTTCATTTTATGAGGGTACGGTTTATTGACTCGTACCTACAATTTAAAGTATCTTAGTCTCCATTCAGCTTCTAAACTGAGCTACATCATTTTCTCACTGATGAGAAAGCTTAAGCAGGATCTGTTAGGACACATTTATAGGCCAGTTTAAGAAATTGATAGGAATTGGATGCGATTGGTAACCTTTATAGATACTTTAACAAGTAATCTAATTTTCTGAGTAATTTTCATATCTTAATAGATCAACAAGCTTAATACTTAGGAGTATAAAAGATTGGGAGTGGTTTAATTATTATTATGTATTAAAAGAAATAGAAGGAGATATTCTCATCACATTTGATAAAAATGATATACTTATGAAAGAGAACGAAAAATCTAACATCAAAAACCCTATAGAGATTATATTGTTCTTTAAAAGACATAAACTATTAATAGTTAATATCTAAGGGTCTAAAATTTAATAGAAAAAACAGCTCTTTTAATTTTCTAATATTATACCTCTATAATTCCTCTATAATTTTAATAAATAAAAATTATAGAATGAGAAATAATCCTAATGAGTATTAAAATATGCTAACTAATGATCCAACTAAGGAAAACTAATATGGAATTTAGCCAGCTTAAAATGATCACCTTATGATTAGAAGGATTATAGATAGAAAATATGGAATTCTATTTAATTTCAGTTATTCAATAAATTTTTCTGGCCATATGTTGTTTATTAAATATTCCTTAAGAACATTTATTTCAATTCCCTTAAATGAAAACTACAGAAATCAACATACACATCTATAATCTAAAAGTTTAGCCATAAAACATATGCTACTATATGTTTGTATGAATGTAATGATCCGAAATTTTGTGGAATAGAGCATATAGATTACCAAATATTGATTATTAAGAATCTTGGAGACGTTATTGAAGTATCTAAGGCATAACCCTTCTCGATTATATCTAAAAAATTCTTAAACCTTTTAAGCAACGATAAAACCTAAAACCTTTTGAGTTAGAGGGACAAATATGAATGCAATCAAAGTGGATGTTTAAAAAATAATAGAATGCAGAAAAATACTAATTATTTTTGACTACGATTTAACAAGATTATTTATTGCTTGACTTTATACTTAAACCTATTACTATTCAATAATACTCTTCTAAAAAATATTATAAATTGATTTATTAGTAATCAGAGGATATTGTCATAAAATATATTGTATAAAGAAATTTTAATTTGATCAACTTTAATTTGACAAGAAGCTGATCCTTTTTGTTGAATTTGAAAGATAATTCTGTTATTAATAATGTTAGTGAGTCAAATTATTAAATATCAAAATAAAATTTAATAATATATTAATGTTAAGAAATTAATCTGCCTAAATCTATTTAGTACGATAATTAAAATTATACTTTGGAAAAATTTCAGCTTGTATTCTTTGAATTTTAGTATTTTACTTTCTAATAAAATACTATTAGATATTTTTTATACATTTATTTGTAGTTACTGGGGATTAGATTTTAAAATTAAAGAAGGAGAATTTTAAGGGAGATGATAAATTTAATAAAAAGAGGAAGAAATGAGAAACTTAAAAATAACAATTCAAGATAGCTATTATAAGATTCGGCTTAGCCAATTATTTAAGAACTAAATAAATATGCTCTTATTGAATAAATAAATTATTTTATGATGGTTATTCACATATCTGAAATATTATTTCTTTTTGATGTTACCAAGTAAATTGTAGGTTTTTTCCAAATCCATATGTACAAGAACTAAAAAAAAATTAGAAGTAAAGAAAAAAATTTATTTGAAGATTACTTTTATTGTAGAAATCATTATAGTCATTTATTATTAATAACATTAAATATGTATTGCCAAAACAGAGAATATGTATTATCCTGATTTCAATAATTTATATACCTGTGAATAGTATAAGGAATTTATGCATTAGAAATAGAGTAATTTTTTCATCAAATTATTCTATGAAAATATTATTTTTCTAGTATTTTAAACTAACTGAAAATTGTTAAAATAAATTATAATTAATTTCAGATCATTACTAAAATTAAATTGCAAGTGAAAAAAAATAAAAATGAAAGAAGGAACATCTAGAATTCGATTATGTTGCCTTCTCCTATACATTTTCCAACCCAAGGACAATGATGATCATAACCTCTAACACAAATATCACATTTAGAGCAATGATAAGTGCCCTATTCTTTTACAAGTTTGCACGGTTAGCAGGATTCTAAAATATCAAATTAATTAATAATTGATACTCTCATTTCTTGCAACAGAATTTAATGTAAAATTAACTCCAGGATTTTTGAGAAAAACTCTTAGAAAGCATACTTCCAATATTAAGCCATTCATTATGGATCCTAAACTATACCATAAACCGGATTAAATGTGAATTATAGAGCTAATAAAATAAGTTCCAACTATTATAGAAATAATCGCGCAAAGACTCAAAGGCCCTACACATATATAAATGAATTACAGTGTGGGCCTATTGTAAATTATGGCTGACCATTATCAAATCTAAACATGCAGTTATTCCCATAATGAGGTTTGAAAGATTGATCATCTTCTTATACAAGTACACCGGTTGTCTCTTCTTACTGTATTTAATTTGAATCATCTTGATAGAATGCATCTAATTATTTCATCTTTTTATGATTTTATATTAATTAGAAATAAAAAAAATTCAAATCATATATAGAATTACTAAGTTAATAAATAATTAGGTTAGATCTTTGCATTATAATGCTAATTCTGTAATGGCTCATTTATCTCTTCGAAATCATCATAATATTCATCATTATATGCATATTTTTTTTTTATTTTTTAAGGCAAAATTCTTTGTTTTTCAACTAATAATCCCTTATATTATATTGTTGGCAATTATTTCTTTTTATAATGTTTTTAACGAGTAATATTTTTTTTTAATACTAAAAGTATAATTTTTCAATTCTGCAATTAATATTTTAATCTTCTCTGATAAAGGTGCATCCACCACGATATTTTAACCAATTATTAACCAAAGCCTTTTGTTCTCCAGAGCAAAGCCCATTATTGTCATACTATCTCCTCTATAAATTTTGAAACAATCCTGTTAAAGGATATAATTATTTTAATTTTTAGAAAATAAATTTGATTTTAAAATTAAATGAAAGTTCTATAAACTTTAAAAACTAAAGTAGATGCGGCTATTTAGAGTGAGATTTTTGAAGTTTTAGGTTTAATAATGAAAAAAATTTATCAATTTTGATTATTAAAAGAAGCCCAAAAAATTAAATAGCCTCTTTATTGTAGATAAAATATGTTATCAATATATGCTGATTCCTCTGAATCTTATCGTAAGGCGATGTATCTTCTTTGGAGCTGAATTAGGATGATATTTTATTCTCTAAAATACATATGTAAATGATTGTAGAAGTGAGAAAAGCAAAGAGTTCTATTAGGGAATAAATTCAATGTTTCTAGAATATGCATATTTATTGAACAAAAAATCCAAAATCTTTATATAATTTGAAAAGGCTTAAATTTTGAGTGTGGTTTTTAATTAATTTTCTATATTTTTAATTGGAATTATTGTTGATTATTTTATTTTAAATTGTTACTTAGATTTTAGATTTTTCAGTTTTAATATTTACAATCTCTTGAACATAACTATCTTTAATATATATCAATTCAATCAATTATTTCAATTGACTTTCTTCATCATTTTTTTTTTTCAATTCAGATTTTGCTAACTCTAATGAGTTAAATTTTATTTCTTTTTCAATTTAATCTAATTTTTTCAATTAATTAGAGTTGGTTCTGAATTTTGAAATATATTTAAAAATTCAGAAAAATCTTGGTCTATAAATAAATCTTCTGCCTCATCTTACAAATTGGATTCAGTTTTTATATTGGCATCTGATGGTTTGCAAATTAAGGTAATTAATTATAAATACATGACGATTATTATGTGGAATCAGAATTTGAAATATTAAATATAGTTTTAGAAGCCTATAAATCAAATTCAAAACTAAGCTATATTTTTATAAAATATCTAATCTTATGCTTAATATTTATTTTACTATTCGATTAAAACTTTGTACAGATCACTTTAACTTAATGTTCAAACAATTTCATCAATTTATCTTCTGCTAAATCACGATGAGGTAATATAATTTTTTTAACTTATTAATTTATTCATTTAAACAAGAAGAATATTTACATTAAAATAAATAAATTAATAATTATTTTGGATAAATAAAATATATCTCGAATATTTTCTAGTATTATAAAAATTTATTATTATTAAAATATTCTTTTTAATATACTCTTTTATGAAATTTTAAGTTTATCCTTTATATTCTTTCCATCTTTTTATCAGCTTCATTTAAGGATGTATATTTGATCGGATCATTTTCACAAATGCAGTCAATACAAACTTTTCTAAAATGAAAAACTTAATTAGGATCTAAGTTCAGTAGAATAATCTTTTTTCCATGTATATTACATTTAATGTTTAAGCTTGGAGTTTATTATTATTAAGTAATGGAATCAATGTCAAATTTTTCTTCAGGTAAGATTTTTGTAGTAGTTTAATCTTAGATTTTCTTATCGTTTATCATTTCAGATCAGGATTTAATTAGTTGAATATAGGAATAGTTATTATTGAAATACAATAATTGTTATTTAATTTCATTAATAAAATTAGTTTTCTTAATCTATATTTTTGAATTACAACGGAATTTTATAAGTATATTTTCCGTAATAATTTTTTGATCGAATTTCAATTTAATCTTCAATTTTATATTCATTAGATTAAGATTAAGATTATTAAAATTCTTCATTTTTTTATTGTATTTTATCTTCTAGATTTAATTTAATTTTTCTATAGAAATTAAAAACTACACTTAACATTTTATTAACAAGTATTGTATTAATTGTTAATTTTCAACTCTCTAGATTTTCTTAGTTTTTCATGGTTATTTTTATTAATTCTCCATTTATTTAATCATTTCTTCTGTTTCATTGACTAAGGCCATATTATTAGAATTTATTTTCCCTATTGAGCATTTTGTACAAAAAATATTTATTTTCATTCATAACTGATTTACTAAGATTGATTGTAGAGATTTCCAATTTATGTGTAAAACATTTTATATTTTGAAGTGTGGATGACATCATCATAAATAAATTAATATAATTCTTATTTTTATGATTAACATTATGATTGATTAATCAGAAAATAGTATAAAGGAAATCACTTTTGATATCTAATTTCGAACTTACTATATTTGGTTAAAGATATTATAAGAATTATTTTAGAAATAATAGATTCCCCTTCTAATTTATTTGGCTACTTTATTACTACTATAAATAAACAACTCTATCTAGTATCTGTTTCTATATCATAATATTGAATAACTGTTAAAGAATAATGATCTAAAAAGTGAAATCAAAAATGTAGTATCAGTCCATTAACTTATAAACACAGTAGTTGTTCAGTAACTTAAAATAGAAAGGTATTTGAGAAAAGTTCTTGTGGTTAATGGGATTAGATGATTTCTAGGAATGGTGGAATCAATTTATTTTTTAATAATAGAAAGAGGAAGTATTATTATAAGAAGTACTTAGAGATAAGTAAAGGTTATCAATCGTGTTAGAGGGTATTTGTTATGATATAAATTTCAAAATAGAACATATAAGATGAAGCTTATTCTTTTAATCATGATTAACTAGATAAAACTCATAAATAAATAGCATTTCCATTTTCAAAAAATGATATCTCAATTTTTAAGTGGATATCAAGACAAGTATGAAAAATGGACAAAGTTATCCATAAATGCAAAAAGACTAAATATAAAAATTCTTTTTTAGATACATATTCTTTAATACACTTAAATAAGATAAGCAAAGTAGAGAGATATTAAGCATATATATTATTTTCATTTAACAGATTTTTCTCTTTTTTCTATTTTCAATTCATGAATTGAACTTTATATCTTTTTTATTCATATCAAAAGTATTAAAAGATACTAAGCTTTAAAGCAAATTATATTCGATCATCTCATTAATCAATTGATATACACTTTCAATAATCCAAAAATCTTATATAACATAATTGGCATACCAATTTAAATTTTTGTTGAATATATAATAAAATAATTAAATTTAAATAGAATAATGTTCCTTTTTTGTTTTCAAAAAACTTTATGATCACTAATAAGATAGAATAATTTTTGAGAAAGTAAATTTTTGAAAATTTATAGATATTTAACTCTTTTCAATAAAGATCCTCATTCTTAGGATGAATAATTTTTCATATTAATTTAGATTCCAATTTATTAACTACTGTTTTTAAGGCTGACATCAAAAATAATTTTTTTACTCCAACTGACCTAAATTGATGACTTTTATGCTCCATATCTAACCTAAATATGATATTATTATAATAATTAAAAAATTTGATGAATTATATGAAAACAAAAAAATTACTCTGAATTTAATATTTTAAATTAAAAAACAATGATTTTTATTTAGAGTATAAATAATAAGAAAATTTATTAATATATTATAATCCCTTGCAATTCTTTAAAGAAAGTAAGAGATAAACAAATTATGCTCAGTAATTTATGCAGTTGCAATTAGAGTATAGTAATTTTTTCTTTAGATATTTTAAAAATGATAGCATTCTAAATTATTGACTTCAGGATAGTGAGGCAAATCTATAAAACTTATTCATCTATTTTATAATAAAGATATAGATGTAAATACGAAAATCAATTGGAAATTATAAATCAATAATTATAATAACTTAAAAATAAATTCTCAATTATCATATTTCATTTTCTCACACTATAAATTTCCTTTTAATTTCTCCAATAAACCAACTTTTTTAAAATTTATATATTCTCAATTACAAGTTATTTGATTTTCATTCTAAAATTGATTATCCAAATCAATCCACTTTCCAATTTTTGTTTCTTTACCTCCTTCATCATATGATCCACCACCACTTTCAGATTCAACATTTTGATATTCGCCTAAATAAAAGACTTAGGAGTTTTCATAAAAGAATTCACTTAACTCAAACCAAGTGCCAATCTTTATTTCATTTTCCTCCATCATCATATGGCCCGCTTTTTATAATTATACATTTGTTAATATTTTACTTTTATTGTCTTCTGTATATATTCTTCCATTTACCATTTTTTAACATTATTATATTGACCACAAGAAACGAATTAAGAGTGATAAAAAAAGTAGTCACTCAAATCAAACTACATTCCAATCTTAAGGTTGTCTTAGTATGATCCAAAACCACTTTCAAATTTAGAATTCTAAATATAATATTATTTTCATCTTTATATTGCTACTTCCCTTTTAAAATAAAATATCCCATAAACCAATTTTTTACCATTACTATAGTTGCCAACATAAGTGACTTATGAATGATCCCAAAACCCATCCCTTATTTCTATCCATTTTCTATTCTTTTTGCATTAATTAGGATATATTCCACTACTATTACGTTTAATTTTTAATAATTACATTTTTTTTCTTATATATATACTTCCAATACCATTATCTCTAATCATTGATATATTCTCTTTCTTCATATCCTTTAGCTTTTCTTGAAATAATTAATTACATTACTTCAAAAATTCTATATTAATTCTCTCCACAAACCTTATCTTCTTCAATCATTAAAGTATAAATTAATTTAACAATATTAATTATCAATGAAATCCTCCTAACGTCTTTATATTCTTCCCCTAACATGAAGCTATCCATTTCCCTACCTTTTTATTATTTTCATCATAATATCGATTAGGTTAGATACTTTGTTGTTTATACTGAAAGAAATAATTTTCTCTTATTCTCTAATTTTTATGAGATAATGATAAGAGTTCAATCTCAAAACAGGATTTTCTTAAATTTTCTTTAGACAATAATATTTAAAGTCTTTCAGTTTCTATCTTTTTTTAAAAGAGTCCCAATAACAACATTCATAATTTTTCAGTTTTATTTTAATCTTAATTTTACCATTATTTTATAGATATTGTTCGGGGCATACCTAATATAATTAATTTTAGGCTTACTTAATCGATCATTACATTTCTACTTTTCTGTTATTTGAACAACTAATTTCCATTTATTATTTTAATAAAGAACAAAATTTTGAATGAATATTAAAATAAACATTCAAATTATTAAAAAAACCAAATCATAGAGAATTAAGAGATGAATTTTGCTTTTAATTTTAAGATGTCAATTTTATTTAAAAAAGATTTAAGAAGCTCAGAAAAATTGGAACATATTAAAATAATAGGAAATATAGATAAAACAGAACTATACCTATATAAGATATAAATTTTCTTAACTACAATTATCAATGAGTATTTAGATTTGTCAGAAATAATATAGTTTCAAAATTCATCTGGGTATTAAAAAAATTAAGTAATCATAAATTTCTATCATTTACAAACCTTGTAATCTATTATCCATTTCCTAATCAAAATAACATCTTTGCCTTAAGTTATGTTCCTAGAATTTTTTCAAATTCTCTTATTTATCAGATTATTGTTGACCTTAGAAATAAAACTTTAGTATATTCTAAATGAACATTAAAAATTGAGAAATCAATATGATTTATAATTAACTCATATTAGCAAAATAAATTCAAAAACGAAAATTTACTCTTTCAAAATCTTTATGTAAGTTATTAAACTAAAAATTACTTTAATAAATATTTTTGATGTTTATTGCTTATTGCACTATTTATCAAAGTTTTAGAAAATAATATAAAAATGGATATTATATACTGTAAAGAATTACTCATTATATTTATTTTTATCCCTTTTTTCTATTCATTTTTCCATAATCATACTATCTTTAACAGCAGAAAGCAACTATATCCATTTTTTGACATTGAGATAGATTCATCTAATATAACTGACTATTGATAAAAAATCAGATATTTTAAATTTATTCTTATTGATTTATTTGAAGTACTTGTTTTTAATTTAATATTAAGAAAATCTGACAAGTAATTCAAAATTCTAATTATAAATCTGCACATATATGAAAAAACATTTTTAATAATCTAATCTTAAATAATTGTAGAATAATTTATTATTAATTTATTGTTTAATAAATTTCTCATAAGTTACTCTAATGGAGAATTGCAATTAAATCTAATTTTTTAGTGGCTCTCTTGTTGGCTTAAATCGAAAAAAATAAGGAGTTAAAGACGTTCTTATGATTTTATTTATCATAGATATATAATAAAACTATTCAAAACTGAAATTACTCTTAAATTTGAATACTTTCTAATAATTATACTTATTTTGTTGACAGAATTATCTTGTCTTTTTTCTTTTTTTTGCTTATTCATTAATTTTATTGAGGATAGCTGATGCTTATACTAATTGGATTAAGTCTTAGACCTTTTAAAAACCTACATTTTGATAATCTAGCTAAAGATGTGTTAGATGTTTTAATCATTCTTTTTATATCATCAAAAATTACCTTAAGTCTTCTGAATTTAGAATATATTAATAAATTATGTATTAAATGAATTCAAAGATTATTCGATATATTAAATGAGTGTATTTTATTGCCATAAATTTTAACTGTAGATCAATTTGCATTATAAATATAACAAATAAAAGATTAATAATCTCATTATTTTAAACTAAAATATTGTTTATTTTTAATAATTTTATATTGTTGATAATGTTACAAAAAAAATATATAAAATTATTTCATAGTTTAATGATAAATAAATTATAAGAAATTTTATTTAAAAAAATAACTATCTTAATTTTTTCATCTTATTCTAATAAGAAAGTATGAAAAAAGACAAAACTGTAAAATATATAATTCTAAATTAAATTTTAATAAAATAATATTGGCCTAATAGAAAAAAACAAAAATAACATTTTAAGTACCTACTTATTCATCACAATCCTAAAATTACAAATAATTATTTTGACAATAGCAAATAAGTGTAATAGCAATCTTGAGTATATAAAATTGATTATAATCTTAGAATTGAATTCTTCCACAAAACCTTAATTTAATTAAGAATATTTTGAAAAATCTCACCCTTTCAATTATATTAATTTAGTTTTGGCATACTTATACATAAATTTGCATTTTTACATAAGATCTTGATTTTTATGCATAGCCAAATTTTGGTCGAAATAAAATGTCTTCTGAAAAATTTAATCTTTATTTTCAATTTTTTGTTATTTAACAAATTTTTGGACTAATCAGATTTTAACTTTGTAGTTTGTTTTTTTGTTTAGTTTAATCTGGTATATGAAAATTATTAGGTCTTTTTAATAATAATAATTATTATAATAAGTGAATAATAATAAAATAAATTAGATATTACCATAAATTTTATTAATGAACAAAATTTTACAGAGTATTGAATAAATAGATATATTTGGAGTCTCTTTATAACTACTTACAAATGAGAGTAAATCAGCATTTTAAAGCAAAGTTGGTGGAATTATTTCTCTGATAACAGGTAGCTTAAGTTTATCTTATTTTTTATTTATAATAGCATTATGGATTAATAATTCAATACCACCTAGCATTAGTTTAAAATAATAAACAAAAGGTTATGCTGAATTTGAATGGTCTGAACCTTTAATATAGCTCACTCTTTCTGATTTTACATCTGAAATTGATCCTTTTCGAAAAGAAAATAACATTATAACACCATTTTTATTTAATTTAAAGAATTATTAAATTTATGATGAGCCTATTCCTTTATTTAGTAATGAATTTTTGTATTCTTCATTACTTGTGAATAATGGAACATTGATTCTAAACAATGCTTATTAAGAAGATGAACATTATAAATCAATGAAAGAATATTTATTAGTTCTCTCAACTTGTAAAAATAGCTCATTACTAAATGGTGGTTATTGTGCTGATGAGGAAACAATTAATGAATATATATCAACTCATCATGGATTTATAATTTTAACAATTAGATTGAATTAATTTAATTATGTAACTTAAAGTTTAGAAATGTTTGCTAAATAATATTATTAACCTTTTGATCCTAGAAGGTCTTCTTATTCTTAAGTAATGTTAAAATAATAAGAAACCATTATTGATGATGGAGTTCTTTTTAAAAATGAAAAGAATTATATTTTTCTTAATAATTATGAAATAATCAACTAAGAGGTTGATAAATAATTTATGCCTGATACAATTGCTTTTATTTCAGAAGATATTTACCATTTGGATATATAAAATTCCTATCTTTTTAGAATTGACAATATATCTGTTATTGAAGAAATTAGTATGCCAAAACTTGGTTAGGTTTTAGCTTAGATAGGTTCAATTGTTCAACTAATCTTGATGTTAAAGTATGTGGCACTATATTATAATAATCATTTACTTGAAAATTAATTATTACATGATATTGTATCCATGTATTACCCAGAATTAAAAAATATAAAAATCAATATCTTTAATAAATTTGAGTTCAAAGAAGAAATTAATTAATGTTAACTTCCAATCTAAAATTTGAAATTAATTTATGGATAATTATTAAAACGAGCCAAAGAAAAATGTAGGTTGAATAATATCCTATATGAAATTTCTAGAATTTAATTTATTCTCGAATAATCATTAGGAAATCGTATTTTGTAATGTAGTCATTAATTAGGAAAGAAATTATCAAAAAATTCTAATGAATTTGTTATTGATAGAATAACGGAAACAAATAGATTAGTTGTCTAACCAGCAGAATAATTATACCAAGACTAAGACTAAGAGCATTATCTGAATGAACCTTTAGATATCCTTACAAAGCATGATTGAATAAATAATATAATAATAAATAGATTATTTTATCATTTTTATTAATAAGTATTTAAATAGTAATCAATCTTTTAAATTCAAAAATATATATTTTTGAAATACTTTTTAAATAAGTCTAATCTTTTACACTTTCTTATTAATTCATTTGATTTCATAAAATAATTTCCAGTTTAAATGAAAATATATATAGACAACTGTTTACAAAATTGAATTCAATTATAATCAAGATTTATAGGTGAGATTTAAAATTAATTAAAAAAAATGAAACTAAATTTCTATAATATTTAGTTCGGTTGCAGATGTATTTATGTAATATAATTTCGGTTCTATTCAGGAGTAATTAGCTAAATTTCAATATCAATAGAAATTATATGTAGGCTTCTTTTATGAGTTTTTTTCTCCAGATTGAAATGATCATACATTTTTTATTCTATTTTAGGAGAATATCAATACACTTCTTCTGCTGTGAATATATTCAAAATAATTATATATTGAATACAAAAATTAATCTTATTTTTTTTAAATATTCAAACACTTCATTAGATGCTTTAATTTTTTGATAAAATCTCTTTAGTGTTATATGATTGAAAAATTTTTAAAATACTATCAATAATTCTTGAAGAACAATTGAAAAGAAAAAAATTTGGTTTAATAATAAAAAATATTTTCTAGTAAGTTATAAAAATAGTAATCCTTATTTTTTATATAGATTATTTAAGATATGTATGAATATAATCAAAATATTATAAGATATAAATACTATTTTTCGTCTAAATAACAAATTAAGTTTATTCTAACTTAACTAATTAATTAATGGATCAATATTAAAGTTATAGCTTAAATTATTTATGTAAATAATTAAGAAAATGGTTATATTAAAACTATAGTTAACTCATTAAATATGAAAATTTTGAACAACAATAACAGAACCATTAATTTATTCATTTATAACAAATAATTTTATATTCTTTACTATTATTTTAATTATAATAATTTTAAAATTTTAATTAAATGTCTTCATCTATACATATTCATATAGGAGGAGCAGGTGTAATGATTGGAGATCTCTTATGGAAATTATATTAAAAAGAATAAAAGGACACAAAGAATCAACATTATATATATTCATAATAAGATGATGATTATTATCCTCGAGTTGTTTTTATAGATTTGGATGATCGAATGATTAATGAGGTTAAAAAAAATAAACAAATTCATTTTAAAAAAAGATAATTTATTACTGGTAAAGAGGATGCCTCTAATAATTATTTTAGAGGTTAAAATTTGGGTAGAAATCTGATATATGATTGTTTAGAATCTATTCAAAAAGAAGTTGAAAAAATAGATTATTTAGATCAATTTTTAATAATTTCATCAATAAGTGGAGGAACTGGATCAGGATTTACATCATTGCTTTTAGAAAAATTAACAGAGGATTATGGTAAGAAAATTCTAAAAAATGCTTTTGTATTGTATCCTTCCTCATTAATATCAAATAACTTAATCGATAGTTATAATGCAGTCTTTTCAACTCATATGATGACTGAATATTGTAATTCTGTTGTTGCATTTGATAATTAATCCATCTATAATGTAATTGATAATTAGATAGGATTAGATTATGTAGATTATACTTTATTAAATAATGTAATTGCTTAAGTAATTAGCATGTACACAGGTATAAGAAGACATACAAATACTTGTAATGATATGATTTTTTCAAATATGTGTCCATATCCTACACTTCATTTCCTAATCCCATCATATGGATTGTTAAGGTCTATAAATGATGATATAAGAAAAGAAAATGAAAAGGAACTATTAAAACTCTTAATAAAGAAAGATTCAAAGTTATTTTAATGTTCAATGAATCCTTCTTATTTATCAACAACTCTTATTTATAGATCCAAAAGAATACATAATATCTATTTTAGACGAAATGAATATGAGATATCAAATATTTAACATTAGTTTAATAATAATTCAAATATATTCTTATGTGAATCCTCTAATTATTAAGTTTTATCTGAATTGGCAGAATTAAAATCAACAGCTGTATTTTTATCAAATGATGCAGCCATATACAAAGAACTTGATAATTTAGGTTCTAAATTTGATAGATTATATGCAAAAAGAGCTTTTATTCATTGGTTTGTAAATGAAGGATTAGAATCAGGAGAGCTTACTTCAGCAAGAGAAGATTTAGCTGCTCTAATAAAGGATTATTAAGACTTTGCTAATCCTATAGATTAAGGTTATTTTGATGAATTAAATGGTTGATATCTATATTTTCATTTTAAGATGATTAAAAATATTTTTAAAGAAATTAAATATATCTTAATATTTATAATTTTTAATTTATTATTTATTAATATATTATTGTTAGCTTTTGAACTTTAATATTTTCGAAAAGAGAAATTTCATGAAAATAAAAAAACTATTTTTTAACTTTAGAATGCTAAACCAAAAACTAACTATTTAATTTATATAATATTATAAATTTCTGTAACTAAAAACAAAAATAATAATTATTTCATGAAAAAATGAATTAATCATTCATTCAATAAGGAAATTTCAAGAATTTTTCCATATCTTATTACACGATTATAATATACCTATTCCATTAGGAAATATGTATTATTTGTTGTAATTAAATATTCTTCTTTCGAAGTGATATTTAATTTTTCTAATTAAATTTAAAAGTAAATTATTGTTTACTTAGATGCGTCACATTAAAAAGTTTAAGAATAAACATTATAACCTTTACAGGAATGGCAGAATTGCATTACAGTTTTAATATAGCCGTTATTGACACATTAGACTTTGACTTCAAATTCAATTTTATTTTCATCTCTTTTGAAATAACCTGAATTGTTTGGAAATTCAATTTATTAAAGTTTAAATAAAAAGGGGATAGATATAGATTAATTAAAAATGTATTAGGTTTATGCTTTAGTAATTTTAAGAGGGTTTTAGACTAAATATAATTCAAATCATACTTCTATTACATTCTCCATCTTCTTTTATCCATTCTTCTGCACAAATCTAACAGTCAGTTTTTAAGATTCCCAAGCATTTAATACAATTCGAATGGCATTTAAAGATAAATAAATTAAAATTAAATAATGCCCAAAAGGAATTTGATCCAACTAATGATGTAGGAATAAATTAAAATTCAATTTCAGGATTCTAATGAGTAAAATTCCAATCAATATTTTAAATACTTTCTTATGGAGATAAAGTACATAATGAAATTGAACCTACAGAATTAATATTAAGTGCATATTTAATCCCATCAATAGCAATATTAAAAGAGTTAGCTAGCCCTTGAATATCAATAAGCCATATTTTCACTTAAAATTTTAGTAGATAATGAGGATCGAGTATAATTTTAGTTATTAATAAATCAGAGTTTCTTAAAATCTGATATCCTCCAATTAGAGATATTTTATCAAGACATGTAGTTGATTAAGCAGGCAGAGCATTTTTTAAAAGCCATCCTTCAACATTTATTTTAGAAATCCATTCAATTGGGATATCCATTCCTGGTTTACATATATCAGATGAATTCTCATTACAAAGAAGGCAATCAGGAGCACATTTTAAAATATCAATATAGAAGTTATTAAATCCCCATGATTCCTTATATAATTGTTAACATTTACATCCGATATACCATCTAAACTAGCCTTAAGAAGAATAACTAAAGTTTCTGATTTATGTGGAGTTATTATTTCAATTGGAAATTATAAATCATTGAAACTGTATCCGCATTAACTGGTACCTTACGAACAAGTAAACTGTTATTACCAAACTAATTCATCAATTATTATATATAATCTTTCATTTTCCCAACAACCTAATCTATAAATTGATAATTATTCTATTTACTTCCAGAAATTTAATTTAATCCTAATCTAATAATGAGGAGGAAGATAAAATAATTAGTATACTGCTGTTCCAACTCCAAATGTAGTATATCCTCCAAAAATATTCTATCCAGAACAATCTTTTATATAATTTTGATTAAATGCTCCTATGATCAACCAAGCTATTTATGAATAATTAATTTACATTCCGATTCACTCATATTATTATTAACAAAAGCATTATAATAGTTATCCCATTCTTATATTTATGCTTTAGCAACTTAAAGAATAAATAATTGGATTATCATAAAATAAATACAATATTATTTCTTATCAATAATTGATTAATAAAATAATGAGATAATAAGATTAATATATCCTTTTAAGATGATTTTATTCTTATATACATTAGAATTAGCATAAAAATGATTATATAGATTGTTAGATAGTTATTAAAAGTTCCTCTCTAACATTTTTGGAATGAATTAATAAATAAATCAAAAAAATTAATTAATACCATTATTCTCAAATAGTATATTTAATAAATCAAATTATTATCAATTCAATTAAATGATTTATGATTAAAATATTATTGGATATGATAATATTTATAGTTTAATTTCTTAGATAATATGAATTACTTCATTTAAGTATGATTTATATTAGAAGAATTAAATAGCATAATATTTAAGTGCAAATAATTCACCAAGATAATGATTAATCACCTTCTTCTTCATCTGTAGCATCTTAATATTATTAATATTCAGAGATTAAATCATTCATGTTAGATTCTGCTTCATAAAATTCCATTTCTTCCATTCCTTAAATAATAATTTACAAATTAATAATTACCTTCATTAGTGTACCAATGTAAGAATGCCTTTCTTCTATACAAAGCAGTAAATTAATCAGTGACTCTCTTAAATATTTCTTAAATAGATGTTGAATTTCCACAAAATGTTGCTGCTAACTTAAAACCATTTGGTGGTATATCACAAATCGAATATTTGATATTATTAGGAATCCATTCAACAAAATTTGATGAACTTTTATTGATAAAATCGAGCATCCTATATTCTATTTCACCATTGAATAAACCTCTTCCTCTAAATATGGCTGTTGCAGTTAAATATTTTCCATGATTTGGATCAACAGCACACATCATATTCTTACTATTAAACATTTAATAAATTAATTCAGAAATAGTAAGACATCT
Source organism: Paramecium pentaurelia (assembly GCA_905183005.1). Classification (NCBI taxonomy): domain Eukaryota; phylum Ciliophora; class Oligohymenophorea; order Peniculida; family Parameciidae; genus Paramecium; species Paramecium pentaurelia. Next base: position 861,403 of record CAJJDO010000009.1, on the reverse strand, counting down.
GTATTATTGAGAATTTCTTGATGTAAGTGGAGCGATTCCAATCATTAAAAAATGAAGTCTTGGGAATGGAATCAAATTAACTGCAAAATTTCTCAAGTCAGAATTCAATTTACTTGGAAATCTTAGAGAACATGTAATTCCTGACATTGCAGCAGAGACCAAATGATTTAAATCACCATAAGTAGGCTAAGTCAATTTCAATGAGTTGATACAAATATCATGTAAGGCTTCATTATCCATAATCATGCACTAATTGATATTTTCAATCAATTAATTAATTGATAATATGGCATTATATGATTCAATTACTGTGTCAGACACTTTTGATGAAGGTATAATGGAGAATGTTTCCACTATTCTATCTGGATATTCTTCTTTTACTTTTGATATCAATAATGTTCCCATTCCTGATCCTGTACCTCCACCTAAAGAATGAATCATTTAAAATCCTTATAAACTATCACAATTTTCTGCTTCTTTTCTAACTACATCTAAAACTGAGTCAATCAAATCAGCACCTTCAGAATAATGACCCTTTGCCCAATTGTTACCAGTTCCTGTTTAACTAAAGATAAAGTTGTCAGGTTTGAAGATTTATCCTAATGGTCCTGCTCTGATTGTATCTATAGAACCTAAGATGAAATAATTTAATATCAGTACCTGATTCTAAATCAAAATAAATAGCTCTTGGGGAATATCTTAATCCTTAGACTTCACTGAAATACACATTAATTCTCTCCAACTAAAGATCCGAGTCTCCATGATATGTTCCTGTTTAATCAAAACCATGTTCATTTAAAATGATTTCCCAAAATTTAGAACCTATCTAATTACCACATTGACCTCCTGTAAGATGAACTATTTCTCTCATTATAATAATTATTAAGATTGATTTTCTCAAATTAATTTATGAATTTAATTTCACACTTGAATATTTTCACTTCTATTTATTTTATAAAAGAAAATAAACCTTATAGTCAATAAATAAGATTCTTATTAACTCTTAAATGAAGATTAAATTTAATTTATATATATATAATATTTTACTATATTAATTCTAATAATTTTTGTAAATTAAATCATTGAAAAAGCAACATATAAAATAATTATAATTGATTACATAAATAATTATAATGCTCATTTAAATGAGTATTCATTCATGAATAAAATAATAAAAATACAAAAATATTAAATTTATGATAAACTTCTCATTCCAAATAGAATAAAAACATTAAAATCTTAGAATTATTCATTTATATTTATGAAATTTAAATATATCATTTACAGAAACTAATCTGCGAGATTAGTAAGATTTATGATTAATTAAATTTAATATAAGTATTTTTTTGTGAATTGATTTCAACAATATAATAAATATATAATTAGATCATAATTAAATTATTATTTCATTATATTCCAATGTATAATGAAAATTTCATATTATTCTTGTCAAACTAATCTTCAGGATACACTTCTAATTCATAATCATGAGTGCGATCACCTCCAAAATCTAATGGATTCATTTTGCAAAAAGATTACCAAGCTTCAATAACTATATCTGGAATAGGACCTGGACCACAATCAAAACGACAAAAACGATGAGCTGGAACTTAAATACTAACCATTCCTTCTGGTACTTTCTTAACTTCACTTACCAATTCCCCCACAACTATAGTGTATTTCATTTCTAACCAATCCTATCCATCAGATAATCCAAAATATAAACAATGAGTTCTCATAGGATGTAAACGATTTGGAATCTAATCATAAAGCTACATTGAATAATATTCTTCAAAAGTTTTTCCAATCTATGCCTTTTAAGGATCTACTTCTTCCTTTTGGATAATGTTTCTCTGAATTCCTACTATAATGAAAGAATCTAATAAAACTAAAGTTTTTGGATATTTAAGAGTTGGATCCATATCTTATCTTTAATATTTTATTTATTTATATATTCAAATAAAATATACATTATAATCATTTATTTAGAAATATTCTCAATATAATCTTATTTCATTTTCTAATATAAATATAAATAATTCTTTTATTTCATTATTATTAATTAGAAAATATGATTAAACATTCATATTAAAAAAATTATTATTGTAATAAACTAATACTCATATGTATCTTAAAATAAATTATTCTTTCAAATTTTATAAGGCTATTCTATATTATAAATCAATATATTATTGTTTATCAAAGTTAGTAATTTAAGAGAAATGTTTTAAAAATATTCAATAGAACAGAGTTTTAATATAAGAAAAAAGTGCATGATTAAAAAATTAATATAGATTCTTTATAATTAAAGTCATTTATTATTAACAATTATCTCATCATCAAGTATCAAATAAGAGATAACTAAGCATAACATATTTGATATTTGATAATTATTCTTATATTTATTTGCAATTATTTTTGAATTTCTTTTTATTTAATAAGATTATATAAACAATTATCTAGATCGAATTTATGTAAATAATTTATCTGTTGTTTTAATCTGTATCATTGTTAATATAAGAAGATTTGTATTATGTAGCACCTAAGTTTGGATGTTTTATATAATATCATATCTTTTCATCTAATAATTACTCACTTGCATTAATAATTTATTTCAATATTATTATATCTTAAAAATTAAATTACATTTATTGTCTTGAAGGATCTTTAATTTTTTAATAGTAACTAATTAAATTGATTTGAAAATTCCATATATTGAATATAATGATCTTCAATCTATTTATGTATATTTTTATTTATCAAGATATCGAAAATAATTAATATAAACATTCTAAGTTTTATATTAAATCTCTATTTAGATTTAAGCCATCATAATAAAACAATGAATTATAATATAACATAGTGTTATTACTTATAAAAATATTGTTAATAAGGTTAGTTAATATTATTTATAGGAATAATTAAACTTCTTATATATCAAATGAAACCCAATAAATAAATATTTCATGAAAATATCTTAACATAACAATAATAAGGATAAATTATCAAGAATGTTTCAGGATGGCGACCTTCAAAAATTTTATCAGCTTCCCCTCTAATTAGAACTGATTATACTATAACTTTTACTGATGATAAATAAGTAATTTATATGCAATAAGGAAACATCCTAAAAATGTATTCTATTATAATCAATATATAAAATAATTAGTTACAAAGATGCAGATTTTAAAAATTCTAATATCATCTAAAATTTAGAATAGCTAGAAAAATTAGAATGGAAGGGAGAACATGATTAACTTAAATAATAATTTATGAAGTACAAGGCTTATTGGGATGGGTAATAAACCAAATTAGGGGGAATTTGCAATAAAAAAGGATTAAAGATAGGAATCTGGGTGGAACCTTGGGATAATTATTGGAGGTTAGTTATCATTTGTTATTATTCACTAGTGACTGTAAAGTGAGTTTTGAAGGGTGTTATGATGAAAATGGTCATAGAGTAGATAATTGGAAATATAGGGATGAATAAAATACAGAGATGTAAAAATATTATATATTTTTAGTGGTGGTGGTTATTTCAATAACGAGGGTTAAAAAATTGGTGTTTGGAAAGACTTGCATATAAGCTATAATGGAAAGTAATTTGAATTTGGATTTACAATAGATAGAATTAATCAATATATATTGGATAATATAATAAAGGAGTTAGACATGGAGAATGGATAATTAACTATAATTAAAAATTCATGTAATTTCAAATATATAATTAGTGGTGGAGGATTTTACAATGAAAAGGGTCATAAAATTGGTAAATGGATTGAGTAATTTGATGGATTTTGGGGGTAAATTATTTATACTAATGATATCAATTAGTCATAATCAATCCACATTTATAGGAAAGTATAATACATTTGGAATGAGAATAGGATAATGGGAAATATATTGGTAATGGAATGGATTCAATAAAAAGATGTATTATAGGAAATAAATACTAGAGGTGGAGGGTAATTCAATGATAAAGGGTATAAAATTGGTAAATGGGTAGAGTAATTTGATGGATTTTGGAAGTAATTATTTTTATTACCATTTTAGTTATAATCAAACAACATTTAGTGGGGAGTATAATAAACATGGGATGAGAATAGGAGAGTGGGAGATATATTTTCTAGATTCATTCAGTAATTAACCAAATAACAGAATGTAACCTAAATTATATAATAAATTATAGAGGCGGTGGATAATACAACGAAGAAGGAATAAAAATTGGACGATGGGAAGAATTAAGTGATTAATTTTGGAGGTATAATTTAGATTTATAGTAAAATTATTAGCTATAATTAATCTATTTATATTGGTGAATATAATAAATAAGGTGTTAAGATTGGTGAATGGGAAATATTTTATAAGAATTATAATATGGGGAATTCTTAAAAAATGTATATAAAACTAATATGTCAATTTTTAGTGGTGGAGGACAATATGATGATAAAGGAAACAAAACTGGAATGTGGGTGGAATAAATAAATGGATTTAATTAGTTTTAATATTCTCTATAAAATAGCTGGAATTAATCTACAATTAGAGGGTTTTATAATAAATAAGGAGTGAAGGAAGGAATATGGGAGATATTTTGGAATTGGAATGGAGAAAATCAAAAGATGTATTTATTATATGAATATAATTAAATAATAGTGGTGGTGGATATTATGATGAGTAAGGACGTAAGATTGGAAAATGGATAGAGTAGAAAGATGGGTTTGATTGGTAATTTATATTATTAATTTAATTAATAAGTACTTAGAAATTAATTTTAACTGGAGAATATATTTAAGGTATTAAATAAGGGGAATGGATAGAGAATAAATTATAATGAGGGATAATATAATATATATAAATAAATAAGAATCATAATAATAATTGCTTTTTAATTTTAATTGATATATTCAGAAATTTACTTATATCAAATACACAAAATACAAAATCATAAATTAAAATATCAATTGAGTTATTTATTATTTATAAAGATAAAAAGATTATAAAACCTCTGGAATATAGATTTCATTAACAAGAAATTCTCATTACTTAGTATTGTAGATAATATTTATTTGGAGATTGAATATCAAATACTTTTGAAATTACATATTATTATGGAATTTAAAAATAAAAGAAAATATATTATAATTTAAAACTTCATCAAATAAGNAACGAAGAAGGAATAAAAATTGGACGATGGGAAGAATTAAGTGATTAATTTTGGAGGTATAATTTAGATTTATAGTAAAATTATTAGCTATAATTAATCTATTTATATTGGTGAATATAATAAATAAGGTGTTAAGATTGGTGAATGGGAAATATTTTATAAGAATTATAATATGGGGAATTCTTAAAAAATGTATATAAAACTAATATGTCAATTTTTAGTGGTGGAGGACAATATGATGATAAAGGAAACAAAACTGGAATGTGGGTGGAATAAATAAATGGATTTAATTAGTTTTAATATTCTCTATAAAATAGCTGGAATTAATCTACAATTAGAGGGTTTTATAATAAATAAGGAGTGAAGGAAGGAATATGGGAGATATTTTGGAATTGGAATGGAGAAAATCAAAAGATGTATTTATTATATGAATATAATTAAATAATAGTGGTGGTGGATATTATGATGAGTAAGGACGTAAGATTGGAAAATGGATAGAGTAGAAAGATGGGTTTGATTGGTAATTTATATTATTAATTTAATTAATAAGTACTTAGAAATTAATTTTAACTGGAGAATATATTTAAGGTATTAAATAAGGGGAATGGATAGAGAATAAATTATAATGAGGGATAATATAATATATATAAATAAATAAGAATCATAATAATAATTGCTTTTTAATTTTAATTGATATATTCAGAAATTTACTTATATCAAATACACAAAATACAAAATCATAAATTAAAATATCAATTGAGTTATTTATTATTTATAAAGATAAAAAGATTATAAAACCTCTGGAATATAGATTTCATTAACAAGAAATTCTCATTACTTAGTATTGTAGATAATATTTATTTGGAGATTGAATATCAAATACTTTTGAAATTACATATTATTATGGAATTTAAAAATAAAAGAAAATATATTATAATTTAAAACTTCATCAAATAAGTTAAATTACAAAAAATAGAAAGTCAATTGTACAAATAATTTATGAGCAAATCTAATTATGATAATCATAATTAATAGAATTTGATAAATATTATTAGAGTAAGTTAAATGAAATAAAGTTCCTGAATAATGATGTTCATTGGCGATTATATATTTTTAAAAGTTTAAAAAATTCGATACTTATTTTGTGATAATTAAATAAAATATAATTTCTAATATTACTTTTCATAATTTTTGTAAAAAGAAATTAAATTATCTTGTAAATGATAACTAGATATTAATCATTAATAAAATTAAAAAAAATAATTATTATTTAAAATAAAAGAGTAAAATATTAGTTTATCTTGTATCAGATCCAAAAATAATAATAAACTCAATCACTTACATTAAAAAAGTTTAACAATTCTATTTCTTAATAATTTACTATCCTTTCTTATAGAATCTTTAAAAATTTGATATAATGAACTAAGATAGATTTATTTATAAAAAACTAAATAAATTATATATATGATTTAAAAGAGTAAAGAAAGTGTTCCTTTTTAGATATAATTTCCAATAATAAATAATAATTTTTTGAAGCAATTTCTAAATAATTAATTAGTATTATTTATTAAGCTAATATAATTAATGATCATTTAAGTATATAAAATCAATAAATAAAAATAAAAAATTTATGAAGAAGATCGTTCTCAATTTTATTCAAATCCATAAGATTGAAGGGAAACTTAATTTAAATATTAAAGGATTATAAAATATTTCTAATTTATCTAAATATACCTTTAAAAATCAAAATTCTAATTATATAATTAATGATTGTAATTTATACTCAGTCTATGATAATTATTTCATGTTACACTTGTCAAAAATTATATTTTAAAATCAAAACCTAGAGTAGATCAAATATTTACTAGTCTTTTAAACTTTTTCTATATCAATTCTAAAATCTGATTGTAGATACATATCAAGATATTCAAGACCTAAAATAATTTAATGAACAGTTCCAAAAATTCCATTAAATTAAATAGTCTTTTTTTCTGTGAATCCATTATTGCATGATCAACTAAATCCTGAAAAAAACCCAGAATCATATTTTATCTGTCCCTCTATTGAATTTACGAGGTAGAATGAGATTAAAAGGACAGAAAAAATAAATTCTCTATAAATCATAATATTTTAAACAAATCATATATATATATTACATCATAGAAATTGGAATTTGTTGAAATTCGTTTTATCTAATAATAATAAATAGATGATTGATTAATTTTATTGATCCATAATATTCATTTTTTATATTTAAATAATCAAATATATCACAATTATTTATAATGCTTCAATTATAAAACTTAATATATCATTATTATTAATGTTCTAATAAAATTTATTTGAAAAAGAAGTTTATTATTCACGACAAGCAGCTGCATTGGGAATGGATACATAATAAAAATTAGGATAATTAGATTGCTTTATTTATGGATTAAGAGGAGTATGAATTAGTATAAAGTAGTTGGGAATAGAGATTGCTAGAAATTTAATATTGATGGGTTTGAAAAGAGTGATTATTTATGATAAAACAGTTCTATCTATTTCTGATCTGGGCACAAATGTTTATGGGAAATTTGATTAAGTTAATAAAATTACAAGAGAGTAAGTTGTGATACAATCTTTAAAAAATTTAAATGAAAATGTGATTGTAGATATATATGATGGAATAATAAATGGAGAGAATTTAAAATAGTTTTCTATTGTCGTTATGACAGATATATGGAATTAGAATTTAATTTAAGAGATTAATGAAGCAACAAGATAATAGGGAAATGGATTTATTTTAGCTCATTCTTCAGGATTGTTTGGATCAATATTTGTAGATTTTTCAGATGTATAATAAATCAATATAAATTATTATTAGAATTTTATAATTGAAGATAACAACGGTGAAAAATGCAAAGAATTTTTTATAGAAGAAATAAAAAGAGATTAAAAAGGAATAGTTCATACAATAGATAGATGTACTAATCTATAAGATGGAGATTATGTTAAATTTAAAGAAGTGTTAGGTATGACTGAAGTTAATGATAAAGTTTTTAAGATAAATGTAATTTATTAATATTAAAATTAAGACTTTTTCTTCTCATTAATTTAGTATTGGTGATACAACAAAGTTTTCAGAATATTAAAGATAAGGAAAAGCAATATAAGTAAAGATTCCTGAAACAATATCATTTAAATCATATAAAAATATGTTATAAGGAAATCAAGATAATTTAGATAAAACTCATTAATTATAAATTGCATATAATTCAATTTTAACTTTTATGAATTAAAATACTCGAATACCAAATCTATTGGATGAAAATGATGCAAATTAAGTATTAGAATTAGCATAATAAATAACACAATAATTAGATATTCAATTAATTAAAAATATTTCACTTTATTTATAAACTTAAATTGCACCATTAACATCTTTTTGGGGTGGAATAGTTGCATTTGAAGTTATTAAATATACAGGGAAATTCACTCCAATAAGATAATGGTTTCATTAAGAATTTTATGATGCTCTTCCTGAAATAGAAGTCAATAGAAATTTAAAGAATTGTTAATATGATGATTATTATGCAATATTTGGTTAAGAAATAATGGAAAAATTATAAAATTAAAATTTGTTATTAATGGGTGTTGGTGGTTTAGGAAATGAATATCTTAAAATATTTTGTTTAATGGGTATTGGAATTGGATAAAAAGGATAATTGAGTATTATTGATGATGATCAAATTGAATTATCAAATCTGAATAGATAATTTTTATTTAATAAAAATCATATTGGTTCTAATAAAGCTATTGTAGCTAGTGCAATGATCAATTAGATTAATCCATCTATTTAATGTAAAGCATATCCATATAATATGTAAAAAGAAAATGAATAAATTTTTAATTAATCATTTTGGAATAACATAGATTTAACTGTTAATGCTGTTGATAATATTAGAGCTAGAAATTATATGGATTCTTAATGTTGTTATTATAGTAAACCTAATTTTGAAAGTGGATCTGAGGGTACAAAATGTCATTCTTAAGTGATTCTTCCATTTTAAACAGAATCATTTAGTGAATTTAGAGATTTTCCTGAAATAAGTATTCCTAAAAGTACATACTTAAATTTTCCATCTAATACTGATCATAATATTGAATGGGGTTTAGAATATTTAAAAAATATATTTGAATAATCTTCAAATAATTTATTTAAATTATATTAAAATCCACTGACTTTTTTGAATTAATTTTATAATTAGCATTAAAATCAAATTATTTATTTAAAAGATCAACTTTAATTTATTGAAAAATATTTATTAATATTTATCAATCCTATATTAGAAAATATAGTTAGATTTGCTAAAAATTTATTCTATTACTTATTTAATATTAAGATAAAATAGCTTTTAAATAGTTTTCCACCTGATTATGAATTACAAAATGGCATATTATTTTGGACAAACCCTAAAAGATTACCTAAACCAATAGAATTTGATTCGATAGATCCACTTCATTAATAATTTATTCATAGTGTAGTAAATATAGCTATAAAAATAATTGGTTAACCATTATAAATTGATTAAGAAGAGATATCAGTTATTATTAAATAAAATCATCCAATAGATAAAGAAATCTTTGAAGTTGAAAATAATAAAATTAATGAGAATGAAATTAAATAATAAGTTGATATGCTCAAAACTAAATTAGATAATTTAATTTAACAGAATTTAACAAATTTATAATACATCAAACCTTTTTCATATTAAAAACATAAATTGAACTATATAGAGTTATAGTTTATGACATCTGCTGCCAATCTAAGAGGAATTAATTTTAATATTCCTTCAGTAACTAGATAACAAGTTAGAGAAAGAGTAGATCAAATAATTCCTTAATTAATAACAACAAAAGCTGTTATAACTGGTATTGTAGGTATTGAAATTCTCAAATATATTCTATAAAAGAATATTAATTTAATTAGAAATACTTACATTAATCTTGCCTTAAACACATTTATTTTTGCTCAACCAAAACCTCCATTTTAAAATGTAGATCTAGAATATAATTATTTAATTTGTGATCGAACCATTGCAATCCCAAAAAGTATTATTTTATTAAATATTTAGATTGGACTGCATGGGATATAATTAAGATTAACAAGAAAATGACAATAGGGGAACTTATAAAATATTTTGAACAGAATTATAATGTAGATGTTTAATTTTTAGGATTCAATCATCATATTATATATTCTAAATTTAAACCTTAAACTTAAGATTTGTATAAATATTAATAAGACTTTTAGATTGACAAAAGATTGTGCTGAAGTATATGCTTAGGTTTCTAAAAAATAATAACCTGAAGATGAAATTAATTATAATGTAATATTGGATTCCAATTTAATAATAAATGGATAAGAAGTAAGTGTTGATTTTCCACCAATTAGATATCACTATAAAGTTTGATATTTTATTAATATCATTAATTTAAATATATTTCATATAATTAATTATATCTAATTAAATTATTATTTATGAAATAGATATAAATATATCAATCTACTAATTCTTATTTCTAATTTTCAAATAATTTTTATTTAATTATTATTTTTATTATTTGTTTTTTTTCTGAATTTCTAATTTATTCTACTTTCTGAATCTCTTGATCTTTTTTTTATCCTTAATTATTTTTAGTTATTTCTTTGGTAATCTATTCATCTTATATTTATATTATATTCTTTTTGACCATCCTTTCTAATGATATTTTTTTGAGTTTCTTTAAACTTAAACCTTATAAAAAACTAATATATTCTGTATCATTTGTTAAAGATTATATTTTATTGCAACTAATCCATAATTCTTTACTTAAAGTTTATCTCTTATTTTATCCTAATAATTTAATTATAGGTTTATTGGATCCTGTATTCTTACTTATATAATCCTATATATAATCAGGAAATCTTTATTTTAGAATTAAATAACTCTTTTCCCAAGAATTATTTATATTAAAATAATAAAATGTATATTTATCTAAGATTTACTTAAACTTCATATCTATTATTTCATTTATTGTGCAATATGTTTTAACTAATATTGATACAATAAGTGATAATTAAATTTTACCAATAATTTTCAAATCATATTATAAAAGGTCTACAAATTTTTCAATTTAATTTTTATTCATATTTTAATTTAAGTCTTAATCTATTAATGGAATCTCTATTGTTTAATTTTTTTTATCTTCTTTTCCAATTTATTCATTTTTAATATATTAAGTTTATAAGGACTTATTTTTATTATCAAATTTCTTTTAGATTTTATCTCTTTTATTATAAACATTATTATTGATTTATTAGATAAAGTATTCTTAGAGTTTGAGAATATGTAATGGTTCAAATAAATGATTATATATGTTCTATTTAGTAATATCTTATTAACATGAAATACACAACATGATATTATCTTTTTGTTGATAAATTTTAGATAATTATTTCTCAACACATATATTGATTTGATTATTAGTTGTCTTGTTATTCTTTGAATCATCCTTTGTTTAATATTCTTGTTTTAATTTATTCATTGCTAAAAAACCTTATAATTATTTTGTAATTAAGTATTATGTAAAAATTGGTTGATTTTAATTTGAATAGCATGATAATTTTATTTTTAATTAACATTATTCTAAATAAAAGATATTTTACCATTTATTTAAATGATAAATATAAATATACTATTTTATAAACTAAATGAAATTATAAACTATTTACATATCATTATAGAATATAATTCTATTATTATAAAAATAACATTTAAATATACTATTTCATTTTTCATCATAAGAATTAATAAAAGATTTTTATTATTATATCTTTACTTTCTTAACTCTAATATATGAGAAAATGAATATTAACTTTTTTATTTTTTTGTATTCTTAATAAATCATGAGTTAATTAATTAAATATATTAAATAATACATCTAATAAATAAATATTAAGAATATTCTATACAATTTTATCATTTCAATTCAAATCAATTATGCTATCAAATTATTCTTTATTTCATGAATTCTATTCAAAAATAGAATAAATCTATATTTAGGATTCCTACATTAAGGTATATATAATATTTTATAATAATATAGAAATATTAATATAATAATTTTCTTGTTGATTATGTTAACCAATATTATTTAATTTTAAATTGGTCAAGTTTCATTTGAAATAATATAAATAAATGATATAATACATCATACCTTATTTATTGTTATTTAGGACTATCAATACCTAACTTTAAGAATGTCAATGTTATTATATCCCTGAATAATTCATTTGTGAGATATCTAAAAGATGTTAATGGATAAATAACATGTGTGATTAAAATCAATCTTACATCAGTAAAATTGGAAATAAATGTGAATAATTTACATAAGAAGAATGCGTTTAATAAGAAGATTGTTCATTTAAGGATGGTTCATGTATTGATTTCAAAGGTTGTAATATATTTACAATTGATAAATGTGCGTCATCAATAAATTGCATATCAGATGGACGCACTTGTATATAAAAAAATGAATGCTAAAATTATTTAACATAAGAAGCATGCAAAAATTAAGATATCTACAAAGGATATTGCTAATGGAACATAAAATAAACTACCAAATGTTCTAAGATATAAGAATGTTCTGAATTACCAATATTGAAATCACATATTTAATGTGAAAATGCATTAAATTAATGTACAATAGATTAGAAAGGAAACTGTACAAATAAAGCTTATTTATGTAATTAATATAAGATATTCCAATGTTACAGTACAATAGATGGAAAAGAATGTTTTTGGAATTAATTAAAAGGTTAATGCATGGAAAAAATCTGTTAGAATGCATAATTTTCTACAGACAAATAATGTAAATAGTTTTAGTCATCTTGCACTACAAATGGTTTTAATTGTATTTTAAGAGCATAATGTAATGACATTACACATATCAATGGTTGTGTTAATGATGTAGATGGTAATGAATGTTTTTGGACAGGAATAAATTGTATAAAGAAAGTTTGTTTTTAAATTCCAATGGGAGAAAATTGTTATACTTATTTTTAAGAATTAGATTGTGTACCAACATAATATGGTAATTGTAAATCTAGACCTTAAAATTGTAATTAATTTGAAACTGAAGATTCATGTAAGTTTGATTATACATCATAATAATGTTTATGGAAAAATAATTAGTGTGTTTTAAAGACTTGTTAGATTGCACCATAATATACTAATTGTGCATTATGGAAAGATGATATTTCATGTGTAGGTGATTTAAATGGATATTGTATAGATTTGCCATAATATTGTTCATAAGTAACTGATATGACATATTGTTATAAATAAAATTCTGGTGATTTCTGTTAATTTTATACATGTACAACTGCTTATTGTTCTAAGGCTCCTGAAAATTATAATACTCATAATTAATGTGAATAATGGAATATTGATTGTACTGTTTAATTGAAAGATATTAATTCAAATATTGGAAATGGATGTGTTTATAAGTTTGAAAATTGTTAAGATTATGATAATGTAAATTAATGTAAAAGTACATTAAATAAAATATAATGTATTTTTGTAGATGGTAAATGTTAAGAGAAAACTTGTGAAATGGGTAAATATACTAATCATTTAGATTGTTAAAATTGGAAAAGTGATTGTATAATTAATGAATTTGGTAATTCTTGTAAAAATTGGCCAAATAATTGTTATGAACTTATAAGTGAATAATAATGTTATATTGGATTATAAACAGGAGTATATTGTGAATGGACAGGTTCTTAATGTTTACCTTAATAAAATAATTAATTATGTAATTTAGCCAATAATACAAGTTAATATGATGAACATGAAAAATGTAATAGATGGAATGGTTTATGTACAGTATTAATTAAGGTATATGGTTGTGAACCAAGACGTAATTGTGAAGATTATTTATTATAACATTAATGTATTGTTGGTATTGATAATTAATAATGTTTTTGGGATGGAATATAATGTGTTAAAAAATGTGATGGATATTCAATTGAAACAGTTGATATTAATAAATGTTAATTAATTGATTCTACTTGTTAACTTAATAATTTAACAGCAGTTTGTATTTTTAAGACATATTGTTCAGCATATAAAAATAAATTAGATTGTAAAATAAATAATAGTGATTAACCATGTAAATGGAATACAGTAGATTAGAAATGTGAAGATGTTATTTGTGAAGATAATACTACTGCTATTACTGAAAGAGAATGTACTTATTATCTAAATTATCAATAATGTTATTTAGATAATATAGGTTGTATTACTAGACCATAAAAATGTGATTCAATCTTAAATAATATTATATGTAAATAAACTATTCCAAGATGTTAAACTACTTATTGTTATTATACAAATGGTTGTTGTACATAAATATTAGCCAATTAATGTGAATGGATAACTGATTCTACAACTAATTAAGATTGTTAAAAATATAATCCTGATTGTATTCTCAATATTGTTACTGGTATAGGTTGTATGACTTCTAATAATTGTGAATTTATTAAAGATTAAATACTTTGTATATCTATCAATGGTTCAACTAAATTACCAAATGGTGATACATGTATATCATATAATGGTAAATGTTATTCTCAATCTAATTGTAATGGATCTCAAACTAATTGTAATGCAATTGTTATTTCAAGTGTTAAATGTAAATTTGGTACAACTGGAACATGTGTTGAAAAACTATGTACTGATTATGTTGGTATTGCTAATATGACAAATTGTTAATCCTTTTAAAGTTTTTGTTATTACAATGGAACCAAATGTGCTACTCTATTGGATTGTAATGATTTAACTTCATATGGTTAAACAGTATGTATATTAGGTAAAGTAGTAGGTGGATCTGTTTGTTCATGGAATGGCACTTCTTGTTAAACAATATAATGTTCACTTATAAGTGGTACTAATTGTTTATTATATAATAATAAATGTATCTAAGGAGTATCCAATTGTATAGATATAAATAATTGCAATTAAATAACTAATGAAATTTATTGTTAATTAGCTTATAATAGTTCTAATCTTAAATGTTTATGGGTTAATTCATCTTGTGTAGATTATTTTGATTGTACTAATACTTTTACTAATACATATAATGAATATTAATGCATAAGATATGATTTATGTAGATTATCCAAAACTACTACTGGATGTGAATTTAAATCATGTAATGAATATACACAAATGGAATATTGTAATAAACTCAATTAATGTATATGGAATAATGATTTATGTTAAAATTAAAATGAATGTTAATTCCAATTAAATCAAACAGATTGTGAATATTTTACTTATTGTTTTTGGGATACTACTTTATGTAAATAAAATGTATGTAATATTGCTACTACAGAATAATTATGTTCATAAGTTATTTTATAGAGTGGTAATAAATGTTTATGGTTAAATAGTACTTGTAAAGAATAGTATTAATGTTCTTCAATTAAGAATCCTTTATTTTTTGAAGATTGCAATAATTAAAATAATGGATGTGTAATTAAATACACATTTAGTGATAAATCAAGTTATTGTTAAACTAAAAAATCTAATTGTTCTTAATATACATCTATTTATCAATGTACTAAAGATATATATGATAATTTATGTAAATGGGATTTAAGTACATCTACTTGTATTTACAATCAATGTTCAACTTATGTAACTTCAAATAGTATATATAGCAATTGGATTTGTTAATAATTTAATAAGAATTGTGTATTAAATACAACATTAAATGGATGTAGAACAATATTAGCCTCTTGTAATTTATATACAACTTAATAATTATGTGATTATGCACTTATTACATCAAATACTTATTGTTATTGGAATGGATCCTCATGTATTAATGCTTAATGTTCTTAATATAATACATTAATATCACCTCCAATATCATGTGAATAATTTAGTTAATGTAATTTAATAGGAAGTACTTGTTAAAATAAATTAACTACTTGTAACTCTTATTTAAATGAAACTTTATGTAATTCAACTACAGATATATCATAAAACATTTGTGTTTGGATTAATAATTCTTGTATAAATAAAACTTGCTCTAATTATCCTTTCAATATATTTAATCATATGAATTGTTCACAATGGTTAAAATCATGTACAGTTAATTATGAAGAAACATAATGTATAAATATTGTTGATTGCACATCAGCACCTTAAGAGATTAATACAATTAATTAATGTGAATAATTCATATCACCAACCAATTAAATCTGTACTATATCATAAATTCAAGGTGGTTGTACTAATTTACCATCAACTTGTAGTTTAGCATCTAGAACTTAATGTGTAATAGATTCTAACAGAAAGAAATGTTATTGGAGTAAATAATACGGTGTTTGTAAAGAATTAATATGTACAAATATTGATAATACAATAACAACTGCACTTGATTGTGAACTCTTATTAAATCATTGTACATTAGCTAATTCTGGATTTGGATGCTAAAATAAAGGATCATGTAATAGTTATAATAATAATACTTGCTAATTTTTAAATATTAAAGATAATAATTAAAGAAATTGTGTTCAAGGTTGTTAAATGATTGTTTGTGAAGACTTTTATTATTAAAGTGATAAGTATTGCAAAAACATTCTCAATGGCTAATGTATTACAAATGGTGTTTAATGTATTACATCATATAGTTGTAGTGATTTTAGATTTGATAATTAATGTATCATATCAAGACAAGGTCTTTAATGTTTGTGGTACAATAATTAATGTGTCAATAGAAAGTGTGAATTAGCTGATATTAAATAATATCATACTCATTCTTAATGTCTTAATTTTATGAATACATGCACTTTTAGTAAAGTAAAAAATAAATGTGTAATGATAAATTATTGTTCTGATTATGATAATTAAGAATCTTGTTCTTTTGATAAGTTTGGTTCATTATGTATTTGGTATCAAGATAAATGTTATGAGACTAAATGTTAAAATACTTGTGGTGATGGAATTGTTAATTTAGATATTGAGTAATGTGATGATGGTAATCTTAAAGCAAATGATGGATGTTATAATTGTTAATATAGTTGTGTGATTGGATGTATTAATTGTTAAGAAGGAATTTGTTTAGAATGTGATTATGAATAAGGATATTATTTAGATGGTAATGATAATTGTGTTACTTATTGTGGTGATGAAATTATTTAAGGGAAAGAACAATGTGATGATGGAAATTTTGATTAATATGATGGATGTTATAATTGTTATTTTTAATGTCATTATGCTTGTACTTTATGTTACTAAGGACTTTGTTTAGAGTGTCAATTTGGATGGGCAATATCATTAAAAGGACAATGTGAAGTTATTTGTGGAGATGGCATAGTTGTATCTACAACTGATTAATAAAATGAATAATGTGATGATGCTAATATTGATTCTTTAGATGGATGTTCATCTGGATGTTTAATTGAAAACAAATGGAATTGTATCAATGATATCAATGGACCATCTGTTTGCTAATTTACTTAATAACCTACAATGCTCTTAACATTATTGACTCTTGCTCCAAATCTAAAATAATCTACTTAAATATCTTTTACATCCAATCTTAAGTATCTAGGTTTAAAGAATAACTATGAATAATCTCTTGTTTAAGCTTATATTTTGAATTTAAATCCATCTCTATATAAATTAGAAGTAGAGAGTAATAATAAATACTCCACTAGTACATTTGACTCTGTAATATTTATTATTCATGTTGAATTTTTTATAAGTGTGGAGAATCCATCATTATAAGTCTTATTCAAACATTAAGAATTTATTGATGATAATAATTAGCATCCAGTAAATACAAAATAAAACATTCGTTTATTTACATGCTATTATGAATCAGCCTCTGATTTAAAGATTTCATCAACTACTGCTGTTTTTAATTCAATTTTGCTGTATATACTATTAGCTATTGCTATAATTTCAGTTCTAACTGGAAACTTAGATATATTTTGGAATCTATTAGATATGGTTTAGTATTTATCATATATTAAATATATTAATATATAATTTCCAAGTAACTTAAATTCGTTCTTTGATTTATTTAGAGTAATAACGCTATAACCATTCCTAGATTTTATTCATTTTTAAACAATTATCAATCTATTTAGTTTTGGTGAAACTATCATCATTCCTACCACTAACAAGTTTAAAGAAGATAATATTAATGCTTTTTATTTTTATAATTTTGGAAGTTCGATGCTTATTTTTGGTACTACATTTGGTTCCTTTTATGTTAGTTTATTACTCATTAATACCATTAATAAATATATTCATCATTTATATGATCATCTTTACTTTTTAAAATTGATTTAACAGTTATATAGAATATTAGTAAGATTCTAATTTTATTTTTTCTATTCTGGAATTATTAGAATATTTCTAACCAATACATATGATATTCTTTTTACCGTCTTACTTTAATTGTATTATCCTAATTTTCACATCTTTATTACATCTTTTAGTGTATTAATAGCTGGAATGTCATTTTGTTTAGTATTAATCATTATATATATGATTCTATCTAAATAAACATCAGAATCAAATGGAATTGCTGATTAATTTACTGTTTTATCAGAAGGAGTAACATCAAATCATGGATTGTGGGCCAGATAATTTAATTCTTTGTTATTAATTAAGAAATTAGTGTTTATGCTTTTATTAATTTTTATGTAATAATCTGGATAATTATAAACCACCCTTATTTCGATTACTCATATTTCATTTGCTTTATATCTTATATCAAAAAGACCTATGAAAAATTAATATGAATATTACAAAATGATATTTGTAGAATCTAAAATTACTTTGGCTACTAGTTTCTTTATTTTATATTCAATGCCTAATCTCACATTAGACTAAAAATATATAATTGGATGGTTGCATATTGCAATATTTACTTCTATCCTTATATTTTCTGTAGTATTGGATTTGACATATTAATTAAGAGTGATTAAAGAGAAACTCATAAAATTATGTGGATAAAAACAAGTGCCAAATTAAAAAATAATATTATTTGAAACAATACCTATGTAAAGAAGATGTTAATGAAAGTATTTAATGTATATAAAATTTTATTATTATTAATTTTTTAAATCTTATTTATTTGATATAATATCAATTTTATATAAGAGTATTGAATTATGATTCTTATAGAATAATCCAAAAAGTAAATATAAATTTTGATTAAAATTAATTAATATAAGAAGAATACTAAACTATAATAAATAATCTAATTTATAATATATTATACATTATATTTTTCATTATACTAATTTCCGTATTTACAAAGTTTTTGTTTCTTAATCCCAAATTATTAAGTATTCACCATCATTACTAAATGTACTATATATCTCACTATCTTTTAATTGTATTTTAGTTTCAGTACTAAATATTGATCCATTATGTCTGATTATATAAATATAATTTCCAACTTTATATATAGCTAAACTTTAAGATTTGATAATTTATGGGGGAAAGACACGATACTACTTTAAAGATCTTGTTCCTATTTCATTTACTTATTTAAATTCTCCATTTGGTTACTCAAATATGAATATTTTCATGTATTACTAAAATACTTGAAATGTAAATAAGGAGTTAGTTATAAATAATAAATTATATGCCCACTCCTCTTGCTTAATTGTTTAATAGACTTACCATAATTTATTCTAGTTTTATTGATATATTTAAATTGATTTGCAAATTTAAATTGAGGCAATCAATAAATCTTATGAATTATTCAAACTTATACTTGGAACTTAACCTATATTTTCTGATATTGTTTACTATAACCTCCAATCCTTATCCTTATTCCATACTTTTATAGTCTTACCACAACCTGAGATTATGATATTTTCATCTATACCGATGGTTAAACAATGAATTGTACCAAGATTTTCATTAATTTTCATTTCAATATCATATTTTTATTCCATTTCAAGAATTTTCCATATAATAATAGTTCTGTCCTTACTTCCAGACACAAATCGATTGGATCTTTTCATTGATTCTAAACAATCGACCTCATCTTAGTGTTCATCTAATTCTTATCTTTAAAATAATTTTTCAGATTTAAATTCAAATATCTTAATTTTTCCATCTGAATACCCTACAATAAATAACGAGGAATCAAAACTAAATATCATAGACTTTACATTTAATTCATTTATTGAATAATCCTTAATAAACTCATATTATATTGGCTTTAGTTCTTGTTTCTATGAAATATTCTAGAGGTCTCTCTCAAATAATTATTCTGATTATTCAATATTTCTCTAATATTATTTATTATTTTAAGCCTCTACCTTTAGAATATAACTAGTTTCATTTGTAAACTATTCTTAAATCTACTAGATATTTTTAATAGAATCTTTTAAGACTTTAGTTAATTTTTATAGTTTGTTTTAAAATTTATTTTATATATCTCTACTTAATAGGTCTTCATTATTTGATTAACTTAATGTATTGGCTACAAAAATTATATCCCCTTTTGTTAAATCTAACCATCCTTTTTTAATTAGTTAATAAAAAACCTAATCATTTTCAGAATATATTTCAACATCCTTTAAAGATTTAAGTGATTCATTCATCCAAATCATAAATTTTTCGTAAAATCTATTTATTTAACATATAGCCTTATTCAATTGGGTTAATACATATTCATCACATGAAGACACTTTATTTGATAATGCCTCTTTAAGCTTGAACCAAAATTATTGAAACTAATTAAGTTGAGTGAATTTTGTTTAATAATCAGAAGTACAATTTAAACATGCAATTCTATTAGGAACAACTTCTTATTCATTCAAATCTACGATCATTAATTGTGCTTGATGTTTTTCACAAACCCAATCATTTCTTATTTTTGTTAAATTATTTTCATTAATATCTTTTATACTTTCTTAATCTAAAAATTATTAATAACTGTAATCCTTGGAATCCATTTATTCTAATAGTTTTTCATTTTATTATAAAAAATCACAATTTGAAAGCCCTTTTAATTAATTCATAAGATTTCTTTAAATTTCATCAAACAAATTTGAATAATTATATTCTTCGAAATTATCTAAATTACTAAAGTTTATTTTTTAAAGTGTTTCTAATTTTGTAGTTTCATTTTTTTTAATATAATCATCAATGCACTAAATAAGTATATTTAATTTTGTAATAAATGTTTTTTCTAGTTGGATAATATTAACTCTTAAATTCTTTAAAATATCTCCATTTTTTACACTTTTTTCTTCTATTTATTCACTAAATTTCTATAAACCTTTCTCAACTTCTTCTATAAGTACAAGATTTTTGTTTTAATTGATTATGCATTTTCGACATAATTTTCTACTCTTATTACTAGCTAATGTTTTTCTAATAAATATCACTTCTTCTAAATGTTCTTAGCACTTATTACTATCTTAATGATTTCTTACTTTTTACATCAATATTTAGAAAAATAATTGAAGGTATTTGCATCATTATTATTAATTGGTATTACCAATTATTAAAAAGAATTTTTACAAACATTTATCAAGATTAACTATGATGTTTTTATCTTCTAATTATTATAAAATTAAATAAATCAGGATTAAGATATATATTGTTTTAATTTTTAAATTGTTTTGTCATTTCTTCAAAAAATAATATTAACAATAAAAAAATTTACTAATGATTATTATTGATCTTTAGATCAATTTAAAATAATAGACTAAATTTAGAAGAGAATAATAAAATAGAATACTATTATCTCTCACTGATTGCATACTAATACTGCAGTAGGTTAAAATCACTCTACTTGTCAGACAAAGTTAAATTCCTTTGATCATTTTAATTTTATCATTGGAATTCGAAGCTAATTCTAGGCTACCTGAATAATTAGAAGTGAATGAGTATTAAATTATATCAAAATAGAAAGCTATAAATATTGTCAATATATTTTGAATAATATTACAAAAATATAAGAGGAAGAAAAGAATCATCAACAAAACCAAAATAATAATTAAGTCAATAAAATATGAAAAAAAATTTTGATTACTTTGAATATATTAAAGATTACCTTAAGGATAATAACAAAAATTGTAATTCTGCACTAATAACGAAGAGATGGCAGAATATTTAACTTTTATTCCAGTGAGCTTTACCATTACAAACAGAAAGAGAGAAATTTATAAATTACACTTAAATATTAGATCATAAAATAATACATTCTCAAAAATATTCCATACCTATCAGGTTTAAATCAATCAGAAACTTAAACTATGCAAAAAAAATGAAAGTGGCAAATCCATATATTTTAATGGAATTAATCATTAATTCATAATAAACGAGAATGGTGTTAACATCACTATTTATAATTAAATATAAGACTATTTTACTGATAAAATCTTGAAACAGTTTATATCAGATTTTGGTATCCATTTGAATATTATTTCAATATTGAATTGGATTTGACCTATTGCAATTAGCAATAATTAATGCTTAATATTTATTGACTTCAGGAGTGACAATAAAACCAGATGGACAAAGATTATATGGTATACTAAAGGATTAATAAACTCTCACTGATGAACAAGTAGATTATCCGGAAGCCATTCAGAGCATAATTATTTATGTTGATACCTATAATTAAAAAATATAATTCATTTGAAATTGGTGTCCCAAAAGTTTCACCATTTTCTCCAGCATTATTCAATGTACAATTGGATGAGTTTCAAATAAACTTCTGTAAGTTTCTGGTAATAAATTGAGATTTTTAGGAAAATGGAACTACATGGCATTATGTCAATAAAAAGAAAAAGTTAAAATGAATCAACATTTGAGCTGCAAGCAGTATATCATTACAAATATCTTGGAACAGATATAGATCGTAAAGGAACTATATCGCATCACTTCAAAAATCTTAGGACAAAGATTAACTCTAAATTACAAGCATCATCTTTTATCTTCAACAATGAAATCTTCTCAAAGAGTTAAATAGAATATATATTCAACCTTAGTTAATTTATATGGCTGTTAAATCATCATTTAACAACAAGAAAATGCCTTTAAATAGATGAATTCAAAAAGAATTCAAGCAACTCGTCAAATTTAAACAACATGTTTTATGTAATTCAAAAATGTTTTAACAACTGACTCACCAAAAGATAGCGGATAGAATCTTAAAACACTCTAATGAATAATAAGGTGAAATTATTTAGAAAAATAATCAACTAAATTTAAACATCATTAAACATAAATTTTTAGTTATTGTTTAAGTTTGATTTGGAAAATACTCAGATAAAAACTTCAGTTGTGTCATTAAAAATCTCTCTCTATTGAACTAGATAGACTAGCTAAATAAGAAATTTTTTAATATGTNATCAGAAACTTAAACTATGCAAAAAAAATGAAAGTGGCAAATCCATATATTTTAATGGAATTAATCATTAATTCATAATAAACGAGAATGGTGTTAACATCACTATTTATAATTAAATATAAGACTATTTTACTGATAAAATCTTGAAACAGTTTATATCAGATTTTGGTATCCATTTGAATATTATTTCAATATTGAATTGGATTTGACCTATTGCAATTAGCAATAATTAATGCTTAATATTTATTGACTTCAGGAGTGACAATAAAACCAGATGGACAAAGATTATATGGTATACTAAAGGATTAATAAACTCTCACTGATGAACAAGTAGATTATCCGGAAGCCATTCAGAGCATAATTATTTATGTTGATACCTATAATTAAAAAATATAATTCATTTGAAATTGGTGTCCCAAAAGTTTCACCATTTTCTCCAGCATTATTCAATGTACAATTGGATGAGTTTCAAATAAACTTCTGTAAGTTTCTGGTAATAAATTGAGATTTTTAGGAAAATGGAACTACATGGCATTATGTCAATAAAAAGAAAAAGTTAAAATGAATCAACATTTGAGCTGCAAGCAGTATATCATTACAAATATCTTGGAACAGATATAGATCGTAAAGGAACTATATCGCATCACTTCAAAAATCTTAGGACAAAGATTAACTCTAAATTACAAGCATCATCTTTTATCTTCAACAATGAAATCTTCTCAAAGAGTTAAATAGAATATATATTCAACCTTAGTTAATTTATATGGCTGTTAAATCATCATTTAACAACAAGAAAATGCCTTTAAATAGATGAATTCAAAAAGAATTCAAGCAACTCGTCAAATTTAAACAACATGTTTTATGTAATTCAAAAATGTTTTAACAACTGACTCACCAAAAGATAGCGGATAGAATCTTAAAACACTCTAATGAATAATAAGGTGAAATTATTTAGAAAAATAATCAACTAAATTTAAACATCATTAAACATAAATTTTTAGTTATTGTTTAAGTTTGATTTGGAAAATACTCAGATAAAAACTTCAGTTGTGTCATTAAAAATCTCTCTCTATTGAACTAGATAGACTAGCTAAATAAGAAATTTTTTAATATGTATAATAGCTCATTAAAAATATTGAGATCTTTTAAAGTGGCTTTGTTTTGATTGAGTTTTCATAAGTTTGTTGATTATTGGTAAAAGTGCATAAAACATTTATAATTGAATATATTAACACTTAGAATTTAGTATTATTAATGAGAAAATCTTCCAAATCAACTAATAACTTCAAAAGATAAGTGAAGATTATGATTCAGCAAAACTCATAAAATATTTCCTGGCTGCACACATTTCTGAGAAAATTAAAACATATTTTTGCCAGAGAGTAATAGTAATTATGGTGTTTAATTTAAATTATAAAATTATAAATCAGTGAACAATGTTTAGTAATATATATTAAATTGACTATTGCATTGAATTGATAATTGAAGATTGTTACTTATCATGGAATTTAATTTCCTTAACAGCTTTTCATTCTAAAATCGAGGTTTGAGAAGATAATCCATCAATAAAATTAATTTCAATTTAAAATCGACTTAAGTCTATTTTTTTGATTATACTCAACATTTTAAACTAGTATCTAATAAAAATTCCCCTATTTTTTGGCTCCAATGAATAAAAATCTTTCATATGTTTTCGTTAACATTATTTCTAAAAATATAAAATAGAATATATAAAAAATTTTAATTTTTGATATCGAAATCTATTCATTAATTTGATAACTAATTCGCTTTATTATAAACTCGAATAATAAAATAATATTTCATTTATTTATAATGGAAAATCCAAGTATTGCTTTAGTGATGAGTTCTGAAACTAGGATGAAGGAAATTTGTAAGTTGAGGAATTTGATTCTTTAGAAAAGATATCTCAAAAATGGTTTGATGCTGTTTTATCAGCAATTTGGGCAGGAAATTTCAAAGCAGATGAGAATTTGTAACATCTTGTAATAGAGACAAATGATATATCAACATATAATTTGAGTAAAAATTTTGAGAAAGCTTTGAAATTTATCAACTAATGTATTAGTTCATTGCGCTGCTGGAATTTCTAGATCATTTGATATAGTAAGAACTTTATTTGATTTTTCTAATATATATATAAATCAATATAGGGAAATACAATCAATCTAAATATTCATCGATAATAGCCTTCAGGATAAAATGCATAAAATAAAACCACAAAAAGTTTTAAGAAGAATCAAACAAACAAGACCTTATGAAAATCCAAATAAAGGATTTACAAAATAATTAGAAAAGTCTAATTAAGAAGTAATGGAACAAAAATAATGATAATTTATTGTTATTATGCAAATATATCATTCATTAGATTCTGCTTATTCTGATTATATTGGTGAGGAATAATCTGGTTATTCAACTATTCCAAGATAAAAATTATGGGACTTTTGTAAATCGGCTTCGATTAATTTCTAATAATCTTCTTTAGCTAAATTGATAATGTTATTAATTTACAAATAACATTTCCATCATTATCATAATACTTAATTTATGGAGTTGTAAGTTCCCCGCTATCAAGAACAGCTTTTTCTGATTCTTTAATTTCACCAAACCATTCATTTGGATGATCTTCATAAATTTTTGGTTCTGGAATGTGAATACCTTCTGATATACATTCATGACTATAAATTAAATTAAGTTTATTTCCATAAAGGGCATCTTTAATTTTAAGTGACATTCTTAAATATATATTTAGAATACCCAATAGGAATGTAAACAGAATGAACAGGGATTTCGAATTTGATGTATTCTCCTGGTTAATCACAATATTTGAAAGAAGGTCCCTTGTAATCACATTATCCATAAAGAATAATACAATCTCCATTGGCTGGTAAATCTGACTCGTATTGCTGGGCAATAAGGATTTATTATTATGTTTCAGCATTAATGTAGGTATCAAGGGTGGCGGTATAAAGTGTTTCAGGAGGGGTGGCTGTTTCTAATTATTATTATTAAGTTGGATCGGTTGATTTTTCTAAGAATATATTTGTCATGGGAGCAAATGACCTATTTATTAAGGATTCTTCAAGGAATGAAGATTGAGTTGATGCAAAAACAATGCATGCTATAAGGAATTGAATTTTCATTACTTATAAAAACGAATATTAATTTGATTTATCTTATTAAATATTCTATAGTAAATATGTTGGTATATTATATTAACATATACATTATAAATTAAAATCAAATGGAAAATTATCATGTATTACATTTAATTGGCGAAGGATAATTTGGGAAGGTATTCAAGGGAAGATAGAAGAAAAGCAACTAAATGGCAGCTTTGAAGTTCATAAGTAAAAGGGGAAAAACAGAAAAAGATTTAGCAAATTTGAGATAGGAAATTGAAATATTGAGGAGATTGAAGCATGAAAATATAATATTATTATTAGATGCATTTGAGACACAAGGGGAATTTTGTTTAGTAACTGAGGTAATTTATATTGTTTATAATTATTAGTTTGCATAAGGGGAATTATATGAAATTTTAGAGGATGATCATAATCTTCCTGAAAGCGAAGTCAGAAAAATAGCATAATAATTAGTAAGAGCACTTCATTATCTCCATTCAAACAGAATTATTCATAGAGACATGAAACCCTAAAATATTTTATTATCTGCAAATGGAATTGTTAAATTGTGTGATTTTGGTTTTGCAAGAGCAATGTCAACAAATACATAAGTTTTGCATTCCATCAAAGGTACTCCTCTTTACATGGCTCCAGAATTGGTATAAGAATAACCTTATAATCACACAGTGGATTTATGGTCTTTGGGAGTGATTTTATACGAACTATTCGTTGGCTAACCTCCATTTTACACTAATCAAATTTACTCTTTAATTTAACTTATAATTAAAGATCCAGTAAAGTATCCAGATAATATGAGTCCAGAATTCAAAAGTTTCTTAAAAGGACTACTAAATAAAATACCTTCTGATAGATTAGGATGGCCCGATCTTCTAAACCATCCATTTATACAAGAGTCTGATTAAGAAAAATATGAAAGGAAAAAAAGATTAGAATAATATAGTTAATGGGCAGGAGTAGAAAGTGAAGTTATTGATAAACGCAAAAGATCTTTAACTCCCACAAGGGAAATCATAACCTATGATTAAGGTAAAGACACAAGAGATGTCTCTCCCAGAAGAATGCCTTGCAATGATGAATATTGGGTTAAATGCGAATAAATTGCTAATGATATTCAAGGGGCAACATAATTAAGATGTGATCCTGGATTCCTAGATAAGTTGCTTCAAGTATTGGCTCCCCCAAAGAAACCCTCTTTGCATTGTGCTTTGAAAGTTTTTGGATAAATTATAACCAAAGGAAACCTATAAGAAGGCTTAGATGTTGTTAAAAATCAATAAATTCCTATTTAATTAGTTACTCATGTTAAGAGCATTCTTAAATAAGGTAGTTCCGAACTACTATCGGAATTAATTAAAACTATAGGTCTTTTAGCCAAAGCTACTTTTGATAAAAATATTGGAATAGATAATATATTTATAAAATTCATTGGTATGACTGCTTAAATTCTGAAGATTGGATAGAATAATGAATTAATAAATACGATAAAAACTATTGGAATATTTGCTAATTAAGCTAGTCTTAATCCTGTAAGATCTGTTTTATTTTATAAAGAATTAGTTGAACATAACTTAGCTTAAGAAACTGCCAAATTGACCAAAAGTAATGTTATTCTTCACAAATTTGCTACCTAAGTAATTGGAGTATTGATACATCCTATTCATGGGGAAATATTTAGTTTTCCTTGGAAGAAAGGATATTCGATTTAACTATTAAATTTTAATGAGGCATTACCTCTATTTGAGTCATTGAAAAATCAAATTGTAGCTTCTTACGCTGATATTGATCATTTGAAAATTTATAATGAATAAGATGAATAGTAAAATTTAACAAGAATATCTGTGTTGAGAATCCTATTATAAATGATCAGAGTAAGTAAAGATGTTCATGTTCCTAAAGAGTTGATAAGTTAAGCACTTAATTCTGATGAAGCATTATTTTAAGGGACTGCCTTATTGATCTTAGTTTAATAATATAAAAATAAAAATTAGGAATATTAAGTTAATTTATAATAGGTGATTGAAATCTTCGAGAATAATATTTAGATCAATCCTATAGTTTCATTATCAGCAATTTAGTTGATAGCTGAATTATTATAATAAGAAACAAACTTCACTAATCAATTACTTAATTATTTTAGTTAATAATTGCCTTACAAATTATTAAATGATCTGGTCAATCCTAATAAGAAACAAAATAGAACAGAGGAAATCAGAAAATTAGAGGGTAGTAGTTTTGGATGCCCCAGTTATGGATTCGTAGATGGAGTTATAACATTATTATAAAAATTACTATTTAGATATAATAAAGAATAAAAGAAGTTGACAGATCTATTTTAATTACTTGAGAAATATGAAATACATCAGTTATTATTTTAGATTTTATTGAACATTACAAGTAGAAATGATGTATCTCCAAAAGGATTCGTATCTTTATTAATTTTAATTCATGACTCAATATACTCAAATTTCAAAGCTTTAGGATAATTAATATTTTAGGATAATTCAATTAAAATTTTATGTAACTTTTTAAAAGAAGCTTAATTACAAAGTATATAAGAATGGCCATCTTCTAGTGGAGGAGGTATGGCTTGTGTAAATGTAATGAGTATTTAAATAATTCGAATTTTTATTTTGGCATTTTAAGAATAAAATTGTGATAATGTATTTAAAGAGTTGAGTAATCAAGAGATAGTAGCTTTGACATTAAATTTGATAAAATATCTATAAAAAGATCATATTTCGTTAGTAATCTCTTTCATTTCAAGATTGGTTGGAAATAATGAGGAAGACAAACAATTTGCATAAAGTTTTGTTTAAAATAATGGATTGGCAATTTTGTAAAAATATTAAATAATGAGTGTTGATTCAATTAATATTTTATCTTAATTAGCTAGGATTAGCAAAGATTTTTATCCTAATATTCACTCAATTAATTTATACAATGATTTGAAGTAATAAATTTAATCTCCTGATTCTAATATTAGAGCTAAGGTTTGCAATTTAATTGGCAATTTGTGTCGACATTCTTCTTTTTTTTATGAACATTTACTCAAATTTGATTTAATTAATTTATGCATCAAATGTTGTCAAGATCCAGATAAACATACTCGTAAATTTGCTTGTTTCGCAGTTGGAAATGCAGGATTTCATAGTGATAGATTATATGAATAATTAAGACCAGTTGTGCCAATGTTAGTTGAATTATTAAGAGATTAAGAAGTATCTTTATCATCTAAATAAAGGAAAAAACTAGAGCAAATGCAGCTGGAGCATTAGGAAATTTTGTTAGGAATTCTAATGCTTTAACTAAAGATTTAATTAAACATGGAGCTTTAAATTAATTATTAGAATTAGTGAAAACAGACAAAGGATCTCAGCCAACAAGAATATCCTTATTTTCTATAGGGAACCTTTGTGCTTATCCTGAATGTCGAAAAAAATTTGAAGAATTGTAAATAAGATAGATAATTGAAATTAATTTAGTAAATTTAATATTAATTATAAGGCTTCAACAAAGGATTAATAAATATAAAAATATGGAAAAAGAATATTAATTAAACTTGATGAGAATTGAAAATTTGAATATGATAATATAAATTATTATTTAGTTAAATAACAACTCAATTTGTATTTGCTTTGATTGAATCCCATATAGTCTACATTGTCTTAAAGATTTCATATTTTAAATCATCTCCTATTACCAGTTAAGTAATATATTTATTCTAAATCAAAATTAATACATACTTTCAATTATTTTTAAGGCTTATTAACTTAAATCTTGATTCCTGAAGAAACAATTTCTAAATGTATGATCTCATTAGATGCCAAAATCCAAACCTAAAGTAAAATAAGAATTTTACTTTCTTCTTAGTCTTTACTGACATATAAATAAAATGTTCAATAGTCAAGACTAGCATACAATAGCCATCCTATTCAGAATTCAAAAAGTAGGATGCAACAAATCTATTGTTTATTAATTAACCTCTACGTATGAACTATAGTGTAGCATAAGCTTCAGCATCAAGTACAACAAATTCAGTAATATATCCTTCATATCCATAAACAGGTCGAATATTTCTAGACCTATTATTATTAGGTTTATCATCAAAATATTGTACTGTATTTTGAATTCCAGCTGCAGTTTAGGATAATCCATCTAAAACTCCAGTTATTGGTTTTATGATTAGTCCAGCAAAACCTTTAGCTGTTCCAGTAAACACTCCTTTTAATCCTTTTTCTTTGGTTTCTTATATAGGTTTCAAGAATATTCCAGCAATTCCATCTGTTATTCCTGTCATTATTGATTGAGCTCCTTATCCTAAACCTTAACCAATATGCTTTGGCTTTTACATCTTCATCTTCTCTCTCTTTCTTAAATAATCTTCATCCATTGTCAAATTAGCCAAGCCTCCCCCTACACTTCCAGCTATT
The DNA here is from genome assembly GCA_905183005.1 of Paramecium pentaurelia. NCBI lineage: Eukaryota > Ciliophora > Oligohymenophorea > Peniculida > Parameciidae > Paramecium > Paramecium pentaurelia. The sequence continues at coordinate 830,210 of CAJJDO010000009.1, read as the reverse complement.
TTGTTGACTGAATTAATTGCTCCCAATATAGTATGAGATACTAAAGAACCAGCTCCTTAGGCTAATCCCAAACCAGCTTCTAAAGGACCTTAGGTTAATCCTGCAGCTGGTTTATCAATGAAATCTTTAAATCCTGTTGATACATTATTAAATAATCCAATAGGATTACCGATAATAGACAAACTTCCAATTATTTTGCCTACTTATTTCATCCCTTCAGATTAATAAAATTACCTCATTTTCTCAAGCATTCCTGGAATTGTATCAAAGCAATTATCAAGTTTCCAACCTGAAATAAAGATAGGTGCATCACTAATGTCTGTTAAGGCAACTCCCAGAGCTTATGCAATGGAAGCAAACAAAAAAGATTATGCAATTTTTAGATCTCCTTTACCTGTCATTTAGAAAGTGACGTTTATAGCTATTGGGGATATGATGATTTCACTTATATAAGTCGGCAATTATGCTTTTGGTAGTGTTTTAGTTTTCCATTCTTCATTGATTTGGTAGATTGATTCAATTTATGCTTAACTATTTTATTTTTCTTATAAGGATTAGGTATCTGATTATTTTTATTTGAGTACACTTCCTGATTAGTTTTTATCATATTCATTTATTAATCCTTAATAGGATGTTATAGCCCAAACAAATTCTAAGAAATTATTAATTAATAATTATTCTATTTTAACTTCAAATGGATCTATTTCTAAAGTAATATTTTGAAATAAATTAATTGAGGTAACTCTATTATCTTTCATGATTAAGAAATTGAAAAAATATTTTTCACTTTATTAATACTATTTAACAGCTTGTTATTATTATGATTATTATTATATTAAAATTGGTTAATATAATGAATATTTTTATGGTGTTAATATAACAGGGAATTGAACAAAAAATTAAGCATTATGATCAAAATTAATATATTGTACTCTCATTTAAACAACTAAACTAATATTTGTAGAAATAGTAACAAATTCTATATTTTTGCATAAAAAATGAAAGTATTCAGCTGGTCTCTTTTTGATTTCAGAATTATGAACAAAAGATAATGAAAATGCATTTATCTTAAGATTTATTCTAATCAAGATTTTATCAGCATCTTATTATTGAGATTAATGTGATTGCTATAATGAATAAGATTATCTCATAGAGTCTTCATTCATTTCTATACCAAGATTTTCTTTTTCTTTAACTTATTTTAAGAAATCTTATTTTGGTTTAGATTAGTAAAGTGTCTTTTATTCTTGAGTAGCTATGGCAACTTTAACATGTTTCTGATTACCTTAAGGCATGATAGTCAAAGCAACAGAAATAGGATCAGCTCTGGATCCTTTTTTAGGTTTGAAAGTGTATATCTTAAATACTCCAATAATATCTGGATTAAGTTTATATTTAAAGGGAGTAAAATCATTATAAGGATCATCTGCCACTCTTAATTCTACATTCAAAATCTTATTTGTTTGTTATGGTTCATCCCAAGCAAAATAAGCAACTTAATTATCTTATCTTAAAGTTATTTTTAACTCTTAAATTTCCAATTCTAATGCTTCAGCAGCAAGTTCTATTTTGTATGGTGCTTAATCAAGAGAGAGTTCAGTAAAGATAACATATAAAATACATCCTTCTTTTCTAGTATCACAACTAAAATATAATTTGTCTTAAGAATTTTGTGTATGTCTCAATTAGAAATTTACAATTCCTATAGCACTTATATTGATTCTACCACTTGGATGATATGTATTTTCATTAATATTCATTGTTATAAATTGTTAATCAAATAGATCTTTCTCCTTGATATTATATTTAACTTAGTAAATAGTTCTTTGTTTTGATTAGACAATTTAATTATAATTTCCATCAATAATTATTAATTCTTTATCACTATTATTTACCAATATAAATCTAGGTTCTAATGTGATCACCCTTGATAATAGAGTATATTTACTATTACAAACTTTAAAATCTAATTTTGCTCCAAGATATGTTTAGACTAATCTATTAGAATCTACTTCATCTGCTTTAATAACATCAATGTATGGTTCCCCTATTGCAGATATTTAAATTGGGAATTATGAAAATTTTTAAGGAGCAGATGAATGAGACAATTATAATTAATTGCCACAATCTTATCTAATATAAATTATATTTTTATCTATTTAATCTCCTGAATTAATAGGATTTTATCCAGCAATTAGTTCTAAATGTTTCTTTTTTTCACTAACATAATATTACAATTCCATTCCAGTTTTATTAAGTATATAGCCAGTACTATAGATTACAAACTCTCTAGTAGCTTTATTATAATCAGATTATCGCCAAGGTTCAAAAACTAATAAGGTTAATTAATTATCCATTCCATCAACTAATTATAATTTTCCTATAGCATCAACTTTAACCTTTTATCCATCCTCTTATAATGGTTATGATAATTGATATTCACTTGACCAATAAAATCCTTATACTAATACTCTCATATAAGTGTTTTTTTTATTATCAATACTAGATAGGCAATGCATATAATCTTCAATGGTTTCCCTTGGCTATATTTTTTTAATATATGTTGTTTCTTTTCTTTAATTTAATATTTGAACATATATTTGTGTTGGCAATGAATTCGTTATTTTATAAGGTGCCTATAATTCTATTTTAACTTTATCTTTATAATCTTTATCTATATAAATTTTGAATTGAATGTTAATTCCATCTCTAGTACGTACAACTTATGGCTAACCTATAGCTGATGTTCTAATTAAAGAATCTACTTTAAATTCTTCTGAAAATTGTGGACAATTATCTACCTTTAAACAAAATTTAGAATTCTCAAATCCAATAGGAATTGGAGCAACATTTGTTAAATCTAAATTATTGATCAATGGTTATAATTTAAATATTTATTAATTCCTTTCATCACTAATTTGTAAAATTATAGTTTTGCTTGTTTTATTTACAATTATGATTGGAGATGAAACTATAAGTATTTTCTGACTTGTAACTTAATCTAATTTAACTATACCATATGCTTATAAACCTTCCTATTCATATAGTTTTCCTCTTGTCTTGTCTAAATCAATATATTTCAATGGAAATGTCTTCTTATCCAATTTAATGTTTACATTTACTCTTCTAATTCTATTACTATTCATCGATTCCATTTCTTCATCATAAACCAAATTTAATTATTAATTTACAGGGACATTCAATGATTATGAATTAGGTTTATCAATATAATCTATTTATAGAGGTCTTCCTGTTAAATTTCTTATTGCATAAGGTGATTCTTAAATAAGAACTTCCTCTCCTTCAATTTCAGATATTAATGATGATTTTGACATATTTTTATGTTCAATAGTATCTGACTTCTTAAATATTTTATTCATAATTTTTAAAACCTTTAAAATAGTTTAGACACAGACAGTAGACAAAGTAATATTAAAGGATTCATTTTCCTTTAATTATTCAATTGTAATTAAATTATTTGTTTCACCTAATAAACTTTATAAATAAATTATTTGAAATTCTATTTTTTCTATAATAGGTTCCCATTTAGAAGTAAGAGGATTAAAATTATGTAATTCAAAGGGAATTAAAAGATTAATTTCAAAAAGAATAGGTTTCTTTTGTAATAATATTTTAATTAGATCTACTTATAAATCAAATAATGGGGCAAAAGTATTACCCATATCATTTAATACTACAACTTTTGTTTTTTCAATTTCTAAATCAATTCTCATAGAATTCATTTATAATTTATTAAGATGAGAAGCATCCAATTTAGATAATTCATTACTTTTCTATTATTCATTATTTTCAACAGAATTTTATTTTGGCATTTAACTCAATTGATATGTTAAACCAGTTTACATAGTGAGTAAATCTTTAAAAGAAATCTTTAAATTGATAGGAGTGATTCTACAATTAATATCAAAATCATTTCCAAATTCTGTTGAATTTGCATAAAATACAGCAGCCCTGGCTATCATTATTTCTATGTCAGCAGGTTACAAAATTTCTCTTTTTTTAACTTATTTAAAATCATCCTTTTTTCCTAAATCATAATTTTTACATAAAAAGACCTCAATCCTTTTTAATTTAGCATCAATTGACATTATAATATTCAATTTATTCCAATCTTTCTCTGGAATATTCTTTTCCATTATTTCTGTTTGAACTTATTTCAATGTTTTTTATGGATACATTTTTAAAGTAATATCAAATATTCCACGAATTGCTAAAACATTAGATTCAACTTATGATGGTACACAAGTAATTACATTTTTTAAATTTACTTTTATTGTTAATACTCCATTTTATTATTACTATTATTATTATTATTAATATTAACTATTAATAAATTTTCCTTATTTTGGATTTAAATCTGGATCATCCATAGCTATTAATTAAAGTGCATCAAATAGAGGACCTGCATGTAATTATAACTTAAAATCTGATAATTCAACATTAATTATCTTATCTCCATTAAGATTCATTAATAATGAGAATATCAATTTATGTTAAACATTATTATCATTTTATTATTCTAAGGCATCTTCAAACTTAAAAATCTAATCTCTTTTCATCCTTTAATTTAACTATTATTAATCAGCATTACTTTAAGTTCCTTGTCTTCCTCTAACTAAACCATTTAAATTAGTAACTTATTCATAAGTATATTTTTATTGAAAATTCATATTGCCAATAAAAGGTAATTCATAAAATTCTTGTAAAATCTAATCTCCTTAAAACATACTACCTTCCATATCTCTTATGAATAAATTAACTTTCATTGATCCATTGTTACATTTTTAGAATGTAATTCTCATCAAAATCAACATCATTTTCAAAAATGGAGTTGGTTTTGGTTAAATATCTTTTAATAAAAATATTGTAAAGTTTTCTATATCTAATTGAAAATTAATTTATGGTTACTCATTCTATTATAGTAACATTTCTTTTAATTTGATTTATTAGAGATTCTATTATGTAAAGAAAGCTTTAAAATATTCTGGATTGTTAATTCTAATCATATTATCAAATCCATCATCATATGCAATATTATGAAATAAGCATTTCATTAAAAACATGTAATCAGAATGTGTCATTTATAAAATCATTGGAGCAACAAAACAATTAATTTTTAATTATTCATCAAATTTCAATTTAGGATAATTTAAAGAATACTTTTCTGCAAGTGTAAATATTTCAACTTATATATTAAAATCAAATGGTAAACTAAATTCTCTTTTAATTTATTCATTTTATTAATAAATTTAGATATCCTTCATATTTAATAAAAATTATTCAACCCAAACAGATTCTAATCCTTAACCATTAATTCTATTTGTTACTTAAATACGTTTATTTGATACAAATATTGTTCCAAGATCAATAATCATGAATGAATTTGAATTTTAATTTGGTTGAAGTATCACTTAAGGATTATTAATTTTAACATTTAATTTCATTCCTGGTGGATTATTTAATAATTTTTATAAGACAGATGATTCATCTTCTGATAATTTGATAGTTTATTTAGCATATTAAGATTTTAAATTTTAATATTATTCAATAGCTTCTTCATCTACTTAGATTAGATTTGAATTTGGAGATATAGTTTATTTTGGATTTTATAAAGCATATAGTAATTATTATAAAGTGTAATCTAATAATCTTAAAACAGGTTACATCATTACATTTATAATTAATTAACTCATTTCTACATCAATAATAATATTAACATTATTAAATATTTTAGATGAACCATCTGAAAATAATATTAAACTCACTTTTAATAATGATTATTATTGATGTTTAACTCCAATCATTTATTTAGGTTAGATTTAATCATATTCAGATTCTTAACTAAGAGTATTTGGATAATTAGTTAAATCAAAAAGTTATAAATTTCCTAATGTTCCATTCAATTATAATTCATCAACATATTTAATAAGTCCAATTTCAGTGTTTTCTATCTTTATTTCAGCCAATGGTAATATAGTAAATCGATGTACTAAAATAGCATTAATACTTCTTATTTTAACATTAACATCCATCAAAATTATATCTTACATATTATCAAATTTCACTGTCTATGTTGTACCTTCTAATTCTTTTTTTGTTTATTCTATTTTCTTCTTTGCTTATTCCATTTATTCATAACCTTTTATCTAATTTTATTAATCTTCTGGAGTTACAAATAATATTAATTTTGCAATTACTAAAGGTTTAGCAATGACACATAATGTACCAAAAGTAACTTAAACTATTAAATTCTTTTTATTGTATCTCTTATCTTTAGTATTTATTTATTAAACATTAATATTTATTAATTCATTAGATTCTGGATCTGGATCTGATTTAACTATATATTTAAATAATGGATTCAAATAATTTTATACACTATCTTTTACATAAAGATCTCTTAATTTCAAATCTAAATCTATTGATCCATTCAATATTGATGTACCTGCACTTAAACCACTAATTACTACTTCTAACCAATCACTTTATTTCTCATCTTATAAATGTAAATAAAATCCTGATAATTCAAATTTCAAATTTAATGGTCGACTCTCTTTATTTAAATTTGTATTACTATTTTGTGTATTTGTATGTTCATGATGTTTCTCAGCTTTTAATATTGTTCTCATTTCTTCAATAGCTTCTTTCCAATCATTTGCCATCTTCTATTTATCAAATCCTACTAATGTATCTCCATATTTATTCTTTATATAAAATGCATTATTCATCCCAGCCTCCTACTAAGGAATATCTTCAAAATCACTATTTCTAACCCAAAAGTAAGATTCTGCCTATTCATCCTTAGGCTTTGCAAATAAATAGATATAACCTCCACTTAATACTCCAGTATATTAAGTCCATTTTAATTATTATCCCCTTTTCCAAATCTTACCAACTTTAGTAGCCTTTTCAATCAAAACAGTTCTTTCAGTTTAAGCCTTTTCAATTGTTAATCTTGATTATCTGAGCATTGCTTCTTCAGGTTCTGTAATTGGTGCAATAAAACAATCAGCAACTTTTATTATACGATTATATATTAATGGATTAACAAAAACATTTAATTATTGAAGTACACCACTTACTTAAAATTATGGCAATTCTTTTGGAGGTTTTGAACTTCCTCTCAAAAGTTTTGCTATTATTTTGACTTTTATATTTTAAATTACACTAAAAGAATCATCAATATTATTTAAATATGATCCATTTATAATAGAATTTTAACAATCTTAAATTGATTTATAATGTTTAAATGTGAAATCCTATAATTTAATTTCAAAATTATCATAATGTATTTCATTCATATTTGGAGTAACAATAGAAATATCTCCTAAATTTAATAACCAATTTTCATTAGTGTTAGGTATTGGTACTAAAACTATTGTTGATTTTACTGTAACATCCACAAATAAAATAGATGGTGATAATTATGTTTTTGCCATTTAATTAACTGCTAAATCTTAAGCATATTCTACTGAATCCCAAGCTGCATTCTTTAATGTTTCATCCTTTATTTAAAAATCAATAAATTATTGAATACGAACCAAAATTATTGGATTAAATACTAATTTTAAAGATCCTGTTTCTAATTTTAAATATTTATCTACTCCTTTATGATGAATTGGATTTGTTTCAAAAGTAAAATCTATAAATTTCTATTTGTTTACTTACTCAACAAATACTTTTCTGGTTTATTGAGAATACATCACCACATTATTTATAATAGGCTCTGTTACAAGATCAATACCTATAAAAGATAATCCTAATTAAACAATCATGCCACTTTCTTTAATATATAACTATCCCTCAAATCCTGAATATTTTAATTAAACTCCTTCTCTTTTTGCTTCAAATTATTTTAAAACATGAATTGATCCAGATTTTAGAGAGAATGTCACTGCTATCCAAACATAATCTACTGGTCTCTTTAAATCTTTTACATCTGGAAAATCTGCTAATTAATCAATAAACTTAGATAATTCATCCTTTTCTTTTTCATCTATAAATTGATTATCCTTTTTAGAACCCCAACTAAACCAACTACCTTTCTTTTTCTTTTTATCCTCAGCTTCTTTAATAGCTCTCTCTTTTTCAACTACTTTGATTATTTCTCTTGCAGATTCACATAATATATCAATACTTAAATTACTAACAGATTATTCAAAAAGATCATTCTCATTTTTTGTCAATGCTTTATTTGTCTAATCTGAACTTCTTAATATTTTTTCATATAAATTCTAAAAGATTAATTTTTAATCTTCAATTTATTATTATGTTAATAATAATTTCTATTTCTTCTACTTATTTAATCTACTTTAATATAATGAAAATAGTTCTGCCATTCTTATTACTTATTATAATTATGAATTTTCTATTGCTAAATCAATTGTATTTAATTCAAGGGAAAATGAAAATTCAGGTGAATCAAATTTACCAGAAGTATTCTGATAAAATCTACCTGATGCATTAAGTAATAACATAAATTATGAAAATCTTGGATGATCTTTTGGATCTTCTTATGATATTACTAATTCTGCCATTTTTTTTAATATTTCATCCTTCTCTTTAGAATATAATAAATCTTTTTCTTATTAATTCCAATATGCACCAATATTCATTAACCTTAATATTTTTTATAGAGGCACTTTTTTCTAAATTAATAATTCTTTTAATATACATTCTCTTCTTTTGTTCTATCAAAGAATTGCTTTTTCCATTCTTAATTACAAGTATAGGTCTCTATTGATTTTAATGATATTCCCCATGCAAATTCATTTCTTATTGTATCCTCAAATCTTATATGTATGTTTGTTATGCTTAATTATATATTATCAATTATTTTGAACACTAACTTCATGAAATATCCATTATCCTTATCATTTTACTACTTTGATTTTTCTGAAATGCTTGATATAATTTATTCCTTAAATTTTTCAAGAATCTCCATTTTCTTTATGAAACCTGAGTAATCCATAAATTACCAGTGATCTGGATGATCTAAAGAAATTATCAGATACAAATCAGATAAAACAACTTCAACTGGTGAACTAGTTAATGATTTCCAAGGTACCTAATGTAATTTTAATTATATATTACATTTAGCTTCAATTTTCCTACATGGCTAAAACACAGTTTGATAGGTAATTCAAGCATTTTTATGATATCAGGTTTTAATGCAACATCTTATATTGTAACTTCTCCACTCCATATTCCTATATGAAGGTTTTAAGTATCAAATCCATCTATAAATTTTCCCAAAACCTAATTCAATATTTTCTCTAGTAAATATTCGAACATTATTATTAATTTTATATAATATTAAAAATCTTTCATCAAATTATTCTTTTTCTTCTTGTCAAATGATTCAATTATAGAATGAATACACAATTAAATATTTTAATGTTAAACTATATAATACAAATTATAAATTTATTATTATTCCTTTCCAAAATTCTTTTCTTTTTTTTATCATTCCAAATTCATTATCATAATTAAAATAATATATACATAAAAATCATTATAATATACCAAATCAAATGATAAATGGTTTATATAAAGTAGAATAAGATTTCTTATTATCAATTAGAATGTATTTAAAAAAATGATTATTTAATGAATCAAAAGTAATAAAAAATTATTGCGATTATAAAATATTATTTATTCTTTTGTGAAAATATGTTTAAATGCATAAAATCACTAATTGTGTATTTTAATCTATATAATATAATTTCTAATATAAAATATTATTATTCATAGATTTAATGAATATATGGTTTATTATATTTAGTAAATCTTGATTCCACTTAGATAGCCTATAATTCACAAATGTTCATTAAATTTTAATTTGTATATGATAACGATTTGCAAAATGAAGATGAATTAAATCATATATCAAACAAAATCACAATTTTATTAAGACATAGGATTTGTAATAACTTGGTCAAAAAAAATGTGGAATAAAATTATACATTATATATATCAAAGAGATTCATATTATTCTACATAATTTTGTGCTTTTTATGGAGATCTCTTCAAATCTCTACTACAACATTAAATGAAACAATTTTGATGTTAATATTGCTTAGATTTAGAGTTTGAAAATAAGGATTAGTATTTTGAAATTTGAAAGAAGTGTGATGATTTTTGGAATATTTTATGGATAAATAAAATGCATCTATATGATATGTATGTAGAATTAATATACATATTTAATCAAAGATTCTGCGTTGTACACTATTTAATAATTATAATTATAAATTATGTTGACTGATTGCATTGATATATCGACGTAATCAAAGGAATAGCAAAATTAAGCATCTAACTATCCTTATTTTGTATATAATTTCCCACCTGCACCTTTAATGGAGTTTCAAAACACTTCTATTCCACAACTCCAGATGAGGAATTCAAGTAAACTTACTAAATATTAATTAGCTGATTCTGTTTATAAAGATAACATTCAAATTCCTTAATTTTTGTAAGGATTATCTGTTCCCAGCTTTTAATTTAACAATTCTAATTAGTTTTGTGTTAATGAGTAAAAAGTATACATACCACCAGTTGAAAATTCTTTGGCTTCTTATTTTCATGATTAATCTATTCAAAAACTAAAATAACATCATAAGTTAAATAGAATTATTGTGGGAACATAAACACTTTGTGATATCGAAATAATTCTTGTTTAAAGATATTTTGATATTAAAACACAAGTATTTTTTATGTAAAATCTAAGTTATTTTGCCCTCCAAATATTAGATATAATTTGAATGAAGATAAAGCTATAACAAATATGGCATGGTTAAAAGACAGAATTAAAAATAGATATAAAAAGCCTGTAACTATTTAGTATTTATTGTTAGATAAAAGATTCAATGTTCGATTTGATTAATGTATTAGGAAATATGAATGAATAAGAAATACGTCAAATTAATTGTTTCTAGAAATTTTCAAGTTAAGGGTTTGATAATCTTGAAAAATAAGTACCAAAATCTATTAAAGAAGAGAAACCTTTTTCTGAGATGATGTTTGAAATACAAATTCTGATTGCTTAGTTTTTGTTGACAAAATTTTGAAAAATATATTTATTATATTAATATTACTAAAGTCTTCTTTGAGTAGTATATATAGAATATAAAGAAATTAATATAATATAAAATTGCATATATTTAAAAGAATAATTATTCTAGCAAATTAAAAAATCATAATGACTGAGAATATTGTAAATTTTAATTGAAACGCTATGCACAGATATATAAAACTTCAATTAAGGAATTGGTATGCAATAAATAAATCAACTTAAAAAAATATGCCTTATGTTTAGAAAGGACAGTCCAATTGAAATTTCAAAGAGCTAGTTATCTATAGAGGATTGGAGTAGAGTAGAGTATAAGAAAAAGTATTAGGATTAACTGATAAAGTAGAATAATTAAAGTAATCATAGTATAAATCAGAAATAAATAAAACGTGATAGTAATTTTATTTATTAAGATTTTGATCAACGAATATGTCTATTATTTGAATAAATCAAATAAAACAACAACGAATAAGAACCCCTTGTCCCTAGTTTTAAAAATAATCTAATTATTAATACATTCATAAGTTTATTAAAACTATTAATTTATAGAAAAGATACCATAAATAGTTTTTTTTAATGATACTTAATAATATGATAGTAATTCATAAAGACAATAAGAATATGAGAAATGATTAATTGATAAAAAGATGATTATTTTATTTTAAATTCTATTACGATATATAATTATCTCAATTTATCAAATCCTAGTATACTTATTATTCAATGCGCCTTAAGAGTGCATAAGTTTTAAATGAAAACTTTTTAAGGATTAATCCTGTAATAATGGATTCTCTAAGAAGTTTGAATGCTTTGAGAATTTACCAGCTTAATTCTCTAATTATTCACCTCCTCTCTCTTTTCTATATTATTTTAATTGCTATTTGAATGTGCTTGTACTAAATGATTTATCATTGACAAGGTCATTAAGTCCAGATTATGATTAATTCTTAAAATTTTGTTAACCAATGTTATTCACATATACTTTCATTCTCTCAAAAACATCTAAAATAATTATTTATTTTTTACTTGAATTTGGTTATTCAGAACTTATGGAAGGTTTTTAAATTGATTCATTTCCTCCCAAACCTAATTTACCCATATAGCTAGCCAATTCTTCTCTTCTTTTATTAGATTTATTTTTATCTTTAATATCAATATTAATATTCATTTGTTAATGAACCTTTGAATTATATTAATTTTCATTTTTTAATGTTGAAGGATTAAATCCAGGTGAAGCACTTCCTTAAACAAATCCAAATTTTTAAATTTATTTATTACTTCCTAAATATTAACCTGATCCATGTCCACTACCTGATTCAACTAAAATATCCGTTTTATTTGGTGTTTTAAATTGTTATAATAATTGATCTAAAGGTCTGTTACTTCCTCTTTACCTAAAATCATGATTACTGCTCTCTGAATATTCTTAATGTTCTTAATATGGAGATTTCTTATTGAACAAATCAGTTAAATCACTTAATGTTGATGTATTTTTAAATCTATCAACCATACTATGATATTAACTTGAACTTTTTTAACTTATGTTTAAACCTGGTTCCACTTTTGCTTCTAAAGCATCTAAAATTTACATCTTTTGTTATGCTATTGCAACTTTATGTTATGTTTCTAAAACCTATACGTCAAGATTATTCCAACCCTAATTCCATTCTTATTGATTTATTTTCCCATCATGATCAGCATCAAATCTTTTAAATATTTCAGATTTCTATTCTCCACCTATTGTAAAATGACTTTCATCTATTGTTCCGCTCTAATCTGCCATAGCCTTAAAAGCATCAAATTTATTTTGATGTTAATTTATTAGTTCCTTAGATGATTTCTCCCATACACTAGTAACTTTAACATCTGAATTAAACTCTTCTGGCTACTTGGATGAAGAAGATTACTTCTAGGGTTCCTCTTGGATACTTTCTGACATTTGATAAAATTAAATTTTATTTATTTTTAATTTCGATAATATCAATATTTTTATTAATATAGTTAATATAAATACAGAAGTTATAGATTATTTTTTTTTATTTATCAAAGACATTCTTAATATAATTTATATTTGAAAATTTCTAATATTTTTTAATACAATCTATNCTAGCCAATTCTTCTCTTCTTTTATTAGATTTATTTTTATCTTTAATATCAATATTAATATTCATTTGTTAATGAACCTTTGAATTATATTAATTTTCATTTTTTAATGTTGAAGGATTAAATCCAGGTGAAGCACTTCCTTAAACAAATCCAAATTTTTAAATTTATTTATTACTTCCTAAATATTAACCTGATCCATGTCCACTACCTGATTCAACTAAAATATCCGTTTTATTTGGTGTTTTAAATTGTTATAATAATTGATCTAAAGGTCTGTTACTTCCTCTTTACCTAAAATCATGATTACTGCTCTCTGAATATTCTTAATGTTCTTAATATGGAGATTTCTTATTGAACAAATCAGTTAAATCACTTAATGTTGATGTATTTTTAAATCTATCAACCATACTATGATATTAACTTGAACTTTTTTAACTTATGTTTAAACCTGGTTCCACTTTTGCTTCTAAAGCATCTAAAATTTACATCTTTTGTTATGCTATTGCAACTTTATGTTATGTTTCTAAAACCTATACGTCAAGATTATTCCAACCCTAATTCCATTCTTATTGATTTATTTTCCCATCATGATCAGCATCAAATCTTTTAAATATTTCAGATTTCTATTCTCCACCTATTGTAAAATGACTTTCATCTATTGTTCCGCTCTAATCTGCCATAGCCTTAAAAGCATCAAATTTATTTTGATGTTAATTTATTAGTTCCTTAGATGATTTCTCCCATACACTAGTAACTTTAACATCTGAATTAAACTCTTCTGGCTACTTGGATGAAGAAGATTACTTCTAGGGTTCCTCTTGGATACTTTCTGACATTTGATAAAATTAAATTTTATTTATTTTTAATTTCGATAATATCAATATTTTTATTAATATAGTTAATATAAATACAGAAGTTATAGATTATTTTTTTTTATTTATCAAAGACATTCTTAATATAATTTATATTTGAAAATTTCTAATATTTTTTAATACAATCTATTGAATCTTTGAATATTTAATATTTGAAATATCATACTAGAAAAGTTGAGTGATTCATTCATTGTTCATTTTAAGAAAAACTAATTTGTGCTATTATCCTCTAAAAATTATTAATCTGATCACCCATTTCTTAAACCTCAAATCCAATAGTTCGATGTTGATTCTCTATCAGAGTATTTTCATTATTACCTGTTAAGCTTATTTAAAATGGGAGGAAATTTAGGGATAATTTTCAAAAGAGCTAGCCTAAAGAGAAAATTATGCTTAGCTTAAATACTTAGAGTAATAAGTCAAGAAAATAAAGGTTTAAAAAAGAAGAGTTTTTTTTAATTTCCCATAATTTATTTTTTTTAAATAAACTAATGCTAAATGCCTTTTTAAATTCCTTCTTGTTTTGAAACACATATAACATAATGAACAAATAAGTTTTTCTCTTCTCTTTTTATCTTTCAATCCAAGTTTCTCTTGTTTCCTAAGCGATTTAATTTATGCTCTTTAATTTTCACTCTAGCTAAATAGGATCTCCTTTTCTAGATTTAAGGCTTTTGGATCATTTTCACTAGTCATTGAAAGGTTTCCATATTTCTCCTAGATTTACCTCCCAAGTAGCAACAGGATTCTTCTTTCCCCAATTTCAAAACTAGCTATAAAAATTTTTATGAATGGAACCTAACTTAAGGCACCTGGACCCCAAACTAAAACTCACAATCAAGATTATTATTATTATTAAAATCATGGACAAAAATATTTAAGGAAAGACATATTTTATTTTCTTCTTTTGTTTGGATGTAAAACTAAAGGAATTACACAATTTATATCCCTTAAAACCTTAGCTTATCTTCAACGATATTTTTGATCTACTAATTAAAAATAATGGAAAAACACTGGCTCATTATTCAATATTTTTAAATTAAGTTGTCCATTAACTTTCGATTTCAGTTCCTAAATAATATTATTTTATATTTTGATGGAATCTGCTTATCAAGGTAAAGATGTTTCCAAAAGCTAATAATATTATTTATGCTACTTTGATAATAAATCAAACTTATTTTATAAGCAGAGAATAATTAATGAAAATATTCAATTATACAATTTTGAGATGATAAAATATAAGCTTATTTATATTTTGGAGTACAAAATTTAACTATTAACATAATAGCATAATCAGTAAATGTAAGATTATATATAAAAGATGTTGAATCACTTTTAGAAGCAAATTATCCTTTTTTGTGAAAAAATTTATAATTTGAATTCATATTTTATTTTTGGATTAATTTCATAAATATCACACATACGAAGGCATTTATAGAAGTAATAACTATTACTGAATCATATAAAATTATAATAGTTATTCTTATAATTTTTATTCAAAAAGCATGGAAAACTAAATAAATTAATTTATTTACATTAGAATTTAAATTATGATATTAGTTGATATAATAATTGGATGCAATTTATGATTATGAAAATTAATATTATTATTAATAATTATTATTTTTCTCCTATATCTTAACTATTTTTTGAATTTTTTCATAATTTTCCATATCTTGAAGATTATTAAACTTCTCTTATCTTTATTATTATTCTAATTTTTCATCTTCAAAATTTTTGGTAGGTAATTTATCGAAATCTTTGTATTTTGTAAAGGCTGATTTTCTATCCAAATGATTGAAGGGTAATTTAATTAATGGTTAGGATTAAGGTTCAATTTCAATAGACTGTACTTTTTGTTTTGGATGTTAAGAATGAAATTCTGAATGTTATTTAAACTAATTCATTAAATGGATTAATTAATTATAAGAATCTTTATAATCTTCGAGATTGAATTCTAATTTATGGTGAATGAGTTAATTAAGATGTTTCTTTTCAACTACTTAGATTTTGCTTTATCCAAATAACTAATTTAAGGAATCCTCTATCTAAATTGATGTAAAATATAGTATACCTTTCTCTTAATTCTATTATTGTTTGATTAAAAAACTAATAGATATTATGACATTTGAGATTTCGAAAAGAGTTGTTTCTATAGTTCAACTAAATGATTTTGAACCTCGGAATTATTCATATAGTAAATGTTGAAACATCTTGAAAACTTTAATGCTAGAAATAACGGATGCTTAATCTTTAAGAATAGTTATATTTTTACTTTATTTCTGATATTTGGAGCAGTTAAATAATTATATAATCCATTTTCGTTATTTTCAATTGGTGCATCAACAATATCATTTTAACACTTTTCTTTCTTACAGAAATTGCGTTCTAAGTATGAAGGTTCAAATGGTTAGATATATTGAATTTATCTATGTTCATCACGTGCACTTCTTCTACTGTCAACAAAAATCGATGATGACTGTAATGAAAGAATTATGTTCTCTCTCTCTTTAATTATTAAAATTAATTGAAATTTATGGCCTTAGTGATTATAAGTTGTACTATTAAATTTTACACCCTATAGTCATTTAATGAAATTACTGTGAAAAATGCCTTGCCATCTATTAATTCATAGAGAGTTGTTCCATCTAATCCCACTTCTTCAAATAGATCAGCTTACAGTTCTTTGACTGCCTTAAGTTGTACCTAAAAATAGATTTCTTTTTTAATTACCTAACAATTCATCCATTATGTATATTCATCATTTTTTAGGGTGAATTTAACAGAAATATTTGGTATGTTCCAACTTTTGTGCCAATTCCATCCTAAATCACTACTATGTTGAAATTCTCTCTCTGTATCAATTTTTAAATAAACAGGTCCTTGATTTGGAGTAACTGTTTAGACAAGGCTTTAGCAATTGTTTTTTGTTTTTACAGTAGAGAAAGTTTAAGTCCAAGTAAATCCATTATGTTAGTGAGTCATATAATCAATATAAATCAGAATATAAATAAAAAAATTACAATTACTTTAAATCCACTTCATTCACATAAATATCCTAGCATTTTCATCAAAAAATTAATAAAATCAGTCTACTTATGTACAATGATGATTAGAAAGAGAATAAGTTAGAATATTAAAATATTTATAAAAAAAAAAGATTTTATTTAAATTAAAATATATAAAAAACATAATTAAATTATAATATATATTTTCAATTAAGTTTGATTTATAAAAATAAATCACATTTTAGAATTACTAGATGATTATCAATTAATCTCTAGTTTGGTATAACAGATTTAATTAATTTAGAAAATTATATTTATTATATTTATTTAATATTAATAATCAAATCATTCATTGTTAAGCTCCTGATTTAGGTCCTTCAGCTGTTTCAGTTTAACCTGATTTAGGTCTAGGCCCAGTATCAGTTTAACCAGATTTTGGTCCTTATGATTATTCAACAACTCCTGATTTAGCTCCTGCTGTTTTTTCAACAACTCCTGATGCTGGTCCACCACTAACTGTGAATTATCCAGAAGCAGGTCCTCCTTTAACATCAAATTATCCTGAAGCTGGTCCAGCTAATCTACTCAATTTGATTGAGCTCAAACCTTGGTTACCAAGTAAGACTGAGAGTACTTGATCTGCTGCCTATTATTATGGTTCATAAGGCCATGAAGAAATAACTGATTTAGGTTTATTACTGAAGGCACCATCACCAAAGTTGAGATTCCAATTAAACATTGTACCTTCAAATTATTGATTGAATCCATCTCCTCCCAAATAGAACCAGAATTTATTAGGAACAAAGTGTTTCAAATCATTATATTAATTTCCTAATTCTCTATTTAAGAATAGAGTATAAGCAAAGGCTTTTCTAATCTTAGAATTATAACCAAAGTATAAGAAGATCCATTCACCTCCATTATTAGGTCCAATCTTTGAAGGCCATTAAATATCATTTTAATCATCACCATTATTATCCAAATCTCCATAATCATAAGTAGAGAATGTGAATGCATCTTTGAATAAGAAACATGCAAGTGTTCTATCACCTGCCAATGATTTATCTTTTTGAATTGCTGGATCATTAATAGTTAATCTAAATATCATTCTTGTTAATTCATCAGCTTATCCTTTTCTAGTTTATACCCAACCAGAAACTGCATATTCAAGAACTCCTTAATATTGATCATATTAAGTCTTAATTGGAATTCCAGCATCACCCTTATTTACTACTTTTTCTTCTTTCAATACATTGATGTCTGTTCTAGCAGGTACTGTCAATTATGGTTTTGGTTAGACTGATAAGACATCTTTCAAGAATTATTCTTTAGAACCAACAAAACCTTATCCAAAGAAGATTCTTAATCCAGTAATCATACCATTAAATGATGGATATCCAAATTCATTATTAGCAACTACTACTCTAGCATAACCATTTAATGGATTATGAGCAATATCTATTAATTCAATTCTTGCAACTGTTTATCCTGGTAAATCTCCAAAATGAACAAAACCAACAGCTCTAGCTGCATCTTAAGCAGTGAATGAATAATAGATATAATTCCAATGTCCTTCAAGGTAGTCATCATAATTTGAATTAGCTGAAATAGATGCCTTATTAGTCTTTTTATCATAAGTAGTGAAATGATAATATCCTTTACCAGCCCAAATTGCCAATACTCTATTTCCAAGAGCAACATTATCTTCATATTTCTCAGTGTTAGTCAATCTGATTAATTAATGGAATGGAGATTTCTCAACAACTCTATCTGGTGTAGTCATTAACCATCTTGTCCATAATCCATAACCATATTCAGTAACACCACCTACTTCATCTTTAAATGTTAAATCATATCCTGGTTTATCTTTAATTGGAACAAGTATAATTTCTTCTTTGGCAGGTTTCCATTCTGATTTCTTAGCTTATAATCCCAATAAGTTTGGTAACATATTTTCATAATTTCCTTTATTTGGATCAATATATGCTCCTTTTCCAAAGATTGCTCCTACTTTTCTCATAGGTCCATCCCATCCTCCTAATAAACCATCTGATCCTGCAAACAAGGCCAAATATTTAGGTACCATATGTAATACATTATCATATGGAACAACAGCCTTATCTGATGGGAATTTCACAATACCTGAGGCAACCTTCTTTGGCCAACTATATCCAAACCAAACATAAGTCCAAACTCCAAAGTTGTTTCCAAGTGGAGTGGCTTTTCTAATGTTAGCCACTTAACCATCATCTATAGTACCAAGTGTATATGTTGAGAAGACTACTTCATTTGGTTAGTACATAATCAAGAGTGTTCTATCTCCTACTATTGCTGCTTCTTTTCTATAAGCTGGTTCATTGTTTGTCAATCTTAAAAAGACATTATTATCTCTCTATAATTTAGGTGAAGCATATCTAAACCATCCAAAGATAGAGTATTCAAGAGATTCTTAATATTGAGTTGGCCATTCAGTTACTTATGGATTATCTCCAACCTTCTTTTCTACTTCATCTTCTTATATTTTAAGAACTTAAGTATCAGGAATATTGAGATCTGGTTATGGGAATGTTGTTTTAATTAAAGCTTCTAAAGATTCTACATCAGGGACATAACCTTATCCACCAAAAATCATTTATAATTGTGCAATTTTACCACTGAATCCTGGATAACTGAATTCCTTTCCTATAATGACTTTACCATATCCTTCAATTGGTTTATGTGTGATTTCTGGGAAGGTAACTCTCTTTACATCTCCTGAACCACCAAATTTGGCAAAACCTATTGCTTATTGTTTTGAACTAGCAAAACAGAAATAAATGAAATTCCATTCTCCTTCTAATTTATCATCATATTTGATATCCTAAGCAATAGTTGGTGTATTAGTAGCCAAATTATATGTTCTAAATCCATAAAATCCTTTTCCTAACCATAATGCAAGTGTTCTATCTCCAACCTTAGATTGATCTTAATAATCTTTATTGACTGTAAATCTAGCCACAGATACCCATGCTGGTTTATCTAAGACTCTCTTTGGAATAGCTGTTAAATATCTACTCCAGAATCCAATTGCATAAGCTGAATGCCCATCTACCATTGCTGGATCAAATTCTTATTACAATGTTCCATCAAATGGTTATTCAAATTCATCTTTCTTTTCTGTCCATTTATATGGTTTAGCTTATACTCCTAAAGCACCTGCAATATATGGATCAAAACTCAAAACATCCTTATCTCTATAGGCACCATTTCCAGCCATCAAATATAATTATTAGTATTTTCCATTATAAGGAGTATGTATTCCATCTTTTCCAACATATAATCCGAAATATCTAGGAACTCTATGGAAAGCTGGTAATTTCTTTTCACATTCAGTTGTTCTAGTTTTATAGAAACTATAAACATTAGCAGCTTTTCTACTGTAAGCATAATAAGCATAAACCCAAGCAGTTTAATCAAGAGCTGGAGTTGGACACTCTGTGAAGATTTATTAGAATGCATCATCAACATCTGGATTAGTATAAGTACTGAAGAATTGTCTGTGATCAGCATATTAGAATAATGATAACACTCTATCTCCAGGTCTCACATGATTTCCTCTTATATTTGGTTCATTGTAAGAGAGAGTATAAACATTTTCCCAAGTTGCTCTAGCAATTGTAGACCATTTAAACCAAATTGAAACTGAATACTCAAATTATCCAGCAAATTTATCAGCAAATTCAACAGGAGCCACTTAAGCTACTTCTCTCTTCATATCTCTTGCTTCTTCAAAGATTACTTCCTTTATTGGTTCTAATTATGGGAATTTAGGCATTTCTGGTAATTATTTTCTAAGATCATCTGGGTTCTTGTAGAAAGCACCATCTCCCAACATCAATACAACATTTGAGATGTGTCCATTAAATGAATGATAGTTTGTTCTTAATTTAGCACCTGAACTACCAACACAGAAGTACAAATAATCAGACAATGGAGTATGATTAACTATTTCAGGGAAATTTGTTGTTCTAACAGCTGTTCCTCCAAAGAATACATGTCCTACTATATTTCCTCCTTTTTCGAATTTCTTATATCCATAGTAAATGTAATTCCATTATCCATCCAATAAATTATTATAATTTACATTATTAACCAAATTACCATTTCCTGCTAAAGATGTAGTAAAGTGATAGAAACCTGCTCCTACCCAAATAGCTAATAATCTATCTCCAATTTAAGCAGCATCTCCTTAATAGTTTTATCTGTATGTCAATCTAGATAATGCCATCCAAGCTGGTTTGTCTACTAATTTCTTTTCACCATTCCAAATAAATCTTGTCCACATTCCATATCCATATTCAGTCAATCCATTAATGAAATCATCTGTAATTTCAACATCCTTTCCTAATGATTGATCTGTAGGTCCCCAATTATTTTAAAACATTTCTTTAGATTCCCAATTTTTAGGCTTTGGAATAACTCTTCCTCCAAATCCAAATGATAATTAATCTGATTCATCTACACCATAATCTGAAGTCTTGTATGCTCCATTACCAGTATTAAAATACCATGATTCAAGGAAACCATTCCATCCACCATGCCATTAATCTTTTCCAAATTAAACATAAAATTGTGTTGGAACAAAGTGATTAACAGGTACATCAAAGTGAACATCTCTTGATGGATATTTAATATAAATGTGAACATTCTATTTCTATCTTGAATATCCTTAATAGAAATAAACCCAATTCTTATGCATAACTTCATCATATGGATTTGTTCTTTCAATGTTCCATGCTCCACCATGACCTTAATCAACAGTGTAAGTAGCAATATAGAAAAATCCATTACCTTTCCAACAAGCTAATGTTCTATCTCCTGGTCTATCAGCATTCTTCAATCCATCAGCATCTTTATCGAAAATTTATACTCTATAAAGTAAATGCCATGCTTAAATTTATGCTGGATCTACCCATCTAGCCCATCCTGAAATTGCATATTCATCTTTTCCTCTTGCTGATTCTGGTTTGACTGTTACCCAAACTGGTTCACCATCTGCCTTAAATTCTTTCTTTTCTTTCAATATGCTCAAACTTACTCTAGATTAATCAATTTAAACTTCATCTGGTAATTTCCATGGACCTTATATAAATCTTAATAGATCTTCTTTATTAGCAATATGGGCTCCTTAACCTAATCTTAATCCAATATTTAATAAATGACCATTGAAATTATTATATTTGAATACTTCAGTCTCTCCACCACATGTTAATCTCAAATAATCATTAACTAATTCATGTTTAACATTAAATGTTAATTCAGCAACATCTTTTTCATCATAGTAAACATATGCTTTAACTTATCCCTTCTTATAAGACATAGCAATTAATCTCCAATTACCATCAACAATCTTGAATGGAGCTTGTTAAGCAACATCATTATTTCCTTAAGTGTAAGTAGCGAAATAATAAGTTGGGAAATATTACCATGCTACAAGTACTCTATCTCCTGGTTATTGAGTATTTTTGTTAACTCTTTAAGTAGATAGTCTAGCAATAGAGTGAGTATGTGGTCTGAAAGGTAAATTCTTTGGTTCAGTTCTTGATGATCTAACCCATGCAACCCAACCATATTCATCTAATCCTCTAATATTATCTTTAGCATCTGTCAATTCAACATTTTAAACTATTTCATTACTATCAGAAATTGAAGGTATTAATTTATTCTTTTCACTCCATATTTCTATTAATTCAAATGGTTTTCTATATTTCTTTTCTCCATCAGCAAATTAGAATAAGTCATTCTTTTTAGTAAATGGTTTCATAGTAAATGCACCTTCTCCATAATTCAAATTAACCATACTAGCAGTACCAGTGAATCCTCTATGTGATGGGAAGAACTTCTTATAATCTTTACCAAATGACAAATAGTGTTTATTTACAACAAGATGCTTTTATTTATCAAAGACCTTCTCTACATCAGATTCTTAGAATGAAATATAATGGTATTGAATTCCTTTATCTCTTGAATATCCAGAATAGAAGAAGTGCCATACCAAATGTTAATCAGTATGAGGAATTACATGTTCAAATGTCCATGGTTATCCTGGATTATAGTTATAGGTATGATATTGATAATAGGTATTATGTTTGAATAATGCCAAGTCTCTATCACCAAATCTACCTTCAGTATTTTAATCACCATTATACAAACTCAATCTGAATACATTATACCATGCAGCACCAAGAGCTGGATTATCCCATCTAAGCCATCCTGAAATTGAGTATTCTGTTGAGAATTTACTGAAATCATTGGGTACTTCTACAATAACTTCCTCTTAACTATCTCCCTTGAATTATTTCTCACCTTCAACAACTTTTAATTATTTGAATTTATTATCATCAGCAGGTGGATGTGGAATTCTATTTACTAAATATTTCTTCTTTGCATCATAATTCTTGACAAATGCACCTGGTCCTAATTTGACAGCATAGTTAGCAAATTAACCATTAAATCTTGGATAGAAATGAGGAGGTGCAGATCCCAAAGTGAATTTCAAATAATCAACTTTACCATGATTACATTTCATTGGAATATGGAATACTTCATCATTATTATCAAATTTCAAAATACCAACTGCCAATTAATCTTCCAATGAATAACTGAAATATAAGAATGTCCATAATCCTTCTCTTTCAGCAACATTAATTCTTCCTAACATATTTGCATCTCCTGGTAAATTATTTGTAACAAATAGAATAGCAGCTTATTCTTACCAAGTAGCTAATAATCTATCTCCCATTCTAATATTTCCTTCATCTTTATTCCATGATAATCTTGACATCATGTACCATGGTTCTAATCTACCTTCTCTCATTTAAACTGGATATTATTCCAAATGTCTGTAATAGAATCCATAACCATATTCTTAGATACCAGCTAATTCTTCTTTCCTGAATTCAGTCTAATAAACTGGTTTATCTTAATTCCATGCTGAATCTAATACTTCTTATTATCTGACTGGATCTACTTCTGGTTCTTTTTCTTTTACATTATCTTTGCCAACATTGTATCCGAAGATATCTTATTTATTATCAGCATAAGATTTAGGATCAAAAGCACCATCACCTCCATTAAATCTCAAATGTGCAATATTACCACTATATGATGCATATACTTTATCTTTAGCTGCATAAACTGAGAATTTATTTGGTAAATATTGGAATGTATTTTTGAAAAGTACTTCTGCATTTCTGTCTCTAAATTCGACTTTAGCTTATGCTAATCTTTATGGTCTAGAATATCCAAAGAAAATGAAATGCCATTTTGTATAATCTGTCTCATAATTAATATTCTAATATTAATTAGGATTTCCTGCAGCATTGACATTAGCAGCATGATAACAAGCAAATGTCAAATATCCTTATCCAACCCATGCACTTAAAGTTCTATCTCCTAAGAATGTTAAATCTTAAGAATCTTGAAGAGTTGATACTCTAACCATTAAATGCCATGCTTATTATACAGTTGGAGTCCATTTAAACCAACCTGACCATGAATATTCTCCAACCAAAGCATATTCATTGAAAACCTTTTCATCTTTAGCACTATCTTTTCCAAATTCTTTTGGTGCATCAATAATATTCTTGGTTACAAGATTTCTGTTGAATAGATCTGGTTATTTGAGTTCAGTAAAGAATGCATTGAATTCAGCCTCATCCTTCTTAAAGATTCCATCTCCTACTGAGAAGATTATATTAGCAAATTAACCATTGAATGCTGGATAATTAAGTTATGATCCTCCCAAATAGAATTATAAGAAAGTAGGTGGAGTATGTTCAGCTGCAAAGACAACCTTATTTAATTTTTCTCCATTATGTAAGAAACCTACTGATTATTTACTTCCAAGATTATGAGCAAAATGTAAATAATACCAAACACCATCAATATCAGTTGGATTATTGATATTCTAAACCATATTTGGATTACCTTAATTATATGTTGTAAAGTGATATGAATTTCCTTAATTTAACCAAACAGCTAAGACTCTATCTCCAACAGTAATATCTTATAATTATTGATTCTTAGTTAATCTGGCAACAAATGACCAAACCTTATCAGCTAATCCTCTTGGCATTTGAACTGGATAATGAGCTAAATGTCTCAACCACATTGAATAACCATATTCATTAATATCATCTAAATCTGAACCAATCATTTTCTTTGTCCATACTGGATCCTTGCCATCAACTGGTGAATCAGAAACTCCCTTATTTTAATCTTTATTCACATCAAATGTGGGAGATGGTCTGACATAAGCTTATTTACCTAGATTATAAGCAAAGATGTCATTCTTAGCTTTCTCATATCCACTTGTTCTATAAGCACCTTCACCAACATTCAATCTGAAAAAGGCTGCAAGACCAACAAATGGTGCAGAGAACTTGTCTTTACCAACTTATAATGAGAATCTATTTGGATAATAGTGTTTGTGATCTTTGAAAGTGAATTCTTCCAATCTTCCTTTAAACTCTACTCGATAATAAGCTGCTCTCTCAATCAAAGAATATCCAAAGTATATATAATGCCATCTTACTAAGTCTTATCCAAAGTTTAATCTATTCCAACTATCAGCATTTCCTCCTCCTACTAAATTATTATAGTTATATGTTGAGAATTATAATACATTTGTTCCTGCCCAAGCTGCCAATGTTCTATCTCCTAAAGCTTATAAATTCTCAGGTCCTTAGAATATACTTAATCTAGCATATAAGAACCAACTTCCTGTTGGAGTGTTATCCCATTTGAACCAACCTGACCAAGCATATTCTGGTCTCAAAGCAACATCTTCTTAGAACATTTATTCCTTGATTTCTTATTTAGCATCATAGGGTTATTCTTTAGGAATTACTTCAAAAGTCTTTAAATCATAATTGAATTAAGCTGGCATCTTAAATCCTGATAAATGTTTAGTCAATGCAGCTTCATCTTCAATGAAGATACCTTTACTTGCTGAAACCATAACATCACTGAATTGACCATTCCATGAATTGTAGAAATCCTTACCTCCCAAAAAGAATTGTAAGAATGATGGTGGTACATGAGAGGCTACTTATTAGAATTTCAAGGGTTTCTCATCACCATATTTTAGGAAGGCAACACTTGATTTCTTTTCCAAATTATGACTGAAATGTATGTAAATCCAAACTCCTTCGAAATCTGGTCTCACTGCTGAATTAACAAATGCATTTGGATTACCAGCATTTGTAGTAGCAAAGTAAAAGGCACTATTTCTATTCAAGAATATAGCCAAAGTTCTATCTCCTAAAGTAACATCCTACAATTTCTAATTCTTTGTTAATCTTGAAACAAAGGTCCATTCACCTTACATTCCTGTTCTTTATGGAGTTGGATATTAAGTCAAATATCTTGCCCAGAATCCATAACCATACTCTTCAGCACTTGCTACCTCATCTTCTGGCAATACCTTAGTATATGATGGTTTCTCTTATGTTGGGGCTGCACTTTCTAAAAGATCTGTTGCTCTATCTTTGATATCAAATGGTTTCACTTTAGTCTAAACAAATGGTGCACCAAATCCAAAGAAATCTTTATCATGTGTGAAATCATCTCCCTTTCTAAATGAACCTGCTCCAATATTGAAATTCATTGCTCCAATTTAACCATTGAATCCATTAATAGCATCTTTTCCTACATAAACATAAAATCTTGGAACGAAGTAATGATTAACCTTATCCCATGATAATGATTCTGCTCCCTTATTGTATTATACATAAGCATATGATAATCTATCAGTTCTTGAATATCCATGATAAACAAAGAACCATCTTAAATGTCTATCTTTATGTTCAGCCTATTTCCAAATATTGTTATTTCCTGCTCCATTCATATTCACATAAGTGTATGTACTCTAATGAATATTACCAAATCCAATCCAACCTGCTAATGTTCTATCTCCCAATATTGCTGTATCTGTTGGTTCTTTCTTCAATAATACTCTATATAAATTCTACCATTGATTTGCTGGAGTTCCTTCAATCCATTTATACCATCCACTAATTGAGTATTCTAGAGGGAATCTTTACTTCTCCTCTCCAAATTCTCTTAAGAAAAATTCATTTTCTGGTTTTCTATTAATTGGATCTTTGATCAATAAATAATTCTATGGAGTAGTATCCAATTTAGGATATGGATTAGCATTAAGATATTTATTCAAAGCATCCATATTATCAACATAAGCTCCTACTTAAGATGAGAATGTAATTGATGTGAATAAACCATTGAATCCTGGATATCTCTTATCATCATTACCACCAACAATGAATCTTAAATATTTAGTCAATGGTTAAGTTGTTTAATGTGTGATCTATTTGAAGTTCTCATCTCCAAACTTAATAAAACCTTATGCTTTATTCTCTTCTACACTGTATGAATAGTAAACATAAGTCCACAAACCTTCAATATCCTCTGGATAATTAACATTTTGAATCATATTTGGATTTCCAGTCAAAACATTAGCTGCTGTGAAATGATAATATCCTTGTCCTTACCACATAGCTAACATTCTATCTCCCATTCTAATATTATCATATTTTTCTTAATTAGCTAATCTAGCAATGAAATACCAAGCTTCATTCTTACCATTATTTAATCTTTAAGGATGTACTGTTAAGAATCTCATCCAAAATCCATAACCATATTCATCAAATGGATTTTCTGAAGTGGCAGTCTTATCGTGTATTGGTTTATCTTAATTGAATGCATTTTCTTTAACTGCAGGATCAGAATCAGCTGGTTTAAATCCAGTGTCTGGTTTCTTTAATTTATCAATACCAGCTCCAATACCGAAAGCATCATTGGGATGAGTGAAATCTTTAGCATTTCTAAATGCACCTTTACCCAAATTGAATTGAGCATATGCAATCTTACCATTCCAACCTGGGAAGAACTTATCTCTTCCTAAGAATACTTAAAAGTTTGGTGCATAGTAATGGTTTGTATTATCATAATTTAAGAAATCATCCTCTGTTTACCATTTGATATAAGAATATGCCTTAGCTTAAGTCTTAGAATATCCGAAATAAATGAAGAACCATTTGGTATGTCTTTCTTTGTGTTAGATATTCTTCCATACATTTGCATTTCCACCTCCATTCATGTTAGCATAAGTATATGTTGGAAGGTGAATGATACCTCCTTCGCTTGTTCCAATCCAAGCAGCGAATGTTCTATCTCCCAAGAATTGATCAGCAGGTTTCTCATTTAATGAAACTCTGAAAATATTTTACCAAACATCTTATGGTGCTTATTACCATTTGAACCAACCACTGATAGAATATTCTAATGGGAATCTTTCATTATCTTTTCCAATAGCATTAAAGTTTGGATCATTGGTCTTCTCTCTAAATATTTCATTTGTAATCAATCTATAAGTTTGTAAATCAACTTAACCAACTGTTGGGCTCTCTAATTTATTCATGTATCCTTTCAATTAATCAACTGTGTCAATGAAAACTCCTTTAGCTGCATCAAATGTGACTTAAGTGAAAATACCATTGAAGCCAGGATATCTTTTAGCATCAGTACCTCCTAAAATGAATCTGACATATTTTGTATCTGGATGAGTAACATCATGTCTGATTGCTTTGATTGTATCTTCAGATCCATATTTGATGAAACCAACAGCTCTTGATTTAGCTTCACTGTATGAATAGTAGATGTATGTCCAAACACCTTCAATATCAGCTGGATAATCAATATTTTAAATGACATTAACATTTCCATTAACTGCATTACAAGTTGTATAATGATAATATCCTTATCCTTACCAAATAGCCAATAATCTATCACCCATTCTAACATTATCATAATTTTCTTGATTAGCTAATCTAGCAACAAAGTACCATGGTTAGTTCTTACCACTAAGCATTCTTTCTGGGAAGGCTGTTAAATATCTCAACCAGAAACCATAACCATACTCTTCTAAATTATTATCTTATTTAACATTTGAATCAATTACTGGTTTATCTTGACTTGTTGGACTAATTAATAAATCTTTATTAACTTATCCTGGTTTAACTTCTTCTTATTTTTCAAATAATTTAGCTTATCCAACATTGAATTTGAAGATGTCTTATGGATGATCAAATTTATTATTTTTGACATAAGCACCATCACCAGCATTGAAATTAACATAAGCAATTCTACCGTTGAAACCAACAAATGGTTCATCTCTACCAACCCAAACTTAGAATTCTGGTGTCAAATAATGATTTATTTTATCATAGGACATGCTATCTTCAGAATCAAACCATTTGACATAAATCTAGGTTGCAGCTTAGACTTTAGAATATCCATAGTAAACATAGAACCATTCATTAATTCTATTCTTATATTATATGTTTTTGTAGAAATTGTTATTTCCTCCACCATTCATATTAGTATAAGTGTATGTAGGGAAATGTAAAATACCCCCTTCAGCAGTACCAACCCAACAAGTGAGTGTTCTATCTCCTAACCAACTATCTGTAACTGGTGTCTTCTTAATTTGGACTCTGAAAACATTATGCCATGCTGCTTATGCTGTTGGCTTCCATCTAAACCAACCACTCAATGCATATTCTAATGGGAATTTATTATTGCTTCCTACTGATTATACAGCACTTGGTTTTTCATCCTTATCTCTTGCGATTTGATCTTTCAACAATTCAGTTGTTTATAATGGAACAACAACGTTTGGTGCTTAATTCTTGAGTAGGTAAGCATTCAACTTATCGACATCTGAAACAAAGGCTGATTCAGTAGAGAATGTGACTGATGTGAACAAACCATTGAATCCTGGGTATCTCTTAGCATCATTACCACCAACAATGAATCTCAAATATTTAGTTAAAGAATGAGTAGTTTCATGAACAATTCTTTAGAAATCTGTATTACCATATTTGATGAAACCAATAGCTTTATTTTATTCAGAACTGTATGAATAATAAACATATGTCCACAATCCTTCAATATCATCAGGATAGTTATTATTTTGAATCAAATTTGGATTATTTGTAGCAGAGGAGCATGTTGTGAAATGATAATATCCTTATCCTTACCAGATAGCCAATGTTCTATCTCCCATTCTAATATTATCATATTTTTCTTAATTAGCCAATCTGGATACAAAGTACCATGGTTAGTTTTTTCCATTTGGTAATTACTCTGGATATTTAGATAAGAATCTCATCCAGAAACCATAACCATATTATTCAAATGGTTTTTCAGAACTTGCTTCCTTATCAACAACTGGCTTGTCTTAGCTTGAAGCGTTTTCAAGAATATTTTTATCAGCATCAGCAGGCTTAAATTCATCACTTGGTTTCTTAATGAATTTATCTGTACCACTCTTGAAACCAAAAATGTCCTTTTCATGTGAATAATCAGTTGGTTTTCTGAATGCACCTTTACCAATATTGAAATTAACTTCGCCCAATTTTCCATTAAATCCTGGGAAATGATCATCTCTACCTGTAAACACATAGAATTAGGTTGCCAAATAATGATTGGTCTTCTCATATGATAATTGATCTTCACCATCTGTCCATTTAATGTAGGCTTAGGCTAATTATTAATCTTTTGAATATCCGAAGTAGAGGAAGAACCAGCTAGTTATTCTGTTCTTGTGTTAAATATTCTTCCAAACATTAGCATTTCCTGCACCATTCATATTAGTGTATGTGTATGTTGGTAAGTGAATGATACCTCCTTCAGCTGTTCCAACCCAAGCTGTTAATGTTCTGTCACCTAAAACATTATCTGTAGAAGGTGTTTTAATTTAAACTCTGAAAATGTTATGCCATGGCTATTAGGCTAAAGGTTACCATTTGAACCATCCACTGAATGCATATTCAGCTGGGAATCTTTCTGTTTCTTTTCCTATAACCTTTGTTAGTGGTTTATCATCAGAGGTTCTTGTCAAGCTATCTTCAACTAATTTATAATTGGCTAAATCATTGAATCCTTAAGCAGGCTTATTTAATTTACTCATGAATCCTTTCAAGAGATCTGCTGTATCAATAAATGCTCCTTCTTTGGTGCTAAATGTTATTTGTGAGAACACACCATTAAATCCTGGATATCTTCCTTCATCATTACCTCCCAATATGAATCTAACATATTTAGTTTCAGGATGGTTCACATCATGTTTAATTGATTGGATATCATCATTTCCGTATTTGATATGACCAACTGCTCTATTCTTATCATCACTATATGAATAGTAAAGATATGTCCATAATCCTTCAATATCTTCTGGATAGTTGATGTTCTTAATGTAATTTGGATTGTTATCAACTTTGTTGCATGTAGTGAAATGATAATATCCTTATCCTTACCAAACAGCCAACATTCTATCTCCCATTCTAATGTTATCATATTTCTCTTAATTAGCCAATCTTGCAACGAAATACCATGGTTGATTCTTTCCATTTGGTAATCTAACTGGATAATTATGTAAGAATCTGAACCAGAATCCATAACCATATTCTTCAAGATCTCTTTCAGCAGGTGCAGCTTTATCAACAACTGGGTTCTTTTATTCAAATCCATTTGTTAATTCTTCTGTAATTGGTGTTCCTGGTTCAATTGCAACAGCAGGTTTCTTAACCAAATTCTCAACTCCAGATTTGAATCCAAAGGCATCTTATGGATGGTCGAAAGTTGGATCTTTTAAGAATGCCCCATCTCCAAGATTGAATTTCACATAACCCATTTTACCACTAAGTCCTGGATATTGCTTGTCTCTGCCAACAAATACATAGAACTCTGGAGTCAAATAATGTCTAACATTATCATAAGTAAGACTATCATCAGTAGAAGCCCATTTAACATATACTTAAGCCTTAGAAATTGTTCTAGAATATCCATAATAGACATAGAACCATTCAAGATGTCTTTATTTGTGTTGAATGTTTTTGTAGAGATTTGTATTTCCTCCACCAACCATATTGTCATATGTATATGTTGGGAAATGGAGAATACCTCCTTCAGGAGTACCAACCCACATTGTTAATGTTCTATCTCCCAAGAAATTATCAGTAGATGGTTTCTTAATTTAAACTCTGAAAATGTTATGCCAAGCTGCCTAAGCAGTAGGTTTCCATTTGAACCAACCACTAATAGCATATTCTTATGGGAATCTCTAATCACCTCCTCCAACAGTTGCTTCTTTTGTGATATCTGCTTCAGAACTTCTGCTAATCTAATCAACCAAACCTACAGTTGTCAATTATTTCAATCCTACTTATGGAGTTCCAATCTTTGAGACAAATGCTTTGAATTCATCAACTGTACCAATATAAGTTTAATCAATTGAAACACCTGTAAATTGACCATTGAATCCTGGATATCTTCCTTCATCATTACCTCCCAAAATAAATCTAACATATTTAGTATCCTTGTGTTAAGTGGAATGTGTAGCTGTTTATGGAGCATCATTACCATATTGAATGAATGCAACAGCTTATTTATTGGCTCTGCTGTATGAATAGTAGACATATGTCCATAATCCTTCAATATCATTTGGGAAATTAATATTTTAGATAAGGTTGGTATTTCCATTTGCAATATTGCATGTAGTGAAGTGATAGAATCCTGCTCCTTACCATATAGCTAATGTTCTGTCTCCCATACCAATATTATCATATTTTTCATTCCATGTTAATCTTGAAACAAAGTACCAAGGTTAATTTTTTCCATTAATTTATCTTTCTGGATAAACTGTTAAATATCTCATCCAAAATCCATATCCATAACTTGTTAATTCCTTGTCATCTTTCAATTCTTTATTTAATGCTGGTACTTTTTGTCCTTCTGAATTGTCAAGAACTTTAGAATCTGGTTTAGTTTCTGTTTATGGTTTAGGTTAATCTTTATGGTAAGTATTAATTCCACTGCCAAATGAAAATGGATCTTTTGGTAAGTTAAAGTTTTTGTCAGCAACAAAGGATCCTTCACCAATATTAAATTTGGCTTATGCGATATTACCATTGAAACCAGGGAAATGCTTATCTCTTCCTGTAAAGATATAGAATTTTGATGCAAAGTAATGTCTGGTGTCAGGGTATTCAAGAGTATCCTCTGATTATGTCCATTTAACATAAACTTAAGCTTTGTTTTAGTCCTTTGAATATCCAAAGTAAATGAAATGCCATTCAGTATTTCTTCCTTTATGTTAAATGTTCTTGAAAAGATTTGAATTACCGCCACCATTCATATTAGTATAAGTGTAAGTAGGTAAATGGATTATGCCTCCTTCTGCTGTTCCCAACCAAGCTGATAAGGTTCTGTCTCCCAACACGCTATCAGTTGAAGGTGTCTTAATTTAAACTCTGAAAATATTATGCCAAGGTTCTTATGACATAGCTCCCCATCTAAACCAGCCACTAAATGCATATTGATGAGGTAATTTCTTTTCTTCAACTTCGGTTGTGACAGGTTCATCTTTTGGAGTTCTAGAGATTTCCTTATCAATCAAGGTAGTAGTAGTCAATTCAACTAGTTTTATACTTGGTTTCGGTCCTTGAGTATCTAATAATTTGTTAAGATTGGACAATGAATTAATATAGGCTCCAACTCTACTATTAAAGTAAACATTAGTGAAAAGACCATTAAATGCTGGATATCTCTTTTCATCTGTACCTCCCAATATGAATCTAACTTATTTAGCAGCTGGATGTGTAACTTGATGTGTTGCTTATTAGAAATCACTTTCTCCAAACTTAATAAATGCAACTGCATTATTCTCCTTTGTACTGTATGAATAGTAAATGTAAGTCCAAACACCTTCAATATCATTGGGATAATCGACATTCTTAATCACATTAGCATTGTTACTCTTTTAATCACATGTTGTGAAATGATAATATCCTTATCCTTACCAGATAGCCAATGCTCTATCTCCCATTCTAATATTATCATATTGAACATTTGTTGTCAATCTGGATACAAAGTACCATGGTTAATTCTTTCCATTTGGTAATTATTCAGGATATTTTGTTAAATATCTCAACCAATATCCATAACCATATTCAACAAGATTTTAGTCACTTGGAACAGTCTATTTGTCAACTTTTGGTGAATCAACACTTGAAGCACTTGCAAACACTTATTTATCAGCTTCAGGAATTGCTTCTGGTTTAGGTGGTTCAACAGGTTTAGCAATTGCTTTAGATCCATCTGAAAATCCAAATCTATCTGAGTCATCTGTGAAATCATTTCCTGATTTGAAACTACCTTTACCAATATTGAAATTAACAAATCCAATTTAACCATTGAATCCTTAAAAGTTAGGATCTTTGCCTAAATAAACAAAGAATTTTGGTGCTAAATAGTGATTAATTTTTTAGAATGTTAAAGTTTCTTCACTATCCTTGAATTTGATATAGGCATAAGCTTTTTGATCTTTCTTTGAATATCCATAATACAAAAAGAACCATTCTTAATGTCTATCTTTATGTTATATATTTTGAACAATATTAGGATTTCCTGCTCCATTCATATTATTGTATGTATAGGTAGTGTGATGTAAAATACCTCCAGAAACAGTACCAACCCAAACAGCTAATGTTCTATCTCCTAAAAATCTATCAGAGAATGGTGAATTAATTGAAACTCTGAAAATGTTATGCCATACTTACTATCCTTATAATTTATCCCATCTGAACCATCCACTTAAAGCATATTCTTATGGTAATTTAGTTTATTCATCTCCAACAGTTTCGCCAATATGAGCAACAGTTGGAACTCTTTCAATTTATCCTGCAACGAGTTTCTTGTTAACAGCTGGTGTATCGACATCAGGTACAATTCCAATTCTAGGTCTCAATGCATCTAAACTATCAATAAATGCTCCTTTTTCATGAGAATATGAGACTTTAGTGAATATACCATTAAAGGCTGGATATCTGTTGTTATCCATACCACCTAGAATGAATCTAACTTATCTTGTTTCTGGATGTGTTATTGAATGAGTAATAGACTTGACTTCTTCATTTCCATACTTAATGAATCCTACTGCTTTCTTCTTTTCTGCACTGTATGAATAATATATATATGTCCAAACTCCTTCAATATCAGCTGGATAATTGATATTTTAAATGACATTAACATTTCCATTTTATTTATTACATGTTGTATAATGATAGAATCCTTATCCTTACCAAATAGCTAAAGCTCGATCTCCCATTCTAATATTATCATATTAAACATTTGTTGTCAATCTTGCAACAAAGTACCATGGTTAATTCTTTCCATTAATTAATCTAGCTGGGTAAGCTGTTAAGTATCTAGCCCAGAAACCATAACCATATTCAACCAAAAGATCATTTGATGACAATGTCTTATCAACATTTGGTGCATTATTATTGAATTTGCTACCATATTCAGTCTTATCATCAACAACAGGTTTTGTTGGATCAACTTTTGGTACCAATTAACTTCCTTTATCAAATCTGAATGCATCAGTTGGATGTTTGAAATCATTTCCTTTTCTAAATGATCCTTCTCCATGATTAAAGGATGTTGATGCTATTCTTCCATTGAATCCTGGGAATTGAACATCTTTACCAACAAAAACAAAATATTTCTTAGCAAAATAATGATTGATGTCTTTAAATTCTAAATTATCTTCACTATCTCTCCATTTGACATAAGAATAAGCAGCTTTATCATTCTTTGAATAACCCATGTAAACAAAGAACCATTCAAAATGTCTATTTTTATGATTAATATTTTAAGGTAAATTATTTGGACCAGCTCCATTCATATTCTTGTATGAGTATGTTGTTAAATGAATGATACCTCCTGCTCCACTTCCAACCCATCCTGCTAAAGTTCTATCACCATGACTATTATCTGTTGATGGTTAACTAATTTGGACTCTGAAGAGATTATGCCATGCCTATTAGGGTGTAGGTTATTCCCATTTGAACCAACCTGAAAATGCATATTCTTTAGGGAATGGGGCTTCAACTGTTTATGTATTTCCTGGTGTTCCTGGATTTCTTGTAATTTAACTGTCAACTAATGTAGTAGTTGTCAAAGGAACTTTAGATGCTAAAGGATTTGGTTGTTTATTAAGGAAAGCCTTAAATTAGTCAATTGATCCAATATATGCACCAGGGGAAGCTGAGTGAACAACTGATTAGAATTAACCATTAAATGCAGGATATCTGTTGTTGTCTTTACCTCCCAAAATAAATTTAACATATGTATTATCTGGATGAGTGACTTAATGAACAACATCAATAGGATCTGTAGCACCAAATTGAATGAATGCGACTGCCTTCTTCTCTTATTTACTATATGAATAGTAAACATATGTCCATAATCCTTCAATGTCAGCTGGATAATTAACATTCTTGATTACATTAACTTATCCTGGTAAATTGCATGTGGTGAAGTGATAATATCCTTATCCTTACCATATAGCCAATGTTCTATCTCCCATAGCAATATTATCATAATTAGGTCTGTTAGCCAATCTGGAAATGAAATACCATGGGGCATTCTTTCCGTTAGGCAATTTAACGGGATAAGCTGTTAAGAATCTCATCCAATATCCATAACCATATTCACTTAATGGTTATTCTGATTTGAATTCTTTAGTTACTTTAGGTGTATTGTCAGATACTCCATTTGGAATTTAAGTTTCTCCAGTTTCTTTATCTACTTCTGGTTATACTTTCTTTTAATCTGGTTTTTTGAGTATGTTAATTTCACCTTTTTATAATCCGAAGATATCATCTGGATGTTTGAAATCTGGAGTTTTTCTGAATGTTCCATCTCCTAAATTAAAGTTCACATATGCCAATTTACCATTCAATCCTGGGAAGTGCATGTCTTTACCAGCAAATGTATAGAATTTTGGTGCATAATAGTGATTGACATTGTTATATTCTAAAGTTTCAATACCTGTAGCAAATCTAACTCCAACAAATGCTTTTTATAAATTCTTTGAATATCCAAAGTAAACAAAGAACCAATCGAAAATTCTATTCTTATGTTGAATGTTGCTAACCATATTTGGATTACCTGCTCCATTCATATTAGTGTATGTATATGTTGGGAAATGTAAGATTCCACCTTAAGCAGTACCAATCCAACAAGATAATGTTCTATCTCCTAAGAATCTGTCAGTTGATGGTTTTTTGATTTATACTCTAAATACATTGTGCCAAACTTATTATTAAGTTTATTCCCATTTGAACCATCCAGAAATAGCATATTCATGTGGGAACATTTCTTGTCCTCCTCCAATTTCATCATAATCTGGAATATCATTTGGTTTTCTGGAAACAACATCAGAAATTAATTCATGATTATAGAATTAATCCAAATCTTATTTTGGTATGATTGTTCTTTTCAATTAATCTGAAAAGTCTTCAATTGTATCTAAAAATACTCCTGGTCTAGCAGAAAAAGTAATTTAACTGAATAAACCATTAAATCCAGGATATTATTTATTATCCATACCACCTAAAATGAATTTGACTCTCTTTGTAGCTGGATGTTAAACTGAGTGTAAGATTGTTCTTGGTTCTTAATCTGCATATTTTATGAAGGCA
This sequence comes from Paramecium pentaurelia, assembly GCA_905183005.1. Taxonomy (NCBI): domain Eukaryota; phylum Ciliophora; class Oligohymenophorea; order Peniculida; family Parameciidae; genus Paramecium; species Paramecium pentaurelia. Next base: position 792,523 of record CAJJDO010000009.1, on the reverse strand, counting down.
ATAGCTTTCTTAGCTTCTGAACTATATGAATAGTAAACATAGGTCCATAAACCTTCAATATCATTTGGATAATTAATATTTTGAATTACATTAGCTTGGTTCTTTGGTTAATCACAAGTAGTAAAATGATAATATCCTTAACCTTACCAAATAGCTAATAATCTGTCACCCATTTCAATATTTTTGTAATTCATATTAGAAGTTAATCTAGAAACAAAGTACCATGGAGCATTCTTTCCATTTAATAATCTATCAGGATAAGCAGTTAAGAATCTCATCCAATATCCATAACCATATTCAACAAACTCATTTTCATCTTCTTAAGTTTCTTCAATGACTGGTTTATTTTCTTCACTTGAACTTGGTCTAATTAAACCATCAGTATCTGCATCATCTACTACTTTATATGGTTTCTTTTATTTTTCAGGATCTTCTTCAGTATCAATTTCTGGTTGAACACCAATCAATTTCTTTTTACCATTTTCAAAATTAAATGGATCTCCTTTTCCAGTAAAATCATTATTTGGTTTGAATGATCCTTCTCCAACATTGAAAGATACTAATGCAACTTTACCATTAAATCCTGGGAATTATTTGTCTTTTCCTACATAAATGAAGAACTTAGGAACTTGAAAGTGTCTAATATTATCATATTCTAATTTATCTGTAGATTATTTCCATTGAATTGAAGCAACAGCTTTCTTTTAAGGTCTTGAATATCCAAAATAAACAAAGAACCATTCAGTATGTCTATTTTAGTGTGGTATATTTTTAACAACATTAGGATTTCCAGCACCTTCCAAATTAGTGAATGTATATGTTGGTAAGTGAATAATACCTCCATCTTATTTACCAACCCAAGCAGATAATGTTCTATCTCCCAAAAATTTATCAGTTGATGGTTATTGAATTTAAACTCTAAAGATGTTATGCCATTCTTATTATTATTTAGGTACTTCCCATTTGAACCAACCACTGAAAGCATATTCATGTGGGAATTTAGGATTTTTTGATGTTCCAACAATAGAAAGTACTTCTTTAGTTTCAGGATCTCTTTATTATGGATTTGAGACTACTTTATATGTAATTAATTCAGGTAAGAAGTCTCTGGGTTGTTTCTTTTATTATTACAATTTTCCAATAACATCATCTTCAGAATCAAGGAAAACACCTGGTTTAGTACTGAAATAGACCTATTAGATTAAACCATTGAAACCAGGATATCTATTTTAATCTTTACCTCCAATAGTGAATTTAACCCATTTTGTTGATGGATTTAAGACTTCATGAGTAATTTTTTTAAGATCATCATTTCCAAATTTAACAAAAGCAACAGCCTTCTTTTTTTCAACACTATATGAATAGTAAATATATGTCCAAACACCATCAAAATCTTCAGGATAATTAACATTTTGAACAACATTTGGTTAATTCTTTGGTTAATCACAAGTTGTGAAATGATAATATCCTTTACCTAACCAAACAGCTAATAATCTATCTCCCATATTAATATTTTCATCTTTTTTATTGGCACTCAATCTGGAAACAAAATACCAAGGAGCATCTTTTCCATTAGGTAAGAATTTAGGATATGCCAACAAAAATTTAGCCCAATATCCATAACCATATTCAGTAAATGGTTCCTAACTTTCTCTATCTTTTTAATTAACAGGATCTGGATTAGTAAAATCAGCTGGTTTCTTTTTGTTTGATGAATCTTCATCATCTTCTTCATCTGTTGTACTACTTGGTTCAGAAACACTTTATTCTTATTATTCATCATCTTCAGGGACTCTATCATCTGGTTTAGGTCTGACTGGTTATGTTGGTTAAATAGGTTTTTTGATTTCATCTTTTCCTTATTATTAACCATCAGGTTTAGTTGGGATTACTACTTATCCATCATCATCTTTTGGTTTAATTCTAACAATGGTTCCTTAACCATCAGAACATTCTTTAGTTATTTCTCTAACTTAATCAGATTTAGAATTGATAATGTTGATTGTAATCTAATAATATATTTGTATAATAATACTTATGGTCCTTTTTAACATTAATTTCTAACTTATTCTCTCTCTTTCAATAATCTATTAATTAATTATTCGATTCTATCACAACATAATTCTAAGTCTTTCTCATTCTCTGCAGTATCTAATAAACTTACTACTCCTTATAATTCCATGGCACTATCTTTTCTCCATCTTTAATATGGTGTAATTTATAAATGATGTTAGCTAATTTAACTCATAATATCTGAAAATGAATTTCTGAATTGCAATAATACTAGAATGATATAATTAATATATTACCAGGTTCTACATCATTATAACTATCTCCACGGAAATCTTGTAATGCTACCTTTAATTATTAAAGATTATGCGAATCTGTGTTAAGTTAATCTTAATTCTCTAATATTTCTGACCATGCATCAATTGAAGTGCTCACTTCTCCCAACATTGGACTACAATCTAATTAATTAGTCTCTAATTGATGCAATTCACTTAAACTATGCAATTTTAGATTGCTTCCCAATTAAATGAATTATTAAGCTTAAAATTCACTTTAAATACATACCTTCTAGAGTGCAAACTAGTAATAACACTATAAGCAGCGTTTTATTATTCATAAATAAAAAATAATAATGAATATTGTATTATCATTTCCTTAAAATTACCAGAAAAATTCGTTTTTTCCATTCTTCATTAGAGATTATAATTTATAAATATTTATAAATTTCTGTTAATATAATGAATCATCATTCTATTTCCATTACTTAAAATCTCAATTGAATTTTTTTAGTTTAAAAATTTGAATTAATCCTTCAAATTCAATTAAATTTCATTTAGTACACTCTTTATATTCACATAAGCGTTGCATTCTTATGCGATTAAAATAGGTCCAAATAGTTTTTTTGGCTAATAACTTAAATAATGATCATCTATTAACATCAAAAATAATCTATATAGAACTAACATTTGTTAGAATATTCTAACTTATAAACTAATTAGATTACAAAAATCTCTAATTATTACTACAGATTTAATATTAATAATTAATATTTAAAATTTATTTTGTTGCAAAAACAACTAGTTTCCAAAAATTAAATAAGATTATATAAAAAATTCATAGTTATTATGATATTATTCAAAATACTATTGAAGTAACCTTGTCCATTCTTAGTGGACAAAGATTTAAAACATAAATAATTTCTGTTTGTTGATTTTTTCTATGGATTTAAATAAATTTAATTTTTTCAGTTTTAATAAACAAGTTTCTTGTATTTATGTATTATGATCTCCTAATAGTCTGATACACGTTTATGCAGTATACATAACAGTGAATATTTATTGTTAAGAATTAAACTTAATTTATGTTTGGACTCTTAATTATAGATTATACTAAGATTGAAGTATATACTAAAGATTTTAATAATGATATATTGTTTATGTTTATGTTATAAATCTCAAAGATTTTCTGTTGTTGAATCCTAAATTTTTGAGGTCATTTCAAGATAGGCAGCATTCATTTTACTAGCCAAATCATTTCCTGTTTCAGATTCAAGAATATTTCCATTAATATCTGTAGTTGTGTAGGAAATAACACCAGCATTGTTTGAAAGATCAACTACTTCTCCGACAATTCCTGGAACATACTCAGAATGAGTTTCTGTGAATGATGTATGCTTTTTGGTTTAGGTATCCTTCTCTGATGTAATTTATGCCCAATGTTCTAAGAAGAATATAGAGAATTAAATAATTACAAGCTTCTTTTGCACTCAAATGATAATCTTTATCTCCTAAATTTTCAAATTCAAAGAAAGCACTATTAAAGGTTCTAGCTTTTTTATTATGAACTGCTTTGTGAGTTTTTCTTACATGTCCTGCAGTAACTGATAATAATAAGACACAGATGAGAATTGCCTTAATCATAATTTATATTATTATTAAAAATCGTTTTTACTTCTTTTTGGTTTTAAAATTATTATTCAATAAATCTATCATTCATTTTCCATTTACTTCCATACTAATATTAATATCCATGTTATCAATAGGAAAATAAACATTGGCCAAAATACAATGCAGCTATAATTTAGTAGCCATATAATGGTCAATATAATTAAACCCCATTTGCATGTCTAAAAATTAATTAGGTTGTTGAGATCATGGAATCTTAAAGATAAATGAAAGCAACTAGTATTTTTGCAAGGTATTAAAATGCAACAACCATCAATGCATCTACAACAAGCAGAGAATGAAAACAATATCAATAGAAGTGATATAATTAATCCAATGAAATCACAACCATCTGGTGTTTCATCTATTTTCTTTAAGAAGAATTGTCTAAACACAAATCCTAAAAAGACAAATAACCAATATGCAAAACAACATTCAAAACAATCAGGTTGTTTTCTAGATTCCTTTACTCGTTTTTACAAATCCTATAAATATTATTTTCTCTATTCCTCGTCGATATTATTTGCTCTTACTTAAATTACATATTTACGTATTGTCTATTTATTGTGTCTGTTTTTCTTCTTCTCGATTATTCATTAAAATAAATATTACTAAATTGAAATGTAAAAATATTATGTTTATCTATATAATGTTTAACTATATTCAAAAATTTTTGGCATATTTATCAACCTACATAAAAAGTTCATTATTATATACTTTACAATTTTCCTTAATCTTTCAACTCCCAATTTATTTTCACCCGTTATATTATCTAATAATAAAATCACTTATAATTATTACCTGATTTATAAGGTGGTGAAATTCTTATCGAAATAGATGGAATGATGATCTCTTAGTCTTTCCAATCAACATCTCTATACAATTTTTATAGATGATCAAATAATTGTTAATGAGGTTCTTTCATTTCCTTTTTTATCATTTCTTATGCCATAGCTGCCAAATCGATTGCCAATAAATTTTATAATGTTTACTACGCTTATTGGAACGTATACTTTAGGATCTTAAATATCAATAGTTTGTAAATCTTATATTGATTGCTGATTAATTAAAAAAAAATCATCTTCATTTTCTATAATATTGCTATTCAATCATACTTAATATAATGATTGATTCATCACAATAATATATGAGTCCTTAAAATACATCACCATAATTCGTTGTGACTTTGGCTTGCATACCAAATAATTATAGTTTTTAAGTGTCCGTAGTCAATAGAGTCCATTGCTATTTCGACATAAATTAATAATTTATTTAATATTATATGTTTGTAACCAAAATATTAGTAGAATCTATACTCAAAAACAATGTCTCTAGTTAAAACTTTTAAATTTAATGGTTATTTATTGTTAGCCATTCAAAACTTTATAAGAAGGTTTATAATTTTCAAATTGCTATTTCTCTATCATTTCTACTTTATGAGCTGATAAAACTTTATAACTAAATATATTATGGATATTAAAAAGAGTATTACATAAACAACTTAATAATAAATTGATTGGAAATCTAGAAAAAATACAACTTTATGCATGAAAGCAAAATTCATAAAAATAAATTGAAGAATCTGTTGCTAATTTATATTTCAGAATTGAAAGACATCAAATATATTAACAATATTGTAATTTATATTAACAAATTTCACAAAATAATGAATAGATATTTTTATATTACTACATCTCTATTAAATATTTTATACACATGAAATTATTATAGAATCTATATTATTAAATATTCTTTTTATGTACAAATTCATTGAAACTTTACATTTAAATTATATATGAATTATGAGAGGAGTATTCATCTTAGATAAATTTTCTACAATTTATATCTAATTCATAATTAAATTTATTTTGATTGCAATAGATAATATATATCTTATTTTAATATATATATATTCTACAACCAATAGTTTTCTTTCTTATCAAATCATATAGACTAATTCATTATTTTACTTTAGAATAAATAATCTTTAATATTTTGTTTCAGAATTTCTAATTTTCATTAACTCCCTCTTCAAAAGTATTTAAAAAGATGAAATTATTATTCTAAGGAGTTGCATCATTTCTATTATTAGTTATTAATTCAAAATTTAAAAAGTATTGTGCAATTAAATAATTTAAATAATTCATTATTCTGAGATATTTGTACTTGTCATCAGTTAATTGACTTAAATGACCTATAAGTTCGTTATGCCATTCGGATGAATTATGGCTGTCTTTTTCTTAGCTATGGGACTACCGGTCACACTTTATCCCATTTGAGATTATAATTAAAAAAAGCTACCCTATTTTGTATCTCTTCTTGGTCGATAATTACTTATAGTCCAATTTTCTATCATTTCTACTTAATGAAATGCAATGAAACTTGCAACAAGATAAACTATTAAAATAAAACACAAGACGATCAATAAAGTCATGACTGCATCTACACCTATATTAGATAAACCAAATTGAATGAATAATACTATATAGTATATATATTGTACCAGCAATAGAACTGATTATAGCAAAAATAAAGAAAAGTTAAATAAGCCAACATATCTTTTAGTGTTTTGGTACATCCCAAAATCGAGATTTTTGAAAGTGATTGTGTAATTGCATTCGCATACGAAATTTTTGTGAACATAATTCACATTTAATCTAATATCTTAATTTTAATAAGTACTCTATCTTTAAATACATCTTCTATGCCATTTTTCTAAAGGATCCAAAGTTTTAAACATTCTTCATGTATATATTACAAACTTCCTTTACATGCACAGGGCATAATAAATCTTGAAGTTTCCTCTTCGTTCATGCATATTCTACAAGTCACTTTAGTTATTGTAATAAAATATACTTCCTCTTTTAGATAATTATAATTACTATTCATTCATTTCGTTCACATATATATTACAACCTATCAACTTTCTTCTTTTAACATCCTACTTCTAAATATCATATTACTTAATAATAAAAAGTCTTCAAAATTCCTTTCTTAATTATTTCCTTTCTTGGAGAAATTTATTCATCAGGCTGGTTGTCAAGAATAAGATCTGGTATAAATTAAACCGAAGAATTCATTGGATTAAAGTTTCTATTGGGAGATTAATTAGTTAATCTTATTTCACTCATATTGGGATTGAATGACATAAGAGTTTTAATATTATTATTATAATTTCAACAATTATTCCAATATTATTTATTACTCTAGGATTTGTAATAGCCCTAAAGCTATCTACAAAACAAATGAAAATATAGAGTTAAATCATTTTTAATAATTATTTTTAATTATTAGATAACAACCAAAAAATATCTATAAATCATATTATTAACATATTTATATATATTTCCCTAAGAATATTATATATTTGATGCTACAATAATTATCTGCTCTAATAAATATTTTAATAATAAACTAGACTATATCCAAGTTCTAATCTTATTAAAGTCAAATATTATAATTAAATAGATCATAAATTTTCAACACTTATTAATTTTCAAATTTTTGTTATAATACAGTTTTTTATAATTGACATATGGCTATTGCAATTGCTTATACTTTCCATTTATAAAAAAACATATTTTGTGTTTATGTATAACATATTCAGAATACTATTTTCTTATCATTTAAGTAAAATGTATTTTGAATATGTTATACAACAGTTATCTATTTATTTTTAGAGAATATTTTGTCATGAAAATTAAAAAGATTTTTACTAAAAATATTTATTTTCTAATACTAATTGTAAATTAACAGTTTTTTATATTATTATTCTTGTTTAAATCTTTTTTTAACTTATTGATATTCTTAGCAGTAACATAATTATTTATAATTCATAGCATTGTTTCTAATTGTAAAATATCATTTCCTCAATTTATGTTAATAGCTCTTTATTGGATTTACTAATAATTATAGAAATTTTAGTCTTTAACAATAATATATGATAAGTTTTTTTTTCTTATCAGTTATAACATCTAACTGTTAGATGGAATATAACAAATAATCGAGACTGTATTATCTTTTAATTAATTTTAATTATTATTCTTTTCAATTATAGGATATTTACAAAAGAAAGTCTAATATAAGGAAATATTTATAGATTTGAATTACTTTCTGTCAGATTTAAAAAGGATTGTCACTTTTCTGATGATAAGTTATTCCTAAATTGAATATATCCAAAGAATTAATCTTAATTACAAAATATTCAGTAAAATAAAAAAGAACTATCGACAGTTATTTGAGATGTCTTTACGATTTTTATATTAGAATATATAATTACATACCTACTAAATATTTTCTATTGCAATAAATGAATACAATTTGGACATTCTATCTTAATCTATTTAAATAAATCTAATGTTTCATAACCTCATAAGAATTACATAACATGATTAAATCTATCTATTTTTTAATAAAGTTATAAGTATTATATTAAGAATATCTAGTATTTGAAGAGATATCCTATTAGTGATTTGAAATTGAAGAATTCATAATTTCTTAGATTAAAAATATTTAATCATAATGATTTTATCTTATCAATTATTCTTATAGATGAATATTCATAAGGGGATAGATATTGATAGTTTTTGAGAACTTAAAATATAGTATAAACAGAAATTTACCTGAGTTAATTTAAAATAGATAAACTAATACAAACTATTAATCAATCATATGTAAAAAGGGAAATTGATAAAAAGCTGTTGAAATAATAGTATATAAATGCGATAATGGAGATAGAATGCAATTTTTCAATTTAAATGTAAAAAAATAAATTTTTAGAGATTTCCTTTTAGAGATGATTTATGTATATCTATATAAGTATAATAAAAATACTAAGTATTTGAAATGGTAAAATATAATATAAATTAATTGATTTCAATTTAATTTTCTTTATGCATCTAACTTTAGAAACAGAATTAGGAGTTAATAACTTCATCATAAACGATTTTCCAAAAGATGAATATGTTGATTTTCTGAGTCAAAAATCTTTATCAGAGCATGGCTTCCCAGTGCCAGAATTAAGAAGATAACATGAAGAAGCTATGCCTCCACCTAATTCTAAAGACTAACAAATTAGTTTTCATATGAGTCCAATTATGTCACCTAGTTATGAAGGATGTAAAACAAATGAAATACTGATTGTAAAACCTAATCCAAATGGAGGTACTCAAACATCGTTTTAAACTAATTTTTCAAAATTAAGAAATTCATAATCAACTGTTGGTGAAGACATGATGAGATACCTATAAATAAGAAGATTCTTTAATAGGTTTATGCGTTCCATGCATCTTTTTAGTAGATTACAAAAACATCATTTAGATATTCTAAATGACTCTGCTTCTAGTTATGATCCAAAAATATTTGGTCAGAGATAATTTAATTTCAGGCCTTTGGGGATGATTAAAAATATGAATCTACCATAGGTACCCTCAATTAGTTAGAAAGTTGAAAAAATGATAAATAGAATAGGATAAACAATTAAATAGAAAATTGAATATTGGGATTAAAATATCCGAATATTTTAACCAGAAGAGAGAAAAAAGATTTTATGGGATAGTTGTCTATCATTTTCTCGAATATATTTTATAATCTTAATACCTATGGATATATCTTTTGAATAAGAATTTTTATACTCGCATTAATTGTTCATACTAACAGTCATAATGACAATTCTATTGATGATTGATATTCTTCTAAATTTGAATACTGCATATTATTAATTTGGACTTATTGTAAATGAAAGATCTAAAATATTTAATCATGTAATTAGTAAAGCATATGGTTGTGATGCAATATCAGTAATATATTTATTTGTGTTAATGTTTTTAAATTGGGATGATTATAGAGAAGAAAAACAATATATTTTGGTAGGTTTATTAACATTTGTTGGTTAATATTAAAACATAACAAAATTAATTAGATTAAGTGAAGAAGTATTAAATTTGACAAAAGTTACTGCATCAATTTTAGAATTAGTAAAACTGATAATATTTTTAATTTTTATTTTACATGTTGCAACTTGTATTTGGTATGGAGTATGATATTTTTAATATATAATTAGGTTGGTAATTACGGTTTAAAATATCTAGGATCTAGTTGGATAGATAAATATCATTTAGAAGATAATAATTGGGCTGAAAGATATTTAAGATCCTTCTATTTTTGTACTGTTACTATGTTTACTGTTGGATATGGTGATTTAACTCCTTAATGTAATAATTAATCTTATTTCAGCAAATCTAGAATATATTATTTGCATTATATTTATAATGATATTTAGTATTCAATTGCCTTATAGTGTTAATACTGTGGGAGCTATTATTGATGAGATATCGAAATATAGTGAATAAAAGCTATAGAAATTAAGAATTATTAATACTTATATGACTAAAAAGAAGATTAGTTTTTAATTATAATTTTAAATTAGAGAATACTTAAATTATTATTGGGAAATGGAGAATACTCAATAATCAAATGAAGAATAAGTTATTATAGAACAATTATCAGAATAATTAAGAGAAGAATTAATGGTAGAAGCTAATTCAGTTGTACTCAATAATTGTTCTCTTTTTAAAAAAAACTTTTCTCATGAATTTAAAAAGGCTTTGGTTAAAAAAATCAGAACTTTATCAATTTAACCAGAAAATATTATAGATTATTCTACAGAACCAGATGCTTATCAAAATAATTATCTTACATTTATTGAATAAGGTGAAGTGGAAGTTCAGTTATCTGATTAAATATTTTCTCCTGGTACAACATTTCATAAATTGACTCCTGGATGTATCTTTGGATTATATGAATTTATTACTGGTTAAGAACAAAAAGAAGTATATAAAAGTGTTGGTTTTACTAAATTACTCATTTTACCAAGATTAGCTTTCTTAAAAATTCTAAAAGATTTTCAAGAAGATAGAGAAAAGTTTTGTTAAATTAGAGATAATCTATTATATAATTTTTCAAAATAATCCCTAAAAAATTTAGATATTTCATGTTATGTTTGTTAGTCAAGAGAGCATCGTTCGAAAGATTGCCCCTTACTTCATTTTTGTCCAGATAAAGAAAGAATTATTAAATCTTATAACTTTGTTAAAGAATAAGTTAGAGAATAGACAGTTCGAAAACATTCAAATAAATATAATAACCGTTTCATATATAATAATGCTTTGTTGGATTACAAACTAATAAAAGAAACAGCCGAATATATCTAAGATGATTTCTGGCAATTAACTTAAATCTATGATTTAGATATCGAAAATGGTTCACCTAGTCCAAACATTAATAATGGTGCTTAAGGATCTCCTTAACATTCATCTAGTTCTGATGATGAAAAGGATGAAATTGTATAAGAATTATCTAGACCATCACTTAGTTCATCATCTAAACTTCCTAGATAAACAAGAACTACAAGATTATTAGAAATGAATCAGATGAAAAAACTATAAGCTAGATAATCTAGTATTTCTCCTATGATTCCAAGATCATCTTCTTCATATTTAATAGAACATTAATAATAACCTAAATTATCTATTTTTAGTTAATCAAATTCACCTAACACAAATAAATAAAATTCTAATGACAAATCATAATCTTAAGATTTAGAAGGAATTAAAGAAAGTTTAATTACAATACCAAATTAGCAATCTGATTCCCTTAAAACAGCTATTAATTCTATGAAATAGAACTTTATGAAATCAGCATTAAAAAAATTAAATGATAATAATAATAATCATGAAGAAGACGATAAGGCTAAAAAAGTTAGAGTGAAATTTCAACAAGCTTTTACTTTTATAAAGAGATTAAAATAATTAAAAGTTTCTAAAGAAATTGAGAAACCTCGAATTTAACCTAAGTAATAGACCATGGTAGTTCAAAAATAAAATCTTAATTTAATTTAGTAAAGAATACAAAGAAAAAGTAATACTTTAACTTTATAGGATTAAAATAAATTAGATTTATTAGTTTTAGAACTTAATAATTAATTAAATAATAATTTTTAAGAAGTAGAGAATTTCGAAAATAAAAAAGATTTTAAATTCTATTAACCTCATAATAATTTAGCAAATTTATAAATATCAACTAAATATCATCCTAAATTCTTGAGCAATATGACTCTATATATTAAATATTTTCTGTATCCTGCAGAATTTATTAAGAGATATAAGAACAAAGATCCTACAATATTAGAAGTTAAACCTGTTTCTTTTGCTACATAGATAAATGCATATAAAGATATATTAAAATTTAGAAAGTAAGCCAGAAAAATTATAAATAAAAAATAGATAGCTCCAGAATTATGAATATTGATTTTATTACGATTTAATAAAGAATCACTCTAAATCATTAAATGGAGTAATTCCTTCTTATCCAAAGTAATTGAATCTACCTGTAGCAACATTCATAATTGCTGTATAAAAGGTACCTTCATTATGAATTGGGTATGTGTTGATAACACTATAAGCACCCAATTCATTTTGCATAGTACTAGTTAAGTTAGCCAATAAATTTTCTGCAATAGTTCTTCTTTAATCACCCTTTGGATCTTTGTGCCAATGATCATAATTAGTCTAAACCATATATTAGAATTGATCATTTCCTAATCCAGTGTTGTTAAAGAACAATGTTGGATAAGTTGATATTGGATCTCTTGAAATGATTGCACCTTAATTGTATCCAGTACCTGCAACAATATTATATTGTGAACAAGCCACAATTACATTTTCTAAATAAGTAACTGCATCATCAAAATTATTAATATCAGAATCAAGGATCTAAATATATTTTAAAATTAAATACATGTCTAAATGTCCATCCTAATGATGTTGTTCCTGCTGCTATTTTTTTCAATAACATAAATAATGGTAAATAGTGTCCATATCTCCAATTTTCTTACAATGAAACAACCCCATATTTAAACATAGTTACAAAACCAGTCTTAAACCAATATTAATCCACAGCTTCACCAATATATTAACCATTTTTTATAAACTTGAAATGAACAACAAGCAATCTACCAGCATCTGGAGATTAATCCATATTTCTTCCGTGAATAATACCTTCTTTGGTTTATAATAATATGGCTGTGCATTCTTTTATATTGACTGATAAAGAGTGACCAATTTCATGGAAATAAGCCCAAGCAGCCATATACTCAAATGTAACATCAGTTCTATTAAAAGCTTCCACAATCCCTTCTAATTCTTAAGCATATTAAGGCCAATGAGTTCTTACAGAAGTAGCTAAAACATCATAATCTTTGGAAGTTAAATGTTTGAAAGTAGTTTCATTATGATAAGAAAAGAAAGCACCAAAAGAAGCATCATATCCATATGTGTTCAATATTAATTAAACAGCTGGCTAGAATCTTTGTTTGGCTGGTCCATCTAGATCTATATCTAATGTTGGAACTATGGTGTAAGCATAAGTTGTAGCTAAAATCAATAAGATTACTGCAAGCTTCATATTATGATTATAAATAACTTTTTATAAATATAAGTAATTTTATAATATTATTATGATGACTTCATCACTATTATATTATTATCTCATTCATCAGATAATGTGATACTTGGTTATCCAAATGCTATTAATCTATTGTATTTGGCATTCATGATCACTGTATAGAAAGTTCCTTCATTGTGAATTGGATAAGTATCCATAACAGCATATACACCAAATTCATTTAACAGATTATTTTGCATCTTTGCTAATAAATTTTCTGCAATGGTTCTTCTTTAATCATCTTCAGGATCTGGTAACCAATGATCATAATTTGTTTAAACCAAATACTTGAATCCATTTTATCCTTAAGGTAAACTGCTTAATGATATTGTTGGATAAATTTCAAATGGATCTCTTGAAATAATCACTCCCTAATCTTTACTAGTTCCTCCAATTATGTTGTATAGAGCACATGCAACTGGGTTTTATTCAAGATATGATACAACCTTTTAAAAAGTATTCAATTTTTCATTCACTAAAACATCTCTATATGCCCATGCCAATGAGGGTACACCTTGTTAAATAAATGTCAATAATTGATTTTTGCTTAAAGGATCACCAAATCTCCAATTCTCTTCAAGTGATGCTACATTGTATTTCAATAAAGTAACAAATCCAACTTTAAACCAATACCAATCAACTGATTCTCCTAAATATTTTCCATCTTTCTTAATTGTCAAATGCAATACTATATTTCTTGCTTAACCTGGATATTAATCCATATTTCTGCCATGAATTACTTAATCACCAATTGATAATAAAACACCTGTGCATTCAGTAATATTGCTTGTAATGTGTCCAATTTCATGGAAATAAGCCCAAGCAGCCATATACTCAAAAGTAACCTCTGGTCTATTGAATTCTTCAACAATTCCTTCTAATTCTAATGTATATTCTGGGAAATTCTTTCTAATTGCATTTGCTATTGTAGTATAATCTTCAGGAGCCAAAATACTGAAAGTGTTATCATTGTGAAACTGAAATACTGGACCAAATGAATTGTCATATCCATATAATGTTAATACTGTTCTAACTGATTCCTTCCATCTTTATCTTGGAGGTGCACTCAAATCTATTTCTACTTCAGGAAGGTAATTGAAACAACATACTGTTGCTAATAGCACTAATAGTATTTTGTATTTCATGGAATAATTTTATAATTGTTGATGAGCTAATTATTAAATTTATATTATATTATGATGACTTCACTTAAATAAATTAATGACTTCACTATCTAGTCATTCCTTCTTACTTTTTCTTGTTTCCACCCAATTTATTTTACTCATGGATATATTTACTATCAATCTTCAATATATTTGTACAATAATCAGACAATTAATCAAATACATTTTTTTGTAAAATGATTTCCTTTTATTATTATATAAATTATACTTTTCCTGCATTTTTACCAGCTCCATCATGAATACCAATACCACAATGGAATGCTTCCTGCATTTATTTAACCACAAATGCAAAACTATATATATCTTCAACCTTTCCTGCATGATCAAATCCAAATTACTCTAAACCTACTATTCTATTTACTTATTAATTATGTTATTTTTCAGCTATTATTTACAATCCCTTAAATTCACCTTATTTCAATTCACTTTAATTTAATCTCAAATTTTTAATTTTATAACTCTTTTACATTAATTCTTCAATTTTCTTATGTAGCTTTTCTAAAGAAATCTAATTTTATGGTTATTTTCTTTTCTATTCTTTTTCTTTTTCTTTTTCCTTATCTTATTATTAATCTTCTTATTATTCATCTTCACTTTCAGATTCATGTTCTTTTATTCCTAATTCATTCACCAAATCTTCTGTTAAAACTATCATTTTCTTTTCTTATTTCAAATTCTTCTTTATATATTAATTTAATTAAGATATATATTATTCTCTTGTTAATGGTTCTACTTTTTAATTTTCTTCACCTTCCTTAGTAAATATTTTAACCAAAGGACCTACTGGTAAAAAAAGATCAATGACTTCTATATTCTATTTATATTAAACAACTTAATTCTTTTCTTCCTTCTCTTCATCACCTTTCTTTGCAGCTTTCAATACAGTTGGTTCCCAATCACTAATTTATTCATTTTATCTATCAATTTTAGTTATTGAAGGTTATCCTCCCTTTTTGATTTCTTTATATTCAATTAATCCATCCTTTTACATTGTCTATAAAAATCTATGAAATATAAATATAAAATTACTTTCCTATCTTTTAATAAGATGAATTCTTTAAATCTAATTCAATTCCTGGTTTCTTAAATGCAAGCATAAACTTTTCATAAAATACTTAACCTTCTATAGGTAATTACTTATCATTAATTCCAATTTTACAAGCATTTAAAAATGATTCCTTTATGTATTCATCCATTACTTTTGTTGGAACACCTCCAACTTATTATTATTATTATTATTNATCTATCTTCAATATATTTGTACAATAATCAGACAATTAATCAAATACATTTTTTTGTAAAATGATTTCCTTTTATTATTATATAAATTATACTTTTCCTGCATTTTTACCAGCTCCATCATGAATACCAATACCACAATGGAATGCTTCCTGCATTTATTTAACCACAAATGCAAAACTATATATATCTTCAACCTTTCCTGCATGATCAAATCCAAATTACTCTAAACCTACTATTCTATTCACTTATTAATTATGTTATTTTTCAGCTATTATTTACAATCCCTTAAATTCACCTTATTTCAATTCACTTTAATTTAATCTCAAATTTTTAATTTTATAACTCTTTTACATTAATTCTTCAATTTTCTTATGTAGCTTTTCTAAAGAAATCTAATTTTATGGTTATTTTCTTTTCTATTCTTTTTCTTTTTCTTTTTCCTTATCTTATTATTAATCTTCTTATTATTCATCTTCACTTTCAGATTCATGTTCTTTTATTCCTAATTCATTCACCAAATCTTCTGTTAAAACTATCATTTTCTTTTCTTATTTCAAATTCTTCTTTATATATTAATTTAATTAAGATATATATTATTCTCTTGTTAATGGTTCTACTTTTTAATTTTCTTCACCTTCCTTAGTAAATATTTTAACCAAAGGACCTACTGGTAAAAAAAGATCAATGACTTCTATATTCTATTTATATTAAACAACTTAATTCTTTTCTTCCTTCTCTTCGTCACCTTTCTTTGCAGCTTTCAATACAGTTGGTTCCCAATCACTAATTTATTCATTTTATCTATCAATTTTAGTTATTGAAGGTTATCCTCCCTTTTTGATTTCTTTATATTCAATTAATCCATCCTTTTACATTGTCTATAAAAATCTATGAAATATAAATATAAAATTACTTTCCTATCTTTTAATAAGATGAATTCTTTAAATCTAATTCAATTCCTGGTTTCTTAAATGCAAGCATAAACTTTTCATAAAATACTTAACCTTCTATAGGTAATTACTTATCATTAATTCCAATTTTACAAGCATTTAAAAATGATTCCTTTATGTATTCATCCATTACTTTTGTTGGAACACCTCCAACTTATTATTATTATTATTATTATTTTTATTATTATTATTACTTATTTTAAGCACCTTTTTTATGTTTATTGTCATCATCACTATCATCTGAAAATTGTTATTTTACTTATTATTATTATTATTATTATTAGACTGGTTTTGCTTTATTTGTTTTTTTCTATTCTTTTTTTGCTGCTGGTTTCTTTGCTCCAGGTGCAATCATATTTAAATCAATATCATCATCTGAATATTCCTCATAGTTTTATGTTTTTGTTTCTTATACTTCATCAAAGTTTTCTGGTTCAATAGGTTAACCCAATTCATTTGGACCATGTTCCCATAATTTATCCCCTTGTTTATGCAAAATATATCCACCTATCCCATTCTCTTATTCTTTCTTTAAATCTATAGAATCACAACCAATTGCCACAATTGCCAATAATCTAAATATTCTATTGTAATTACTTCTTTTAATGATTCATCAATTTCTTAATCGAATCCTTCTTGAATTCACCTAACTTATCTTAATTACTTATTTAACTCCATAACACTTTTCCTGCCTTCAGTACTGCTGCCTCATCAATTCCATCTTTTAAAATCAAAGTACCAACTAATTTAGGATACTCAGCCACAACAAATACTAATCAATATATTAATAATATATACATGATGGGACATAATCCTCCTTCCCTGTACCATCAACAAAAGCTGGATATTCATCTGTATGATAAATAATCATTTTTGATCCAATTAGCTTCTCTTACATACATTATTCAGAATCCTGAAAGATCTTTTTGACTGTAAGAGCATCAAATTATTTCCTAAGTGCAGTCTCAAATGTTTCTTTTTCCTTTCCCTTTAAAAGAACAGAACCCTAAATTTTTATAGTTTTGCCAAACATTAAAATTCTTTAATTAAAACAATAGGATGTTGGTTCATTAAAAATATAAAAAATCTCCTATAAGTTTATCATTGAAGAGTTTGACAGCCCAATTAAGATATAAATGTTAGGATGAAGTTATTGGCATAAATAAAATATAAAAAAAAGTCATATTGTATTTTCTATAAGTTCTTATACTTCAATTTGTCTGATTAATACTTTATATGAATGTTTATGCCATTCTTTTTTAATGTTCAAGTCAATCGTATTTGAAAAAATATCTTAAGAAACGAAATTATTATAAAATTGTATAAAAATTCTGAATAAAAGCTGGATATACTTTAGATGAAAAATAGCTATAAAGTTATTTATTATCAAATTAAGAGATACCTAATAATTCAAATTATCTAATAAATCATAATAAAATAATATAACTTAGAATTTAAATTTATAAATATTATTAAAAAATATCATATCATTTATATTCTTCTGTTTCTAACAAAGAATTAATGTTGCTAATTATCTTTTATATATTTAAATATTTCCTAAATATCATAATTATTTCTAATTTACTTATGATGAATTAAAATTCAAAATCAAAAAAATAATGACTTTAATTTTTATTTTACATATATATTTTATATATAATTCATTATTGTAATTAATGTAAATTTGTAAATATGGAAATTAAGTTTATAAAATATCATAGATTGGAATGATACAAAGGAAAGTTTTAGAAATGAAATTAGAATCTGATTTATAAATTTTTGGACAGGATGAGAATTTACTTTAAGTAATAAATTCGTTATTCATTATTTTTTATTTGTAATATCATAAATAAATTTTGCTGGTTAGAAAATAGGTACATGAAATTCTGATATTGGGGTTGTTGGACTAACGACTGTAATTGATTCTTTTCTATTTTACCTTCTATCAGATTCATTTTAAATTTGTTATGGAAATTTTTGTTGTTATTGATTTTCATGAGTATTTAACTTTTCTTTTGACTATTGCTTTTTATTTAATGCCTTCTATTGAAATCTATTGTTTTTAATACCAAATGCATTCATTTATTTTTAGTAGTTTATTTAATTTAAATATTAAATATATAATAGCCTCCTTCAACTATAATAGACAATGTTTTTGAGTATTATAATATTAAAGAATGGAGATGTTACTTTTTATTAAATTAAAGTGATTAATAATTGATTTGATAAGTAAAAAGTAATATTTATGAAACACAAATTTTCCTCCAAAACATTTGGATTATAACCAATATATGAAAATTATATATAAATAATATTAAAAATTTTAAATATGAAAATTAAGAAGAAGAATGATACATAGAGAGTAACAGAGTTAGGGGAACACATTTTGAAAACTTAAAATACTATGTTGGCTGCTAAAATTGATTAATTAAAGAAGGATATATAAAATATGAAATCTGTATACAACAACCCAATATATCTAGTTTCTAGTTGCCAGAATAGACAGAGAGAGAGCTAATTTAATCAGAAGAATTAATATATTACAAAAAATTGAGTAATTAACTTTCTCGAAGAATACGAATCATTATGGCTTATAATGAGGAGGCAATTCAAAAAAAAGTAGCCTAAGAAGATATCTAAGATGAGAGATTTGAATGTCTTTGTGGTGCAAATCAGATTGATTCTATAAAATATTTACTTGTAAATGGTCATCAATAAATATTGTAATAATAATAATAAGAGATTCAATAGCCAGAAGAAAATAATTAATAAATTTAATCTAATCAAAAGTAAAAATGAATTAAATAATTAGAGATTATATTAAGAAATTGATTTAAGAGTCTTCAGAAGAGAAGGCCTAATTAATTCATTAAATAGAAGAATTGAAATTGTAATAGAAGTTGCCTGAAGAACAATTCTTTTAAACTCAATTATTTGCAGAATTAGTATAATAGAATAACTATTTGACAACAACTCTATTCAATATAGAGGAATAATTGATATAAGTAAATTTGTATTTTAAATGTAGGTTTAATTGGTTAATAAAGAATTATTAGAGAGAAATCAACAATAGATTTAATAATGTTAATTAGAATGTGAATAGAAAATAAAAGATTTGTTTTCTTAACAAGATATTATAAAAATAGAAATAAAATAGAATGATGATTAGATATAGAATACTTTAATAGAAGAATTGAAATCATAAGTAGAACATTCATCAAAAATGATTGAGGATTTAAAGATAGAATTATAATAATGTAGAGAACGTAATAAAGAAGCACATAATTAATTGGTAGAAGTAATAAATTAGAAATAAACATTATTGAATTAAAATAATGATTTGAAATAATAAATAAGTGTTCATAAAATATTATCAAAAGATGAGAAAATAGAATAAGTAACTTTAAGATATGAGAAACACAAATAATTATTATATGAAATTGAATAAGAATATGCTAATACAAAATCTAATGAATTTATTTAAAGATTTAGAGAATTTGTTGGATATGTAAAGATGAGAGATGAAAAAGTTAAAGGATTGGAATAATAATTAGAAGCAAAAAATAATGATTGTAATAATATTAAGAAGGTAAATAAATATTATAATAATATTATAGTAAATTTAATAATTAATTGATGAATTAGATTATAATTCAAATTCTTTTAATTCAATAAATGAAACTAATAAGAATTTAAATAAACTTGTAAATGAAACATAAAAGAATTTAAGCAGAGCTATGTAAGAGAAAGTGGATGAACGAATAAAATTTGAAACAGAAAGATAAGTATAATAAATAATTTAATATAATAGTAATTTTTATAAAAAATATAAACTGCAGATGATACTATTAAATAATTATAATAGTAAAATGATTAATAAAAAAAATTAATAAATTTATTTGAAAATGAAAGAATAAGTTATAAAGAAACTATAAGAATGTTATAAAAATCTGATGGTGAAAGTTAATAAAAATTGTTATAAAAAGAATGGGATGTAGGTAAAATTTTTGAAGAAAATAAAATTATATAAGAAAGAGAGAAATTAAGTGAATCTATTAATCTTAAATTTATAAAAAAAGCAGAAAAATCAAAGAGTAAATTAAAATATTTAAAATTATAAATGAAATTGTAATAATTTTATTTTATTTTATAGAGAATCTAAAGATACTGATAATGAACTATTGACATCATTAAAAATGATGGTAGATTGTTAATAATGTAAAAAAAGAGTAAAATAAGTTATTTTAATGAAATGTTTACATATGTTCTGTAAACCTTGTATTGATGATAATTAAAAAAATCGAAATAGAGCTTGTCCTGTATGTAGAGCTAAATATGGAATTGAAGAAGTGAAACCTATAATATTAAATTGAGATAATTATATATCATAAATATAGAATTATATAATCATGATTCCTTTTTTTAAGAATCTAAATATTATTTAAAAATAATATATCATTTTATTCCACTATTTATAATAATTTAAATAAAGTTATTAAATATAAAGAAAAAAAGATATAAAAAGGTGTTTAAAATATAATATAATTTATTTATTTTATAAAATTCCATAAATAGATGTTTATCATATTATTAATATCAATATCAAAATAAGATAAGAAATAAGTTCTCCATGAATATCTTGGACATTAATTTTGACACTCAAATCAGGTACTACAGCTATACCCTATTCACATTTATATTGATATAAATTCCAATGACATTCATAATCTAATGCTTCACAATCTTATTACAAAATTAGTTATTTACAAAATTTTCTACAAACCTTATCTTAAAAACTCCAATAACATTTATTACTATTAGTACATGTTGTTTCTGTTAAAAATGATTAACATAATATAGAATTACATTTTCCATTTGAATAAAAGCATGATCCATTACTATTTAGACATGTACATTCATCTGTAATTGATTCACAAGTTTTGCATTATAAAAATTAATCCATAATACAAGAATAATCATTAATTTCATTTCCATTACATAAAGTTGGTGATGCATTATATAAATGACAATATGTATTTGTACAATGATAAGTATTTTCATAGACTCCATACATTTCCCAAGAACATTTGAATTTATTTATAGTAGTTTAGATACAAATAGTGGAATCAGTTATTGTTGAACAAGTTGAGATTTCTTAACATTAATTATCCAAATATATGCAATTAGAGTAATTATAACAATCTTCTTCATTTCTATCTACACATGTTAAAGGGCGACATTAAAAATTATCATATTTACAAGCAGTATTTGAACAATCACTATTAGGACATAATTCTTTAAGATTTGATGCACTTATACAATGATTTAGAATTTAAATACAATTAGATGAATTAAATACAAAATCAGTACAATTTGATAGATTATTTAAATTAATGATATCTTCACATTATGAAGCATTTAAACATTATTATTATGCATCCTTATAACATACTTTACCATTAATAGATCCAATACATTCATTTAAATCATTGCAATTTTTTAGTCTACAATTATCAATATCATAATCATAAATACAATTTGTATTAGATTTACAATTGATTTCAGTCAATTAACATTATGTTTTAGGTTATTGAATAGAACAAATGCATTAAGTGATATCATATGACCATTTACAATTTGTTTAATGAACACAATTATTATAATTTAAACCATGATAATTACAAGGTAATTATTATAATGTAAAATAACAATTATTAGATATTGGATCATATGCACAACTATCTAAAGTATTCATTTTACAAGCAATTTCGTTAACATTTGATAATTCTAAACAACTTTTCTTAAGACTCATTATTTTTTGACATTTATTATCTACATATTAACATGGTTCTAAAATCAAAGAAACACATGCCATTTTATTTAGTCCAGGATAAGTACAATTAAAATATTTATTAAATTTTTCTTAACATGTTCTATTTTCTACATTATATGAACAAACATTATTATGATAATTTAATTATGAACAACTTAAACTATTTAATTATGTTTAATTATCACATTAATTAATTCCTTTCTTAATTATAAAATTTTAACAACTTTTTGTATTAATATTCCAATAACATGCTTCTGTTTTAATATTTGTACAACCATTAAGTGATAATCCAAGAGTATTACATGTGTCTGAATTAGTATTAATATCTTTGCAAGTATTGGTTATGGAATCATACTTACAACTTAAATGTTGTATCATTTGACAAACAGATTAGGTTACATCTTTATAATCAGAACAATTAGGTTTGATTAATAATTAATATAAAGAACATTGATTATTATAGTAGATACAAGGAGCATTTATTAATTTTAAACAAGCCTAATAAAATGATTATTATTTAATACATATTTTGATAATCCTTTAGAATTGCAATTATCTAATTTAAGATCTAATGGTATACAAGATGATAGATTTTGATCATATTTGATAGCCATATTTAAAGTTGTACAACAAATTTCAGTTACTAATGATAATTATGTTTAAGTAACATTTTCATCTGTTTACCAATCTACACATTAATCATTTCTCCATGCACATTATACATTAGAAATTGATAAACATTATTTAATACTATTATTAAAACAAGTACTATTATTACAAATATTACTAGTTGAACAATTAATACAAATATTATTTTACCATTAACAATATCCTATACGACTACCAATACAATCATCTTTTTGTTAAAATTAGGTACATTCATAAATTAATCTTATTTAAATAAAATTACTTTAATCAGTTTACATAGAATTAGTATATTCACTGGTTAATTTAATATTACATTTTTAAGTTACATCATCATATTTACAAGGTTCCATTGAATATTTAGAACAAGATACTTTATTAAACTAAATTATATATAATAATTATTACTCCAGATGGTATATCTTAACATGAAACAAGTTAAAAATCTTTTCCTATATTTTCACATTTACCATTCCATGTACAAAACATAGATGTATTTAAACAACCCCATTAATTTGCCAAGTTTTCACAAGAATATTTACTTCTATACCATTTTTGACATGTATTATTAATCCAAGAACAGAATTAATTAATTACTTTTTAACATGCTGAATAACTCAATGTATCTGAACAAGATTAATCAACTTCAATTAATTAATCACATGTATTTGTTCCTAAATTATATGAACAAGGTATAATAGCTTATTTACAATAAGTCCATGTAATATAATCATTACAATTTTAAGAGTTTACTTTATTTATACATTATCCATTATCCCATTTACAAATTTAATTATATGTTAATATTTATTCACATGTTTAAAATGAAACATCATCTGTACAATTAATAGTTTTTAAATTAGCTTCTAAACAATTTTAACCATCCCAAAAACATGTTAATTCTGCTGTGTTTTCTAGACAGAGACTTCTTGATAATCCTAATCTATTACATCTTATAAATGAGTAAGGTAAATTGGATGAATAATCATAACATGTTACTCCATTCCATAATTAAGATATAGATTTACAATAATTTTCACTATATTAACAATTTGAATAGGTTCCATCATTACATTAATTACCAATATTATCACTAATATCACATTCATAATTATCTCCAATCCAAATACAAGGTGATTATATTGAATTTATACATGTTTATCTATTTTTGAATTAACAATCTATCTACTCATAAGATCTAATATATTCTTCACATTTTTCATTAACCCATACACATTTTAAATCATTTAAAATTTAAATACATGATTGTTAATTTAATTAATTACAGATATAAATACTATTATATTTAGATTCATCATAGATCAAACAAGTTTATAAATTTAAATCAAAATAATATAAATTACCTGTTAATTAAATACAACCATAATAATTTAAATTAATATCATAAGTATTATTTTGTGATATATTACATTATTAAAATACTCCATCTAAATCTAATACAATTAAACAACTCTCCTCTACAAATGTACATTAATATAATTCAGTATATTAAGTACAATCACTAATTTCTATTGTGTTTCTTTTCTTACATTTATTTGTAGATTCTTAATAATAACATTCTTCAGTATTTAATTCATTTTACATAATTGAAATACATAATTAACGATTAACTTAATAAGAAGCTACTGCTGAACATGTTAATTCACCTGTATAAGTTAAACAAACATCATTATCTAAATAACAATTAATACCAGGAATATCATTAACACAAAATGGAGTCAATGTTTCACATTATAAAGGAATTGTGTGACAAAATATTTCACCTTTTAATGTCATCTTAAATCCACAATTCTCTATACTTTCACATGCTAAAAAAGATCTAACTTCTGTTTAATCAAAATAATCACAAGTATTCAATTACCAAGTATAAATTGATGAACAATATTGAAACCAAATTTGATCTTAGAATTGACATGGCATTGCTCTTTATAATGCACATCCATATTAAGTTTATGTTAAACTAGAACATTAATACTAAGCAAAATCTTCATCTATCATATCACTTTTTGCATTATAATTAATCATTTAACAAGTATTATCTTTATAAACACATAAAGGATAATAATGCCAACAAAAATTTAATGTAGTATATTGAAAATCATTGCAATCATAATTTTAGAAATTTATTATTTCAAAACATTATCCCTTATCATAAACACAAGTTTTAGTTTTATGTGAAGTACATTCTTAAATTGTCTTTGAATCCTCACAATCATACTCTTTATCTGTACATCTATCATCAATCCATTAACAATAACCAGGTTAAGATATACATAAATCATATCTCAATGATAACCAACAAGGTACTGTTACTTATTCACTTGAACAACCATTACGACCTGCAAAACAAATACCACTACTTATTCCACAAATTCTCCAAGATTTTATATCTTCATAAGATTATGGACATAATTCAGTTGATAATTTACACTATTTATTATTTTAATCCCAAACACAATTCAATTCTCCATATGTACAACCCATTCTATTTCTATAATCACAAGAAATAGTATAATCAATTAATTTTGAACATTTATTGTTAACAAATACACAAGATCCTCTAGTTTGTAATAAACATAATATTTATGATGCTCCAATTTAATCACAATCAAATATATCATTTAATTCAGGTATTTTACATTTATTAGTTATCTTATCATAATAACATGCATCTGTACTATGTGTACATAATTAAGGATTATAAATTGTCATATCTAATAAACTCAAATTTTCACAATTATCTCCAAATGATAAATACATTGAAATACATTTATGAGTATTTTATTTATAACATACTTAACCAGGTGTTGTAATTTTAGTACATATCTACATATTACTATTTTAACATAAAAGTTAATTTAATATTATATCTTAATATTCTTGAGGTCCATTTAAAATTGTACATTTTTAATTCTAAAAATAACATTATTCAGTAGTGTATCCCATACAACGATAGACATTCATTTATCTTGTATAACCACAATCAATATCATTAATTTCAGTTACTAAAGATGTGCATACATTATCAACTACTTCACAATATTATTAATCAGATAGATTGAGTGCTATATTAGTTGTTAAATTAACACAAATATTAGCATTTGAATAACCATCAAATGTATTACAATTAGAGTAAAAACCTTTTTCATGATTTCTACATTTGATAGTTTAATCACTATTTATTGATCCCCAAAAACAATATTATCCAGGCTTTGTAATTCCCATACAAGTAGATTAACTTATGAATTCAGTATTACAATTAAATTAATTTAAGAATGGAGTTGAATCTTAACATTATTTTATTACATTGTTATAATAACATAGAGATGATGACATTCTACATGCATAACTATTAGCATATTAATCACAATTAGATATATTAATATATGAAATAATGCAACTTTTAGAATCTTCATCATATTTACATTAAATAGATTAATAAATAGACAATCTACAAACACTTGGACTAACTTTTTATAATTCATAACAATTATAGTAATTAATTTTTGAAGGTTGGAGATATATACATTAATTATCCATCCATGCACAATATTCATTTGTTATACTCAAACATTATACTTAATTGATACCTTTTGTATCACAATGTAAAACAGAAGCATCCTTATAATAACAAGTAGAACTTTAAGAATCATAGAGACATAATTTGTTATCTAAAACAATAGCTTCTTTACATAAATTTGGATTAACTAATTTCATAAGATTACAAGATTTATGTGTATTTGTTACATGTAAACATTTTTATTTAAAATAATCCCATCTAGTATTAGAATTAATTAGATTTAAACAATATTCTTTATTAATTCTATCATTAACTCCATTATTGCATACATAATCATCTACATCATAATTCTAATCTTCAAAATCAACACATGGTGAATATAAATTAACTTATGAACTTTCACATTTCTATTATTCTATATTATAATAATAATATTTTCCTGATTATGATACACACAAATTATAATTCATAAGTGTAGTTTCTGGAAATGATAAATAATGAGAATATAATTTTTGATCTTTAACATTCAAACAATTATTTTAATGCCATATACAAAATTAATCAAACATTATAATTGAAGTACAACAAAATATTGTATTACAATTTTAACATTTCATTTATTCAATATTTTTGATTGTTTTACATCTACCCAAATTTATATCCCAATAACAAGGTGTTGCCATTAATTCACATAAATCTTAATTTAAACCTAATTAATCACATTTATTTATAGGAGCACAAACTATAAATATAGAATTTGATGAATCAATTAAATTAAATAGATTACTACCCAACCATACACAACGAGTATCATTTTCACAATTTATTTTTGTTTTATATTAAACACAAATTTAACTACATTCTGCCTTTTAATTTGAATAATCTAAATAACAAGCACTACCTTTAACCTAAGAACAATCAAAATGTGTTGCCAAACTTATTAATGAATTACATTATTATTGAACTTAAATAGTTTTTATATTGTAACATTCATATTCTTTATAATAATTTATTTGACATTTCTAATTCACATTTAAATACCTTTAACATACCATTCCACTCATACTTTAACATACTATTTAATTCTAATCAATATATTATTAATCTTATAATTGAATATCTGTTATTTATTAACATTCATAATTAGTAAACACTGTCTTTACTGGATTAGTAGGATGTTTGCTTAAATAATTACAATAAATGTGATTGACACCTCTTATTATACCACTAAGACTAAAAAGAGTAAGGAATCTACTCTCATTTAATATCTCTTATGCTATACATCCATATCTTGAATAATCATTTATTTTAACTAATATTATAAATAATTTATACGATTTGTTATGCTCAATTAAGTTGGTGTTGTATACCATTTATAATCACCATTATTGTCTATATAATTATCTCCCAACTTTTAATCTTCATATATTTTAGTAGTGTCTACTGTTATTCCTGCTTCTACTTTAACTAAGTTCTAAGCTTCTGTAAAGAGATCAGATTTATATGATAATAAATCCCATAAGAGAGTACTATGAATAATTAAATATCCTGAAATACGACTGCATACTGAAGCACTCAATTCCAAATCCTAAAATACCTAATTAATATTTTTAGTTTCTTCAATACTCAAATTCTAACATTAACCATTCTCCCATTTACAAAGTTCATCAGGATTTGTAATTGATAAACAACCTGATTTTGATAATTTGTTGCTGCATCTTGTTGTATATTTATCATAAATAGTATGGCAAAATGTATCGAATATACATTCAGATGTTGTTCCATCCATATTACCAAATTACTTTATACAAAGTTTCTAACTCAAATTAGGATTGCATCCCATTAAATAATTATTTGATTTTTAACAATATTATCCTTTCCATTCACATTATTAATCTGATAAATTTATACATCCATTATATGTTGTTTATTGTACACATACATCAATACTACAAACAACAATTATCAATATCACTATTATTAATACTTTCATTATTTTTATTTCAAATTAAAATATACTATCAATACTCTAATATTCTTTAAATCATTATTAATTATAAATATTCAAAACAAAAAAACTATTAACATGTACATTTTAAATTTCAAAATTGTTGTTTAATTGATTTCTTATATTATTTTATTCTTTAGTATTAATAATTATGATTAATTATATATATATATATAATAAGTATTCTCTTTTCTTATAAATTACTATGATTATTTATTTTAATAACTAAATTTATACATAGATTGTAATATTTATTAATGAATATTTAAAGTTTTTAGAAACGGATTCATTTAAAAAATAAAATGAAAATTATTGTAATTTTAATAATAATAAAACTTGCATTTGCTGGTACTTAACTACCTAGTTTCTATCATACCACTGATGAAATTGAATTTGAAGTTAAGAATATACTCAAAAATTGTTAAATGAAGGCTACTTAAAAGAAATATGGCATAATCAATTCTATTACATTAAAACCAAAATTGGATTATGAAAATAAAAATAAGGCTTTTATTATTTTTGGTGAACATGCAAGAGAATTGATTAGTGTTGAAACTGGATTGCACTTTCTCAAATAAATATGTCATAATCCCTTAAATTTCAAATTGAAAATTATTATCAATATGAATCCAACTTCAAGAAGATATGTAGAAAGAGGACATTATTGTCTTAGGGAGAATCTAAATGGTGTTGATTTAAATAGAAATTATGGATTTTAATGGAAATTTAGAGAAAATCATTTTGTTTAAGATTCTTCTGGTCCAGAACCCTTCTCTGAGATTGAAACATAAACTGTAAGAGATATACTCTCTTCATTCAAACCTAGAACATTTATAACTGTGCATTCAGGTACTTTAGCTATCTTACATCCTTGGGCATTTAAAAAAGAGGATGTTGTTTTTTCTCATAATAATCTGAGAGGAGCAAAAAATGAATGTTTAGATTGTTTAATAGGAGGTGCTGCTACATAAATAGGATATACTGCTTCAGGCAATTCAATGGATTATGCATATGGAATGGCAAAGGTTAAGAGATCTTATACTCTTGAGATTTTTGAGTTTGAAAAGTAAAATTAAAGGAAGGAACCAGAAAGTAATTTTGCTGAATTCTTGCAACATAAAGAGAAAACAGAAATAAGTAACAAAGAATTATTTTGTTTTGATTATTTTAATCCAAGAAATGAAGATCAATATAATGAATTAGTTGATAAATGGTCTAATATAATTGTATAACTGATCTAATGATAAAGAATTATTTAAATTATGAAACATATATATTAATTATTAATAAATAAATAAAATATATAGTTAACATTTGTAATAATTACTTAAACACTTTTGTTAAATGTAATCTTATTTTTATTTTATAATATTTTGATACCAAACTCATTATAATATTTATAAAAATTTAGAATGAATAATAAATTATGTATGAATAAAAAATTACAATTAATCACAATTCATAATTACTCATTGATAAACTATCTTAAAGTTTTCTAAAAGAAATTAGGTCTAGATAATACAGTGATTCAACCTTCTATCAATTAGCAAAGTGGAAAATTAGAATAGATTGGAGATGAAATTTAGGTTTATTCACATTATGATTCTTCCAATTTATTTTTTATAACAATCGATCAAGATGGCATAAATATATTATTAAATAGTGATTCAAATACTAATGGATGCACATAATGGTTTAATTTTTAGATTTAATCATTAAAACCTGTTGTAACTATAAAATTTAAAATATTAAATAATAGAAGAAGTAAATAGTTGTTAACGTCCTGTAATTTATTCACTTCAAAAAATAAATGTTTCGATATTCACTATTATAAAACTAATGTTAATCATCCTTATTATGCAAATGAAGACATTAATATAGCTTAATATTAAAGATGCAAATCATTTTACACTTTGGAATTTAAATATACTTTCATTGATAAAGAATTCATTACATTTGCATATGCTGAACCTTATCCATTAAGTAGAGTTTTATAATTGAGAGATTATACAATAATTGGATATACTAATTTAAATAACCCAATAATTAGAATTAAGAAGGGAAAAGCTAAAAAATATGTAGTAATTTTAGCAAGATAACATCCATGTGAAACTAGTGGTTCATTTATAGCAGAAGAAATGATAAAAATAATAAATTCTTAGAAATATAGATACATAATTTATCCAATGGTAAATCCTGATGGTGTTTTTCTTGGAAATAGTAGATGTAATAAAAATGGTATTGATTTAAATAGAAAGTGGATTAATCCATCTTTATAAGAGGAACCAGAAATTTATTATATTAAATAATCATTAACAAAATATTAAACAAGAATAAAATTTATGATTGATTTGCATGGTCATTCTACTAAATAAAATTATTTTATTTATGGATGTTCAACTAATTAAAATAATAATATAAAAATGAAACATTTTGTTAAACAATTTTAAAATTCCAAACATTTTAGTTTAAAAGATTGTTCTTTTGCAGCATAAATTGATAGAAAATGTACTGCTAGATAAACATTTTGGCTTGAATATAATATTTAATATTCAATGACAATAGAAATCAGTTTATTTGGATCATAATAAGGATAACAAAAAGGAAAATTTAATAATATGGATTTTTAAGAGATTGCTGAATAAATATATAATTCAATTGAATAATTCAATGAAGATGATATAGATTTAATCTAAATGCCTATAATAGAATGTTTAAATGATAGTTGTGAATCAGAAAGTGAATGTGAATAAGATATTGTTAAGGATACTATTGTAAAAAAGAAATCTTAATAATGTAAATTGTTAGAATAATAAAATCAGAAACCATGTAATATAAAGTAGGATGAGGATATTAAATAAAAATAATAGATATTACCAAAATTAAGAATATCAAAGGTAATGAGTAAATCAGAACATAGAGGATCATCTATTTTTGAAATAGATAATTCATTTATTTTTAGATTAGAATAATTTAACAATAATTTTAATGTTATAAAGTATTTTCCATAAAGAAATATCTAACCAAAAAGAATGAGTTCTATTAAGAAATATTCAAATAATAATAATAATAATGCAACAATAAATGTAGATTAATTGAAAAAATATTTAATATTATGAACTAATATTTAATATTATGAAAATATTTGAACTAATATTTTAAATTAAATTGTTTATTTTAAACAATAGAATAAATAATAATAAGTATCATTTAGGCTTATGATAAATTAATTTAGATTTACGGCAATCCAAACAATACCATTTCTTTTCAGGTATGTAAAACTCTAAAAAACCAGGATCACAAAATGTATGACACATTTAATCATTACATTTATCACATACTAACATTAAATATTAAGAATGTGAACATCCACAAAGTTAACACTACTAATTTTCTTCTTGTTCTTCTTAAGAATTATAAAATTAATCTTATTCTGGTTACCATTTTGGATATTTTAGATTTAATTTGATTGGTGTCTTCTTTCTTTTACCATTTTCTAATGGATATATTCTTTTGAATTTAGCTCTGCAATAAGGACATTAAGTCTTATATTTCTCTGCCCATTCTTTTATACAGGTCAGACATATCTAATGTTTACAGACATCAATTTCACAGACATTTTATAGTTCATCTAAGTTCATCATACAGATAGGACATTCTTCTTGTAATTATTATTTCAATCTAATTTTCTTTGTTTCCTCCTTTTTTTAGTTAGTTTATTATTGTTTCAATTAAGGTAAGTTCTAATAATTAATAAGTGAAATACTTCTTTAAATGATAATAAGTCTTTGATGTCTGGAGAGTCTAAAATTAATTTTTTTGTTCTTAACTTTTTATTCTGTTCATAAAGTTTAATCCAACGAGGTTCAAATGCTTCCAAAATTCTTTGATATTGCATGTTGTTTTAATTTAGTTTTGAACTAAATTTTTATTTTTATACAATTATAAATGGCAAATGCATTAGCAAATGATGCTTTGTTATAATAACAAATTGATTAATAAGTAATTTAGAATCCAAATTTATCATTTGCTCAAAAGAAATCATTAAGGAAATCATTATTAAAAGCTAGTGTAGCAAATGCTCCAAAGAATAGCTCAATATAAACAATATTAAGTGTAAGTAATACAATGGTAGGATCATCATTATTAGTGATACCTGTATTATTTTAACAATCAGGCATTTTGAGTGCATTAATAGTTGCATTAGTATTTTGCTTAATATCTTGTAAAACGTGTTAATTATAAATGGTACACAATAAACCTGAAGAATTAGATTTACCATAAACTATAGTGAGAATACTTGGCTAGAAGTATAATTTAATTTTTAATATTACGAATATCATAATTTTATACTTTGCAGGTGTTGTATATTTTATTTTAATATGCAATATGTTATACTCATTACTTTAATTATTATGTCGTTAATTAGATATGAATTATGCTCCTAAAACTGATTTTGTCCTAGGTTAATTATCATATTAATGGTGTGGTATAGTGTATATGTGTTTATTATTCCTAATAATGTTATAAAAGAATCTTACTCTCATTATAAAGTTAGTTCAATATGGAGTTATATCAATTATAGCATTGATTATTTATATTATAACTAATGGCAGTATTAACATGCCAGAGATTGTGAATGCCAACTTATTCACTTTAGATGTAGTAACTTTATGTGGTGTATTCTCAGTTGCTTTCATGGTACATTCTTGTATAGTTCCAATAATGAAAAATAATTTAGAATAATAAAATAATTTAAGAGATATTGCATTTAGTTTTGGATGGACTTGGCTCATTTATGCTTTGGTAGGTGTATTTGGAGCCATTGCCATATAAGGAAAATAAATAAATAAATCAGGTGATGGATCTACTGTATTAGATTATTTAGATTAGAATATATTTTCATATGGAATTTAAGTTTTGTAATTACTTTAGTTAACAACTGTATTCCCATTATTAGCATTTATTACAAGATCACAATTTTTTGCATTAATATATAAATTGGAATAGCCTCCATAAAAATGGTTTGTGTTATATACATCAATAGTAGCTCTCACTACTCTACTATTTTAATGTCTTAATATTAGTGTATCTTTAATTCTCAGTTTATCAGGAGCTGTTATTGGATTTTTCTAAATTTATTTAATTCCAATATAATTACATATGACATGTCTCTATGCTAAAAAGAAAGTCAATGACAATAGAATTGGATTGATTAATGATACAAAAGAGTATATTGAAAATCCAGATGAATCTATATTTGATGAATAGGATTTCAAATGTATAGATCATTCAGCTCTTAAGAAAAGATTTAATAAGCAAACTAGATTCATATTCTATTATATTATAATGCTTATTGGGGCAATGATGGGATTTCTAAATATTATTGCTCCATTCTTCAAATGAGTATTAACATTTATTTAAAATTGTTCATTAGAATTACAATAATATTATTATTATTAAAATAATCAATCAGCATCTTCACAATCCTTTTCATTCATCTCTAATTCTCTGAGATCAAATTCTATAATATCTTCTTCCTCTTATTATTCCTTCTATTCTTTTGATACTTCTTTCTATGTATCCTTTTATTCAATTTTCACAGGCTTCTTCTTTTTCTTTTGTCCTTTAACCATAAACTTATTAGCCACAGTCTCATCAATTTCTTATTCTCCAAACAATAATTCAAAAACCTTTATAAATTAAATTATATACTTCTTAAGGTTTGAATTTATCACCTTGAAATCCACCAGAATAAACAGTTGATTAAACATTCTATTTTTATTATGCTCTTTTAACAATTCTTTCTTCTATTGTACCTTTAGTGATTAATCTATAAACATAAACATCTTTAGTTCTTCCAATTCTATGAGCTCTATCAGTTGCTTAAGCATCCATAGTTGGATTCCAATCATTATCATAAAATATAACAGCATCAGCTTATGTCAATGTAATTCCTAAACCACCTGCTCTTGTTGATAAAAGAAATGCAAAAATCTTATCATTTTATTAGAATTCATTAACCATCTAAATATAATATTATATAATACATCTCTTCTATCATTTATTTAACATTGTCCATCCATTCTAAAATAAGTATATCCTTTATGTAACATATATTCTTCTAATATATCCAACATTCTAGTCATTTAACAGAAAATTAAAACTCTCCATTATTTTTATTTNGGTTTGTGTTATATACATCAATAGTAGCTCTCACTACTCTACTATTTTAATGTCTTAATATTAGTGTATCTTTAATTCTCAGTTTATCAGGAGCTGTTATTGGATTTTTCTAAATTTATTTAATTCCAATATAATTACATATGACATGTCTCTATGCTAAAAAGAAAGTCAATGACAATAGAATTGGATTGATTAATGATACAAAAGAGTATATTGAAAATCCAGATGAATCTATATTTGATGAATAGGATTTCAAATGTATAGATCATTCAGCTCTTAAGAAAAGATTTAATAAGCAAACTAGATTCATATTCTATTATATTATAATGCTTATTGGGGCAATGATGGGATTTCTAAATATTATTGCTCCATTCTTCAAATGAGTATTAACATTTATTTAAAATTGTTCATTAGAATTACAATAATATTATTATTATTAAAATAATCAATCAGCATCTTCACAATCCTTTTCATTCATCTCTAATTCTCTGAGATCAAATTCTATAATATCTTCTTCCTCTTATTATTCCTTCTATTCTTTTGATACTTCTTTCTATGTATCCTTTTATTCAATTTTCACAGGCTTCTTCTTTTTCTTTTGTCCTTTAACCATAAACTTATTAGCCACAGTCTCATCAATTTCTTATTCTCCAAACAATAATTCAAAAACCTTTATAAATTAAATTATATACTTCTTAAGGTTTGAATTTATCACCTTGAAATCCACCAGAATAAACAGTTGATTAAACATTCTATTTTTATTATGCTCTTTTAACAATTCTTTCTTCTATTGTACCTTTAGTGATTAATCTATAAACATAAACATCTTTAGTTCTTCCAATTCTATGAGCTCTATCAGTTGCTTAAGCATCCATAGTTGGATTCCAATCATTATCATAAAATATAACAGCATCAGCTTATGTCAATGTAATTCCTAAACCACCTGCTCTTGTTGATAAAAGAAATGCAAAAATCTTATCATTTTATTAGAATTCATTAACCATCTAAATATAATATTATATAATACATCTCTTCTATCATTTATTTAACATTGTCCATCCATTCTAAAATAAGTATATCCTTTATGTAACATATATTCTTCTAATATATCCAACATTCTAGTCATTTAACAGAAAATTAAAACTCTCCATTATTTTTATTTNTTAAGAGATATTGCATTTAGTTTTGGATGGACTTGGCTCATTTATGCTTTGGTAGGTGTATTTGGAGCCATTGCCATATAAGGAAAATAAATAAATAAATCAGGTGATGGATCTACTGTATTAGATTATTTAGATTAGAATATATTTTCATATGGAATTTAAGTTTTGTAATTACTTTAGTTAACAACTGTATTCCCATTATTAGCATTTATTACAAGATCACAATTTTTTGCATTAATATATAAATTGGAATAGCCTCCATAAAAATGGTTTGTGTTATATACATCAATAGTAGCTCTCACTACTCTACTATTTTAATGTCTTAATATTAGTGTATCTTTAATTCTCAGTTTATCAGGAGCTGTTATTGGATTTTTCTAAATTTATTTAATTCCAATATAATTACATATGACATGTCTCTATGCTAAAAAGAAAGTCAATGACAATAGAATTGGATTGATTAATGATACAAAAGAGTATATTGAAAATCCAGATGAATCTATATTTGATGAATAGGATTTCAAATGTATAGATCATTCAGCTCTTAAGAAAAGATTTAATAAGCAAACTAGATTCATATTCTATTATATTATAATGCTTATTGGGGCAATGATGGGATTTCTAAATATTATTGCTCCATTCTTCAAATGAGTATTAACATTTATTTAAAATTGTTCATTAGAATTACAATAATATTATTATTATTAAAATAATCAATCAGCATCTTCACAATCCTTTTCATTCATCTCTAATTCTCTGAGATCAAATTCTATAATATCTTCTTCCTCTTATTATTCCTTCTATTCTTTTGATACTTCTTTCTATGTATCCTTTTATTCAATTTTCACAGGCTTCTTCTTTTTCTTTTGTCCTTTAACCATAAACTTATTAGCCACAGTCTCATCAATTTCTTATTCTCCAAACAATAATTCAAAAACCTTTATAAATTAAATTATATACTTCTTAAGGTTTGAATTTATCACCTTGAAATCCACCAGAATAAACAGTTGATTAAACATTCTATTTTTATTATGCTCTTTTAACAATTCTTTCTTCTATTGTACCTTTAGTGATTAATCTATAAACATAAACATCTTTAGTTCTTCCAATTCTATGAGCTCTATCAGTTGCTTAAGCATCCATAGTTGGATTCCAATCATTATCATAAAATATAACAGCATCAGCTTATGTCAATGTAATTCCTAAACCACCTGCTCTTGTTGATAAAAGAAATGCAAAAATCTTATCATTTTATTAGAATTCATTAACCATCTAAATATAATATTATATAATACATCTCTTCTATCATTTATTTAACATTGTCCATCCATTCTAAAATAAGTATATCCTTTATGTAACATATATTCTTCTAATATATCCAACATTCTAGTCATTTAACAGAAAATTAAAACTCTCCATTATTTTTATTTGAGTTCTTTCAATAATTTATCTAATTATAACAATTTAGATGAAGAAGCAATTAAAGATTCAGGACTATTAGGTAATATGAATGAAGCAGGGGATTCTTAGATAAATGAAAGTGCCTATCTATTGTATAAACTCTGTTTAATTTTATAATAAAATGATTGTGATCTGCATTCAAATGATATTATTGAACTTTATACTTGAGGAATATAAAATAGTAATTATTTTGTAAAGGAAAAATTCACTAATGTTGGTGAATCCTTCTTCTGACATAAGAGTTCAATTAAATCAAATACATTTTTCTCAAATAAATTGAAAGGCAAATGTTTCAATAGTAAATATGAAAATGTAGATTCTCCATTCTTTAATGATGTGTATATATAATGTGCTGTGAATAAACATTTCATATCTTCAATTAAATTATCATATACTAATTTAGGAATAATAAAAGTTATAGGATTTCTTTTGGTTACTTATACAATAGGATTTTTTTAATACACCTCAACATTCTATTTATCCTAAAATACATAAGGACTTTTATAAGGCTTTCTTTCAAACAATTCAGGATGATTACATATCTTACGAAACTACATAACCAAATTCATCAAATTATCAACCTTCTATTTTGAATCTAACATTCTAAAGAATTCCTTTATTGATAATTTAGATTTCACATTTCTATACAATACTGCCTATCGACTAGTCATTTCACAAACTATCTAGACTTCTCTCTTCTATCCAATCTCATTCTCAACATCCTTCTTTAATCTTCTTAACATAAATGGTTTCAAAATTGCATGCAATCTTTATAATTAATGTTAATTTAAAGTCTTTTAATCTTATGAGTGTGCTTCGATATCTTTTGAAAACCACTCTTAAAATTGATCAAAACTATCAAAGAATCTTGGCATAATGAAATGTAATAATGCCCATAATTCTCCCATTGTATTTTATATTGGTGTTCCTGTCAATAATAATCTATTTCTTGCATTAAAAGATAACAATATTTGCCATCTCTATGAATTAATATTCTTAATTGCTTAAGCTTCATCCAAAATCATATATTACCATCTTACTCGATTAAATATCTTATTATCTGATACTACTAAATTATATGATGTAACTACTATGTGAAAGAGAGATTCTCTTGAACCAAAGTTTTTTTATTAAAAATATTTTCTTATTGTTTTTCTTTATTATGCTTAACCCCAATATGGTAAGACTTTTAAAGTGGGACAAAATTTTTTAATTTCCTATTACCAATTATGTAAAGTTGAAGATGGAGCTATCACTAAAAAAGGACCCCATATTTATTTAAATGAACTTATATGTGATAATAATGCTATAGCTTAAATAGTCTTTCCCAATCCCATTTCATCTGCTAATATTCCATTAATACCTTAATCATATAAATTATCTAACCATCTAAGTCCTTTTAATTAATACTCTTTTAAATCTCCTTTAAATGTAGAAGGAGGTGCAATCAATGAGAAATCTCTATCTTAATCATTATGATCTAATTTTAATTCTTATATTTAAACATTTTCTTATTTTTTACCATCAAATTATTACAATTATTTTCTATTATCATTGATTACTTTCTAAACATTTTCAAGTGCTATTTCTTCATCAATCTCATCAATATTTAATGAAATATGATTATCTAAAGTTATTCCTAGTTTCTTAGCCATAAAATGTGCATAAATGTCTGATTACTTCATTAAAAATTCTAATCTTTTTTATTATAATAATTATTCTCTCTCTTCTTCTTCCTTTTTCTTTCTCTCTTATTCTAATTTCTCTTTTCTTTTCTTAATTTCAATCAATTCCTTATCTCTTTTTCTCCAATATGATTAAGCTTCTTTTGATAATTTCTTTGCTCTTAACATAAATTCTTTTTAATATTTTTAACATTTTTAATTTCTTCTTCTTGCCTCTTTGGCAGCAAAATAAGCTATTCTTTTAAAAAATTCTCTTAAATCCTATCTAAACTTGGCTTTGAATTTACTAATTTTAACTGCATTCCTAACAACTATAGTCCAACTTTTCTTCCAATCTCCAATTTCAATAGGATCTTCATATAATTCTTATTGTATAATAGTGTTAAAATAATCATTCTAAGTTGAAGCCTAGCAATCATTTTTAAGCTAATATTTATTATTTACTTTTACTTTTCTTTACTTTTTTATATTTGCTTTTCCCATTCTAGAATCTGAATACTAAATTTTGAATGCATCTTCAAAATTGTACCCAAGCTAAGGCAATTTATTTGATTGAAAAGCAGGTTCAAATTATTGCGATGACTAAATAAATGATTATTATTACTATTCCTATGTGTATTTACTATTCCAATATTGTTTCTTATTTGTGGCTGTATTTATCATACAAAAATTTTTCCACCATGTTTGGTTGATCTCTGAATACTTTGGAAAAGAACATTAGTAATTTATTTTATATTTTGCATTGATTATTTGCTGCATAGGCATATTTCTTCTCTTTCACTTCCTAAGTCTTCCTTTAAAAAACTAATTTTATTATAATGAGACAACTAACCTTGCTACCTCTTGTTTTCCAAATAGCAGAGTCGAGCATCTTCTAATGACAAGTCTTCCACTGGTGGACGTTTTAGATTAAAAACCAGATTAAATTCTGGTTCTTAGACTTTTCTGAATTGCGGATTGACTTATCGAGTACTCTCAATCTTAAGGATAAAATAAATAATACTTATGTAATCTAATGAAGAAGCTAATCGATATTATATTGTTTATCTTCCTCTTCTTCTGAACTCATATAAAAATTAAATAAAGATTTTTGTTTATTTAAGGGTTATTGGATGAGTTCATTAATTTTTATTTTAAAAAATGTATATATATATATTATCTTAATACATATAGTATAGAGTAGAAGGGAACCTTTAACATAATACCAGCAATCAGATAAATAATGAATCAGATAGATATCTTCAAAGAGAAGTGGAGAAAATGCATTAAATCCATCAAATAAGAATTTTTAAGATATAGAATTTATATAAATTCAAAGAAATTAAAAATTAAATATGATTCTTGTACAACAGAAAGTATTAATTAAAGAGTAAATGAATCTACAAT
Source organism: Paramecium pentaurelia (assembly GCA_905183005.1). Taxonomy (NCBI): domain Eukaryota; phylum Ciliophora; class Oligohymenophorea; order Peniculida; family Parameciidae; genus Paramecium; species Paramecium pentaurelia. The sequence goes on along the minus strand of CAJJDO010000009.1, from coordinate 751,785 downwards.
TAGCTATTCTAATTTTAAATGTCTATTTGAAACTATTTAAAATGAGCATTAAACAAAGTATAATACTTATTAAGTAAATTATTGTAGATTGAGTCAAGTGAATAATCTTAAATGAAATTGAAATGGAATTGGAGGGAAAACAATTATTCTATGTAAAAAAAATGATTAAATTAAAAACGTATTATAAATATGCTAGTATATAATAGTATTATGAAAAACGGGTAATATGTGTAAATCGCTTGAGAATGGTTGAGTTGTTGATTAATAATTAAAAAAATGGCTAGATCATTAACAATATTGGCTATTGTGTTTGCAGTTGCCACAGCTAGAGTGACAAAGAGTGAAAGTCCAAAAGAAATTTTGGCTTAAGTTAATAAGGATTCCTTTGGTAATTCAATCCTTTCAGTTCTCCAACTTTAATTGGCCACAGGAGGACCAGTTGGTGAGATCTAAATCCTTTTGAACAACATTGCCTCATAATTGAATGGAGATTAAAAGAAAGCTGACAAAGTTCATGAAAGTGACACAGTTGCATTTGAGAAAATCATTGCCGACTTAGAATAAGAAATTGCTTATCATTAAGCCTAAATTGTTGCTCTTTCAAACTTAAGAGACTCAACAACTGAAGCATTGGGAGAAGCTGAAGCTGAAGTTAGAGTAGTAACATCAGATATTGCTAATAACGAAAAGAGCTTTGCTGATGAATAAGCTACAAGAAATTCATAACACGAAACATGGGTTAGAAAGGATGCTGAACATGTTGATTAAATGGATGCCATTGATGAAGCATCAAAAATCGTTCAACATTTATAAGCTGGTGTTGCATTTGCTCAATTAAAGAGTAGATTCGAAAAAGTCTAAACAAAATTGATGGAAAGCAAACATGCACTTTTCAAGGTATTATCTATTTAATATTAATAACTAGCCACTCATCAATGCCTTAACTTAATTAGCCTCCAAAGTTGATAACAAGAGTATCATCAAAATCTTAGAATTATTGGCTTAAATCAGATAATAATTGGTTGCTAGCAGAGCCTCACTCCTTGCCACTGAAGAAAGATAAGCTGCTAATTGGGAAGTTCAAAGCTCTCATTTATAAGAAGAACACAAGAGATTAGTAGAAAGAAAGGCTTTCTTAGAAAACTCTATTGTTTAATTCAAAGTGACAATCTAAGAGGCTGTTGAAGATTTGGAAGACTAAACTGTATTAACTTACAATAATCTTAGTTATTCCTTGAAGATGCTGAAGATTCATTAGCTATTTAAGAAAGATGGGCTGCTGAATAAGAATCATAATATGAAGCATAAACCTTCGAAAGAGAATAATAATTGGAAGTTGTTGAAAGATTATAAGAAGTCTTAACCTAAAAATTAAGTGCTGCTTCAGAATTCCTCCAAATCAGAGAAGAAGTATTTTGATTTATCAATAATAATAATAATAATAATCAAGATAAAAAATCTTCATTATCTGCTTCATCTACTTGATCCTTATCTTCATTCCTAATAAACTTTATGAAATGACTTGAACGATGAACTTCATGATAGAAATCTTTTGGATTTGATAAAATTAGTCCATATTTCATTTACTATACTAATCCTAATCCAATAAAGTTGTAATTCCACATATGATTATCAGGAACCTGAATAATATTAAATAATTATAGATACCATGAAAAATCCTCTGAATTTATCTGACAATAAGATCTAAACTTTTTCAAAGTGTTAAGTTGATGATGGATGAACTGCATTCAAATCTTTATTGTTTTTACCCCATTCAAATCCTTAATGAGTTCTTTAAATATAAGAATAATAATATACAATTTATAAGCAGTGATTGAACATGAACCAGGAGTGAATGAAACAGTTTGAACAATACATCTTTCTGCATCCCAACTCTAATTCTCTTATATCAATCTAGCATGTAATGTGATATCATAAGTTGACAAATGCATTGTTTCTAAAATAAATATAAGTATTTACCTGTAGATTAAGTATGCAACCATCCTAAAGGTTCTAAATTTCTTAGGTATTCTGAATCTGGCATTTAATGAGGCATTGTCACATTATCTCTTGAACCAATTTAAGGAATCATAACAATAGCTCTAATTTCTTTGACTTATTAGTTATCTGGAGGTGAGATACCATATAGATAGGCAGCTATTTAAGTTTTTAAATCTGCAATTGAAATGAATTTCTTAAGAATATTCTTAGGTAAAACATAAGTAAAACCTGTTTACTTAATATCATCTGAATTCACAAATATGTGATTTGTACGTAAGTAAAGAGATGTGGCAGCTATTGCTCTTACTCTCCAATCAGAATGACTAGTGAATGATTAATTTTCATAAGGTTTAGTAACTTAGACTGCTAATTCTTCTCCAAAGACATTTGATGTCTTGACTGTTGTTGCAGTTTATTAAGCTGCTTCCTTGGCTTACTTCTCAATATCTTAAATAGTTTCTTTTTATAAATTTGGAGCAGACATTTCCATACCCAATATAATATCTCTGATTTCCATTTGAGTTAAAGATTAAACATTTACATTATTCTTTTTAGCATAATCTTATAAAATTAAATTCTTAAGTTCAACTTCCATTTTGACCCACTCATCATCTGTCAAAGTTGGCCATATATGATTAGGTTAAGTAATTACATTCTTATTAGGTTTTAATATAATTCTAGCTTTTTCATGAGCTACATGTAATGCTCTCAAAATTAAGATTAATCTTGAGAATGCTGTGAATGATGAAACACTCTTTAACCAATCATCATATAAATTAAATAGAACCATGGATGGTTCAGTTGCTTTTAAGATTAAATCTCCAAACTTTTCAATTTTAAGTATAGCTTAGAATGGTAAAGAAAGTTCAGATCCTTTTATGACAATGTTAGGGAAATCTAATAGATGCACTTCTAATGGATCCAATAATCCTTTTCTTGTTACAATAATTTATCTAGGTTATTCTTCAACTGGTAAAGCTCTAATTAGAGCAGCAACTTCTTCAGCAGTTTTCCATTTAGCCAATTATCCAAGTCTTTTTTAACCTGCCCATACAGATGTATGAATAACTTTTAAAAACAATTATCCTGTTTTAGGATTAAAAATAATAATAGCACCATTAATAGGTTTAGTTGTTAAATTACCTTCAAATGTTTTGTGAATAGTAACCCTGTAAACATTTGTATCATCAACAAACCAGATGATTTAATTACTAAATAATTCAGCATAATTTTAAGTGTTTAGATATGGTTCAGTAGGTTCAGATGAATACAATTATAAACCCTTACGAATACGTTCTCTTAAAACATATAAAGCAGGGTTAGCCTTCATAATTTTATTCATTGCTTATAGAATAAGATTCTTAGAATTGGGGAACCAATTACCATATCCTGAATGTAAATTGTAAGCTAAATCTATAGCCACTAACATTCCTGTTGGAGATGGATAAATACTGATGTTATCAGTAGTATAATCTAAGAATTTGGCTCTGGCATATCTTTCGATATCATGAGAATCATAATCTCCCCATCTTAATTAAACATCAAGCCAATATTTAGATGTAGTAGTTCCATCATAAGTATCTTTAGTATCATGAATCAAAGAAGGTTTACTGATTGGCCATTTGAAAGCAGCAAATAATAATATATCAGCACAAGATGAATTCATTTTATAAGATTTTCTTGGATGAATGGTTTCTTTTTAAACTGTTTCTATTTCTAATGTTTCCATTTCCATATCAAATACTTAACATAAATCCATCACTACACTTTCATGTATCTTTTACCATAAATGTGCTCTGAATATTTGAATTAATGAGATTTTTAAGGTTGGTATCTTACCATGCATAAATATACCTGTTAAATCCAATTAGACTTAAAATCCTATATATACATTAGCCCTATTAACAGTAGGTGACCACCATAGAGTGAATCTTCTATTTGGAATCTAATTCAAACCTGAACGTTAAGCATGTGTCAATTTCTTAAATCTCATACTCTCTTCAAATCCACTTGCCTTTTCCCAAAACAAACCTTCCCAAGTTGGAAAATAGGTTCCCTTGAATAATGTGTGTTCCAATATACCTTCTACTCCTCCTAAAGCTTAGATCATATCAGTTCTATAATTATTGAGATTCCATAATTTGCCATCATGTCTTTAATGAGTCCACCAAAATGGATTCTATTTCAACATTTAAAATTGTTTGAAATCTTATCTAACTCTCCATCCCTTATCATATGCTAATGTTAATCTATCCTTTTAGAATAATGTATTAATTCTTGGTATACCATGATCCCAACTATCTTCCAAATCATCCAATGTTAATCTTCTATTTTATACTTATGCTTCTTATCGTTTTAAAGCATATTCAGCCCAAACTCTTTAACTATCTATAAATTCACTCTCCCAAGTTTAGATATATCTATATAGNACATTTGTATCATCAACAAACCAGATGATTTAATTACTAAATAATTCAGCATAATTTTAAGTGTTTAGATATGGTTCAGTAGGTTCAGATGAATACAATTATAAACCCTTACGAATACGTTCTCTTAAAACATATAAAGCAGGGTTAGCCTTCATAATTTTATTCATTGCTTATAGAATAAGATTCTTAGAATTGGGGAACCAATTACCATATCCTGAATGTAAATTGTAAGCTAAATCTATAGCCACTAACATTCCTGTTGGAGATGGATAAATACTGATATTATCAGTAGTATAATCTAAGAATTTGGCTCTTGCATATCTTTCAATATCATGAGAATCATAATCTCCCCATCTTAATTGAACATCAAGCCAATATTTAGATGTAGTAGTTCCATCATAAGTATCTTTAGTATCATGAATCAAAGAAGGTTTACTAATAGGCCATTTGAAAGCAGCAAATAATAATATATCAGCACAAGATGAATTCATTTTATAAGATTTTCTTGGATGAATTGTTTCTTTTTAAACTGTTTCTATTTCTAATGTTTCCATTTCCATATCAAATACTTAACATAAATCCATTACTACACTTTCATGTATCTTTTACCATAAATGTGCTCTGAATATTTGAATTAATGAGATTTTTAATGTAGGTATCTTACCATGCATAAATATACCTGTTAAATCCAATTAGACTTAAAATCCTATATATACATTAGCCCTATTAACAGTAGGTGACCACCATAGAGTGAATCTTCTATTTGGAATCTAATTCAAACCTGAACGTTAAGCATGTGTCAATTTCTTAAATCTCATACTCTCTTCAAATCCACTTGCCTTTTCCCAAAACAAACCTTCCCAAGTTGGAAAATAGGTTCCCTTGAATAATGTGTGTTCCAATATACCTTCTACTCCTCCTAAAGCTTAGATCATATCAGTTCTATAATTATTGAGATTCCATAATTTGCCATCATGTCTTTAATGAGTCCACCAAAATGGATTCTATTTCAACATTTAAAATTGTTTGAAATCTTATCTAACTCTCCATCCCTTATCATATGCTAATGTTAATCTATCCTTTTAGAATAATGTATTAATTCTTGGTATACCATGATCCCAACTATCTTCCAAATCATCCAATGTTAATCTTCTATTTTATACTTATGCTTCTTATCGTTTTAAAGCATATTCAGCCCAAACTCTTTAACTATCTATAAATTCACTCTCCCAAGTTTAGATATATCTATATAGATTAGGAATTAATTAATCTTCATCATGACTCATACCAGCTCTGTAATGAGTAATACCTGTATCAGTTTATTTTGAAAATCTCAAATCTGATTATGGTATCAAGATATGTCCCATTGATAACATACCTAAACCACCTAATTCTTTTGGAGTATAAAATACAACAGGTGGAAAACGTGATGGCATCTTAGAATTCAAACCTATCTTAATTCTAGTTTATATCTTATTTTCACATTTTACTAAGAGATCTAATAATTATTCTGTATGAACTGCTGATTCTCTATAATATGTCATTAATCCTATTAATGTTGTATTCCATTTATTGGCTATTTTGGTAAATGTTGTACTACCACTTGCCATCAATATTTATCTAATTCTATTTTCATATTTCTTCATACTTTCTTCATCTACTCTTAAAAATGCAACAGCAGTTATTTCTTTACTTGATTCATTCTATAATTTCCAAACACCATCTTTTTCTGAGAATTCTTCTTATGTTCCTCTAATCTTAGGTAAGATTCTCACCTCAAATCCACACATATTAAATAAGAAATTAGGATTATCCTTTGAATATACAGAAACAAAAGAATGTTCCCAAGATAATGTAGTCAAACATCTTGGTAATCTATTTTTAATATCCCAAAAGACAGCTCTTCCTAAATTTACATCATGTTTCATTAATCTCATTCTACAATCTTTTGGCCAACATTTCTTATTATTATATCCAACAATATTTTCATTATTAGGATCTGGATTCTCTGTTAAATATCTTTAAATTAATTCTCTTGCTTCCTCTGATGTAAATCTGAATACCATAAATATTTTATCGATATATCTACAATATAATCTAATTGGATGTCTAATTTCTTATTGAATATTAGAATAAGTCATGAATTCATGAGGATTATTATATGGACCAGCCAAATCTTATGCTCTATTTAAACCCAAAATCAACAAATCCAATACCATACCATAAAATTGCATAATAAAACTAGTAAACTAGATACCATGTAATACACCATGAACATTAGTATGATTCATATCTTTATAAGTAATTACGACATTATTTTTAGCTGTCATATAATCTGCTATATTATGATCAACAATCAATCTCAACAATCTATTTAATAATGTTTAATCAATCTTTTCATAAACCTTTTCAAATTTACTTTCCAACAATACTACACATTAACCATCAGAAACATCCCAAATTCCATGTAAATTATTAATACCTTAACACCATTTATATACTAATAAAGGAGGTGGTTCACTATCACTTGGTTTAATCCAATTAGGAAATAGTCTTCGTTTATCAGCTTCATAAAACAAATATTAATCTAGATAAGCATCTGTAATCTTTTCTAAAGGTTCTACATCATAAACAGGAACTAAATGAGAATAAAGATCCATAAATTCTAGTCTCACTTCTTTGAATACTCTTTAAGTTAATAGATGTCTCTTTACTCTGCTCAATGCTTCATGTGGATTATCATAAGCTTATTCTATCAATGCTAATTCTTCCCTTTAACTTTGATTTAATCTACTTTTAACTGAATAAGCTTCCTTTAATCTCTCTAAAGCCAATAAGAATAATTTAGTATCATGTTTATAATTTACAGGAGGATAGGGAATATGAATGAATTTTCTACTTTCTAACCATCTGACTAAGGCTGTATATATGGCAACTGCATCTTCAGTTGTTAAATATGGACCATCTTTCATNAGATTCTCACCTCAAATCCACACATATTAAATAAGAAATTAGGATTATCCTTTGAATATACAGAAACAAAAGAATGTTCCCAAGATAATGTAGTCAAACATCTTGGTAATCTATTTTTAATATCCCAAAAGACAGCTCTTCCTAAATTTACATCATGTTTCATTAATCTCATTCTACAATCTTTTGGCCAACATTTCTTATTATTATATCCAACAATATTTTCATTATTAGGATCTGGATTCTCTGTTAAATATCTTTAAATTAATTCTCTTGCTTCCTCTGATGTAAATCTGAATACCATAAATATTTTATCGATATATCTACAATATAATCTAATTGGATGTCTAATTTCTTATTGAATATTAGAATAAGTCATGAATTCATGAGGATTATTATATGGACCAGCCAAATCTTATGCTCTATTTAAACCCAAAATCAACAAATCCAATACCATACCATAAAATTGCATAATAAAACTAGTAAACTAGATACCATGTAATACACCATGAACATTAGTATGATTCATATCTTTATAAGTAATTACGACATTATTTTTAGCTGTCATATAATCTGCTATATTATGATCAACAATCAATCTCAACAATCTATTTAATAATGTTTAATCAATCTTTTCATAAACCTTTTCAAATTTACTTTCCAACAATACTACACATTAACCATCAGAAACATCCCAAATTCCATGTAAATTATTAATACCTTAACACCATTTATATACTAATAAAGGAGGTGGTTCACTATCACTTGGTTTAATCCAATTAGGAAAGAGTCTTCGTTTATCAGCTTCATAAAACAAATATTAATCTAGATAAGCATCTGTAATCTTTTCTAAAGGTTCTACATCATAAACAGGAACTAAATGAGAATAAAGATCCATAAATTCTAGTCTCACTTCTTTGAATACTCTTTAAGTTAATAGATGTCTCTTTACTCTGCTCAATGCTTCATGTGGATTATCATAAGCTTATTCTATCAATGCTAATTCTTCCCTTTAACTTTGATTTAATCTACTTTTAACTGAATAAGCTTCCTTTAATCTCTCTAAAGCCAATAAGAATAATTTAGTATCATGTTTATAATTTACAGGAGGATAGGGAATATGAATGAATTTTCTACTTTCTAACCATCTGACTAAGGCTGTATATATGGCAACTGCATCTTCAGTTGTTAAATATGGACCATCTTTCATAAAGTTATGTTATCTTTCTTATTCTTATTTCAAAAATAAACGTGTTAATCTTCCTAAATTCTTTTTACATACAGTTTTATCAACTGTGGCTCCTCTTCTTATACGTTCTCTATTATAATATGCTGAATTTGTATAATAATCTGCCTTATATTTCACATATCTCAAAATAATGTTTTCTATTGGAGCAGGTAAACCTGGAACTTTCCATGGAATATTAGCTTTCCAACATCTCCATGCTTCACTCAAATGTTATAAAATTGTCTTTGCTTTATTAGCTCTTACTCCTTCAGGCATCATATCAATTATATCAGACATCACAGCTGCTCTTAATTCCAAATCAAATTGAGATTCTACTCTCTATTTTGTTACAGTCTTAGATATTCCCTTAGAATGTCTTCCTTCGAATGTACGAGCCAATAAATTTCCTAACCATCTCTCTAATAATGGAATAATTCCTCTTAAAAAGAATAACCATACTCTCCACATAGGTGTCCAAAATCCTACCCCAGGTCCCTTACCAACTGGACCAGTATTGAAACGATAATAAATAACATGTTTCAAATCCTTACACATTCTAATTTATCTCATCAATCTGTATTTGTAACGATACATACCTGTCACTAAACCAACATGAGAGAATACATATTATAATCCATCAGCCAATTAAAATGCATCAATATTACCTAATCTATATTATACATGACTATCACATGCCAACTTCATTAATCTTAAAATCTCTCTGCACAAATGAAATGCATTACCAAATCTTGACTTCTTTCTTTCTTTTGTTGTTAATGTTTTTACTGGTTTCAATTAAAAATTGTAATCTAAATGCAAATAATTTAAATTTTTTCTATGAATCAATAAATTTAACATATTATAACCTTAACGAGCTATTTATAAACCACATTCAACCCAATCAATTTCTGTTAATTAAAAGAACTTTGTTGCTTAAAATGCTTTCAATAAATTTCTTTTATTTTAACACTTTGGTTTTCTTTTGTGAAGACTATTCAAAACCCAACATTTCAATAATTTTTAATATGAAACTCTAACCTTTACAGGATATTATGGATTGCATCTTTCTTTAAACCAAGGTGCCACTAAAGGAATATCAAAGGCTCTTCTAGTCTTACCAGTTCTTTGATTAAATGGAGTTGGAGCCCATAATAGAGCAATAGATGCAGTTGTTTATTCATCAGATAATTCTGTTTCATTTAATAATGGTACAAATCCATCTCCAATTTCAATATCCAATTCATTATCATCTATCTGAACATCTATCTTTCTACTCTATGTTCTATAGGCAGATATTGGATTTATCACAGGGTCAAAATTATATGTTGGTATTTCAGGATTATCTTATTTAATAAATACATTAGCTGGATAATGATATGGAGCAATAGCTACACTTCTTGGTCTTGAATTATATAAAAATGGAAATGCTATTTTATATTCACTTCTAATTTATTATCTAATAATAATCTTATTGATGTCATTAAATTCATTCCAATCTTCATCCTCTTCAAATATATCTCTATAAAGAGGCTCAAATTTAGGTCCTCCAGGAATAGCCATATTCAATGCTTTTGCTGTGTAAAGGGATTGTAATTAAAATAAATAGAAGTAATTCTAATCAACTATATCTGACAATAATTGATTTGCCAATCTAAATAAATTTTGTTAAACTTCCAATGTTAATTACCAAGAACGATAACTTGGTCCATTCAATAACTTTGTATATCTTAATGGTTAATGATCATAAAACCAATCAAAAACAGCATTATCTTCTCTTTCATCTAATTCCATTTGAATAGGTTCCAAAGGTTCAACATCTAGGATATTATCTCCATAATCTAATGGGATTTCTTCATCATCAAATGGAGGAAATCTCATTCTTTTGAAATTTCTTCTATCTCTTTTTTCTCTTCTCATCATTACCCACATTGTACCCCATTAAGCTGTATATACAGGTTCAATCACTTTTGGTATCTCATAACAAAATGTGATGCATCCTGTAATGTGATAAAGAACCTTTACAGTTCTTACTTATTCCCAGGGCATAGGCATATTCTCCAATAATTTATAAATAGCATGTGGCATATATTTTAAAGCACCCAAATATACTCTTTTATCTTGTCTATATTTCTTAGATTCTAAATTTCCATGATCTTTAAAAATTTTCCTATATTCATAAATAAAATCTTCTACCTTAAAATTTCAGGAGGTTAAGGCTCTTTCTATCCTTCAACAAACCCAAACTTTCTTTTTTCTGCATACTTCTTTTTTTGAACTTATTACCACTTTTTGAGCTTGTCTTCAATAGTATCACTCTATCGAATCAGATTCATATCTATTTATTTAAAAAATTAATATTAAATGACCACATTAATTAATTCCTTGTAATATTATAAGAAGCAGAATGATCAAGTGAGCATTATCAATTATAAAGAAAGGGAGGGAATTAAATATTTAATTTTGAGCATACATTATTTTATTTTAAAATCTGATAAATAATTTATTCATTAATAATAATTATTATGTAAAATTAATAATAATTAAATAAATTATTTATCATAAGCTCTCTTAAGAGTTGTATATATTACTTTATCTATTATTATTGTTTTTTGAATTAATTTATATACTCAGATATACAAAAAATGGATTTTGAAATTATTTTTCTTTTATGTTTATATGTTAATTATATAAATTTCAAATTAATTAATAAAGTTTCTTATAAACATAAATTAAACAAGTCAACTTTTTCTATTTAATATCTTATCAGTAAGAGTAATTAAAATTTTTTGATAAATAATAATAAATTGTAATTTTTATATGTGTTTTTTTTATTAATAGTTTCTTAATCAGTCTTTTGATTATATAAGGATATTGAAACCTAAGATAAATTTAAAAGAAAAATAATAGTTTTCTCATGAGTTTTTATATTTATCGAGCTCCAGAAGCATAAAAAGTTTAATCATTCCCCATTACATTGTTTGATGGGACTGGATCGATGCATAAAGAGTATCCTCGTGCTATCAATGCATATAAAATAGTATTCAATGAATTGGGCAAGAAAAAATTAGAATACTAATGGGCGAAGGATCTATATCCTTTAGAGCCTTTCAAATAGGCTGGGTCTGGAAATATTACAAATACATTAACAAACATGTTTCAAATGTTACTTAGTGAGAAGGCAAAAATCCCAAAAAATATAACATTAGTTTTTATTAGTGATGGAAAGGAAGAATTTGAATTGGATAAACTATTAGTCTTCATAGAGAGAATGAGACAGAAATATTTAATATAATTTATTAGTGTGGCAGTAGGAGACTAATTTCCAAATTCAATAAGTAATACTTTAAGAAGTATGATACACAATCATGATCCAACTTGTCCGCCACTATTCTAAATCACAAGATCAAACACCAAAAGCTTTTAATAAATACAAACTGAATTTGAACATATATTTTGGGAAATTCGAAAACGACTACTTGTGAGTGGAGAGATGATATTAATAAATCTTCCTGTCTTCTATACTATAACATCCAAAAAACCAGTAAACAGTGTTATTGCTAACAGTCTCTTCTTGGTGGAAAAAGGTTAAAGTGTTGTTATGTAGAACCATTAACTTCAACCAACTCATAATGCTTAAGATATTTATTAGATGATTGTAAACTCTGTTCAATAAGCCTTTATTAGTTAAGCATAAGTGAAATTTCAAGATGCTCAACATGAATTTGGTTAAATTTAGCTTATAAGTTAAGATTTGTTAAAACAAATAGATAAAACTTAATAACATGATTTGACAGAAGAATAAAAAAATGAAGAAATCAAAGTACATGCAACGCTTAATGTTGCTAAATAAATAGCATAAGGACAATTAGACCTTACAAATGCTAAAGAATCAGATTTAACATCTTTGTAAGATTATTTAGTTAATAATGTACATAAATTTACTGAGTTAGCCTCTAAACTTAAATCTACTACTGCTAAAATAGTTAAAGGGATTAAAGGTGTTAAGGGATTTGCATAAGTAGTCTCAAATGCATAACATATAAATGATATTAAGAAGTCTCATGGATAGGATTAATCTGAAGATGGAGCAAAAACTGAAGACAAAGACAGTAATTAATTAACCGAATAAGATTAAGAATCAGAATAAGAAAAAATGAGTTCTGCTTAAGAAATATAATCTGCTTAGGAAATACAATCTGCTTAAATTATAAATTCAAATTAAGATGTTTTAAATTAGAATGATTCATCAAAAAATGACTTTGAAACATCACCTTAAATATTAGAATAAAATTAAGAAATTGAAGAACCTAAAGATATAGATGAAAATTAACTTTAAGATAATAAAAATGAATAGATAGAAAATCATTAAGATCAAACACTTGATAATCCTAAATAAGAGTAGGTTGAAGAACTTTAAAATTAAGAGAGTGAAGATGTTTAAATCTAATAAGTATAATAAAATGATACACCTAAAATTGAACAAGTGTAAGATTAAAATAATCTAATTTAATAAGAGAATTAATTGAGTAATCAAATAGAAGATTAATTAAAGCCCAAAAACAATGAATTTCAATAACCAATTGAAGAATAATAAAATGATAAATAGAATGAAGATTAAACATAACATATAAATTTAGAATAAATGACAAATATTCTAGCAGATATAACAAAAGAAACCCAAGAATAAAATAACACAGACTAAGTTGAAAATACTCAATAATAATAAGAAGAATAATTAAAAGAGAATTTATTAAATTAAAACGATGATTAAGTAGATTAATTGTGTTCAGCAAATTAATAAGAAGAAAAGGAGATTACTGAAAATTTAGAACAGGAAAATTAATAAGATTAAGTCACTTCTAATTAGAAAGAAGATGTATAGGAAATTTAGGAGGTTGAAAATGTTCCTTTATAATAAGAATCTAAAATTGAGGAATTACAAGAAACCATTTAGGCTGATAATAATGAATAAGTTCAAGATTAAATAGAATAAAAGCCTGAATTACAAGATTCTGATGAGCCAGAGATAATCTAGTAGGTTGAAAATAAGGAGGATGATTTTAATAAACAATCAGAATAAATTCATCAAATAAATTCATATCCTGTGATTGAGGATGATGAATCTATTTAAAAGATGCCAATAGATAATGAAGAATTAGTTTTGTTTAAATAACCCAAAATAGATGAATCACTTAGTTAGTCCTAACATATTACTTTAGATGAACCAGTTGAATTTGAGAAAATAGAATAAACTGTTGAAAATTAAATATAAGAAGAAATATAATAAACTGAAGATAATGAATAGATTTAAAATTAAAAAGAAGTAGTCTAATAAATCGAATAATAAAAATAATAAGAAGATTAATAATAAGAAGATTAATAATAAGAACAATAATAATAATAATAAGATCAATAAGTATAATAATAAGAATAATTATAAGATCAATAGGAATAACCAGAACAATAAGTATAATAATAAGAATAATAATAAGAAGAATAATAAGAATAATAATAATTATTATTATTATAATAAGAATAGTAAAAGGAAAAAGAAAAAGAATAAATATAAAAATTAGAACAATTATAATAAAATCAATAAGAAGAATAATTATAATAACAATAATAATAAGAATAATAATAAGATTCATAAGAATAATAAGAACTATAATAAAAATAAGAAAAATAATAATAGTAATAATAATAATAATAATAATAATAATAAATAGAATAAGATCCTGTATCTTTAAAAGGAAAGGAATAAAATATTGAAGATTTAACATAAATGGAATAAAATAATAATTAAAATAATGGCAATATTGTTGAAGAGAGCAAATCTTTCTAAATGGAAGAATAAGAGTAATCAAAAAGTTAAGATAATGAAAACCTAAGATTGTAAGAAATTAATGAAGAAATAATTAAATAAATTGAAGGGGATTCATTATAAATACCAAAAAATAATGAATAAGATAAATTTCCTTAAGCAGAAGTTGGAATTGACAATGCTGATTTAGAATTAAGAGGATAGAATATTGAAAATTAAGAGAATGTACCTGAAGTTCAATAGTAATAGCTTGAAGATTTAACTTAATAAAGTAAGACTAGCAAGAAGAACTATTTATGGTGGCTTCTTTTAGCTCTAGTAGTTGGATACACAGCAAGAAGATTTAGGAAAAAATGAGTTGATTTTATTTCTAATATCAATAAATGAACAATTATCATAATCTTGGTAATCCAAGATCATAGGCATTACCTGGAGCCATTTATCTACTAAAACAAGCCTTGATAGCATCTCTATACATTTCTTCTTTAATTTTTGTAAAGTTTTCTTTATCTTATCCATATTTTGACACAGCCAAGGCTTTTTAGATAGAAGCTTCAACAATTTTATCTTCTGTAGCTAATCCATCCACCATTTAATATTGTAAACCTTCAGTTCCAAGATCATATCTTCTTGCTAATAAGCATAAATCTCTATGGACATTAGGTGTTAGTTTACATTGACAGACTGCATTCATTCCTGGAGGTAGATACATACCTAAAAAATACTGATTCAATTAAAACCAATTTCTATTTCTGGTAATGAACAATGTGCTTTTTTAGGCTCTGCTCTTGCTATCCTCCAATCATGAGCAAACATGAACATGCATCCCCCAGCAACTGCATGACCATTTACTAAAGCTAATGTTGGAACTGGATATCTTAATAATCTCCCCAATAACCTTATAAATTCAAGAACAAAATTATTTCTATCGAATATATTCATATTCTATATTATATATAGGTGTTTACCCCTGTAACATTTAAATCTAATCCACCACTAAATACAGTAGGATGAAATGATGTTGTAATCAAGGCTGTATGCCCTTCATGCTATTCTACTATATTCAAAGCTTCGTGAATTTCTCTTACAAACTTGTGTGTGAAGGTATTGGCTTTTTGATTTAAAATCATGAAGAAGATTTGTTCATATTAAGGATGTTGTTTGACAATAACAGACTTTTTGAGATCATCTTCGGTTAATTTTAGAAGGTCAATTAATTATGTTTTTATCATAATGTAATATATATTAATTGTTTTATTCATCATCATTATTAATTTTATTGGTTTTAGTATTAAACTATAAAAATAATTGAATTTTTCTTTTCTGTAAATGGTGTTCTATTCTCTCAAAACTTATAATCTATTTATAAAATCATCATTTGCGCAAGAACAAATATTCCATCTAGATATTTTAGAATGAATTACTTTTAAATTATTGATGTTTCTGTTAAATTTTAAGATATTAATTTGATATAGATGGTTAATTCATTATTGAGAATATTGCAAGTAATAAAACAAACAAAATCTTAAAAGCAAATACAAAAGAGTATTTATAAAAGTAATCCAAAAAAAAATAAAATTAATTAGTTTTTAATTAAAACTAAAACTCTCATATTCTCAATTATTGAATGACAGTTAATTTGTTTCCATTTTTAAATCATATGAGAGACAGATACATATAGAAATTGTATTTTGCCTCCCATATCAGAATATTTATATTAGAATAGGTATTCAAAAATTGAACCAAGTGTTTCTATTAATTAATACTATATATATTAATGAATATAATAGTATAAATGTGAAAGTTTATTTATTGTATCTGATAATAATATTATTAAAGTAAATTTAATATTTTAGTCAATTGAAATAGTTTGTTATAATTGAATTAAAAGAAGCTTTAAGAATTTACATTGGTCTGGGTAATTTTATTAATCAAAAATATTGTATCATCAAAATGGAACAACAAATAAAGCAGATATATTCAGAAAATTACTATTTTACTAAATCCTGTTCCATTTTAAATAAATTAGAATATTAGTAGGCATATAAAATGAAAATTATTTTGAATTATTTGTAATTTAAATTGATTTTGTGTATTCATAAGGGATTGGATTACTCAAATGAAATATAGTATGGTATTTAGTATGATGAATGTATGAACATTAATAAATATATGACCATAATTAAATAATATATATATTAAAATAAAAATGTATTAAATCTTCAGAACAATAAAGATGATGAGACAAATAATTAGACCTATAAGATTATGTGCACCTATTGTGGCTACCAATAACTACTTAAATATATACAATCTGAATCAATTTTATATGTCTTTACTAATTGACACCAATGATGAAGATGAAGAACTAATGTATGTAAAAAAAGAACCAAATATTCATAGGTCAATTAAGAAAGAGAAATGTGTCGTCCAAAATTGATCATTTGAATTATTAATATATAATTTATGCAACATCTCTTACATCTTAATCCGAATCGTTAACAGGAATTAAATCTAATTACTTGCATTTTTTATTATTGTACAAGACTTCTAATAATGCTAATTTTACATTTGGAACTTCATTTTTTAATTACCTCAATACATTATATGTATGTTCTCCTAAAAAGAATGCATTCCCCAATCCTAAGACAAAGTTAACTCTAACCAAATAATTTGGATGTTTTAATAATTCATTTAATTAATCTATTACTCTCTTTCCTTTTTCAATCATATCATTTTCTTTTAATTATCTAAATAGTTGTAATAGGGTCTATATTATAATAATAATAATGATACTTTGCTTGCTTCCTCTCGAACTGCAGAAATTCTATCTTATAATAGTCTTTTAATTAATTAAACTTCTAAATCCTCAGATTGGAAAGTCTTAAATAATTAAAATTATTATAAATTTATTAGGAACTATAATATAATAATAATACAATAAATACCATTTACAATGACATCAAACATTATTATCTCATTCTCCAATTCTTACATTATTCAATATTGATTATAACTTAAAGTAAATTCTTAATTATTTATAATGATTCATTTTAAGAAAAAGCATTGTCTGAAATAAATTACAATATAATATTAAAGGATTTCTATTTAGATACAAATTTAAATTTAAGATCTGTATCACCACTAATTAATTAATTCATTAGAAATCTTAAGAAATATTAAATTTCTTCTTATTAATAATATATTCTTCTATCTGTTGCTTAATTCAATATCAAAATAACTGACTCTACTAAATTCTATTTTATCATAAAATTCTTTTCTTATTCTAATTATGTCATATATTACTAAATTTAAACAAGATACTTAATATTAATAATTATAAATTACTCCTTTATAAATAGTTTTTGATTCTTTAATAAATACTACAAGTTTTCCACAATATGTTGATAACTTTTATTTCAATTCCAATTCAGTTTTAGAAAATAATTTAATAAAATTTTCAATAAATATTTTACTATCAACAGTATTTTATAATACTTATAGAGATTCAATACAGATTTCTAAAAAGCAATTATAAGCATTAATATTTTCCATTTTAAATAATTTATTTAAATAATCTTGATAACCTTGAAATTTAATTAAAGCAGGTACACTATAAAATAAATTAGATTTAAAATCCTTTCCATTTGTAAAAACATTATCAGCTAATTCAATACAAAATTTATGCTCTTCTGGATTACTTGCCCATTATGCAAATTCTTTTATACTTAGAACTACTCTTTTTCTAACATTTTATTCATTACTCTACATAAGATTAGTAAAATATTCCATCCATTCTTCTAATACTTATTAAGAAACAAGATTATAGAGATTAGCAATTAATGTAACTGCTGCACATTATTCATCTATATCACCATCCTTAGCTTCTATTATTCTCTATGTAACACATTCTTCAAATAAATGTTATTATTTCAATAATCTCTTTCCAATATCCCTCATGATTTTTATGTACATTGTTTTAGTTTCATCTTTTGTTCTATCTCCTATAGTTTCAAGTAATGGTTTCAATAAAACTAAACTGTTCTCTGGACCTCCAATTAGATTTATTAATTTTGGCATAGATTCTAGTAATGTAAGCATTACTTATAATTCTTCTGGAACATCCTCAACTAAAATATTAACTTAATTTATAAACCAGCCTTTTCTTGATCTTTAAGTAAATTTGAAATAAATCCGCCCAATAAACCTTTTGCTCTGGCAGGACCTAAGACTAAGGCAATAGTTGAGAGGTTCTGCAAACAGTAAGTTCTTGTACTTGAATGATCACTTTTCATCTCTTCCAATAAGATTGAAATAGGAAGTAATGTTTTCATATCTGTATTTTCATCATCTAAACTAGATAAGGACACTAATTACCCATATCTTAGAAAGCATTTTGTAAGAGTTAATGAATTCCTAATTCTTATGTGTATTTAGATCTATTTGTATCAATGGAAGAGAGAGATTTGCCTTTTTAAGTTGATGAATTTGATGATTGATCTGTACTCATATAATTAATATTATGTAATTCTCAAAAATATTAAAGCATTGTTTCAGCTTTGAAACTAGAAGTATCATCATATATTACATTAGAAATAAATTGTGAAAAACCTGTGATTTTAAAAGCATTCACTGTTTGGAATGAAAATCTAATGTTTTCAATGACACCTATTAAAGCTACTTATGTAGAGAAAAATAATTATTTTGCAATTTAAAAACCTGGTTGGATACTTTTTGAATTAGTACCAGTAATTCGTTAAAAGGAAGGTAATCATCACTTAGAATGGGATAAAAAGAAACATTATAGTTTAGGTGTTAAATAGATTGGATAATTATTGGTCACAAAAAATAAAGCATATGATGAAGCTTCCAATTTCCTTATTAGTATTCCTTAAATTATTACAAATAAGCATATCAAGCATAAGCAAATGAAAAGAAAATTTTAAAGATAAATAAAATTGCATAGGAGATTTATCTATCAATTTCATAAGAGGAAGAATAAGAAAAATAATTCAATCCATTTAAGATTACTCTAACTTAAGCAGAATATATAACAGCATTTGAATTAATTAATGTAATATATATAATTTTTTAATTTTAGTTTTCATTACCTTTTTTATTAGGATGGGATGCATTATATACTCCATAATATTCGGATAATGATGCTTAAGATTGAATAATTTATATAAATATATTAACATTTCAAATGTTTTATTCCAATATAACAGTCCTAATATAATTATTTATAGTTCTAATTTTAGCTATTTCATCTATTGGAATAAATGTTAATAGACATTTGGTTGACCAAATCTACTATTGAAATATATAAATACTTCTCTATTTAATTTTCTTAAGAAGGGATTCCAACAGAATAATAATGCTAATATTAATGTTAACAAGAAGAAAATCATTAATATTAGCTATTATACAATATAATTTTCTTAATCAGTTGTAATTATATCTAAATATTTATTCTTTAATAATTTAAATGCATCTTTAATTACATAAAATTACATATCATCTAAAATTATAAATTTTTAATTACTTATTTCAAAACTTTCTGGAGTGTTGAGCAAATTAAGTAATTTATTTCTTTTTGGATCATTAGATAATTCTAAAAGACTATAATTAGACCAAGGAAAATCTAAAGATACATTCTAATTAAGAGTCTAATAAGTATTATATAGTTTTCGAATATTTTGAAAATGTCTGGAAACTGCTGTCATCAATCCATGATCTAAAATTCCATTAGCAAAAGTATCACATGTAATTTCTTAAAATGTTATAGTTGTACATAAATTATCAAACATAATAGTATTATAATAATCAATATAAGAAATATCATTATATTCTACATTTATAGCATGTAATTTCTAATAAAGAGTATCAATTTCATAAACATTATTTATTAATTAAACAATAGTAGAATTGCTATTTTGATTCATTAAATTAAGAGTATCATTATAAATATATTATTTAAGTGAATTGACCAAAATTGAATAATAACTGGAACTTAAAGATGTTTGATTAAATTCATTTAAAATATTTATTTTTTGATCAGCATTATTCTAATCTAAGAAATAAATCATGATAAAGTATGATTCTATTATAGATGCTAATAAAATCATCTTAATAAAAAATCCTATATGTTTATTTTCATTATTCTTAAATCTCTTTCTTTTTCTACCCAAAAGTGAGACAGGTTCATCATTCCCTTTTTCTTCAATAATATCAATTTCACTTAAAACTTCATCATCTTCATTTGATGATATTTAAGATAAAAAGTTTTCACATTTTGAATAAAATAATTTAGCTGTTTTTTCTGGGATATCCAAAAATATACTCAATATTTCTTATCTTTTATCTAAAGTACTAGTTAATATGCATGTTAATATAATAGATGATATGAATGTTAAACATGCAGATAATATTAGAATCACTAAAATATCACTATATAATTTATTAGTATGATCATAAGATAAATCAATAGTATTCATATACATTTCTAATAGAGCACGAATAAAATCGTTTAATGAATTGTAAATCACATAATAATAATCTATTTAATTTTCATTTAATTAAGAAAATACTTATTCAATATTAAGGGATTTACTTACAATTTGTTAACTTGCCTATTCTAAAGTACTAATTTCTTTTCCTGATTAAGTATTCATCATTACATCAGAATTGAATGAAATCTTCATAAAGATATCTTTACTCATAGAATCAAATTATTCTATACTATTATTCAAATTAAATAATAGTTTATCCTACTTATAATAAGATATTCCAAGATTCAATAACATTAATTCTCTTGAATATAATACAATTTCATTTAAATATGTTATCATATCAGATTATTTAACAATCATATTCCAATCAGAATTCTAATTATTGATTTCTTCTCTCTCAAAAATATTGTTCAATATACATAAGATAATTAATAGAATTGTAAGTAAAAATGATATGTAATATAACCATCTTATTGTTCTACTTTCACTTTATGCATTTAAAGTCTCTTATAATTCTTTAGATGATCTAAAATATCCAGATTCATTAGGTTCATCATTTTCTTAATTCTATTATTCCTCTTTCTTAATTTGAATTTCCTCATAACTTTCCATATCTGCATCAGATTAAAACTTTTCTATATCATATATAACACCCTCAAACAATCTCATTACTCTAATACCTGAAGAATAATCAATAACATCTTCATTCTTTTCAATTTCTTTACTTTTTAAATCATATTCTTAATTAGTAAACATACTTTAATCTTAAATATGAGTTATCATTTCACTATAATTAGCATCAGTGAATTCTCCATAAAAATGCATTCCAGTTTATTAAAATTATAATCTAAATGAAAAGTTTTAATTCTTAGATAATTTCTATTGCAATTATTTAATATTTGAATTACTTAAATCTATTTATTTTTCAACTCTAACTTAATATCCAGCTAAACCTTATTCATTTTCTGAATTCTTCATTATTAAAAAATTAATATCCTAAATAGAGACACTCAATCTAATTGTTGTATCAGACGCTCCAAATGCAATATGATCATCAAGAATTTTTGGTAATATAAAATCAATTGATTTTCCTTATTTTATTTTAAAATCACCATAACATTCTTTGATTTCTGGAAATAAATCAAATAAATGAATTTCTTATATTTATAATGACTTTACATCCAAACCTAATAAATTTATACAACCTCCAGAAATATCTTCTACTACATATTCTTTATTACAAATTAAATAAGCTATATCCTTAATTCTTTTTTCTTTTTTAAATGTACCTACAAATTCAACTCCCTCTTTTAATACATGGTAAACAGGACGTAATAATACATTAATCCCTTATAAATATCCATTCTTATGCTTTCCTAATAATAATCTTTCTTTATTCAATAAAGTTGCTTCATTTGTATCTAAGAATCTTCTTAAAAAATCATCATGATGTCTTGCATATAATGAAGGCATAATATTATTAATTTTCTTATTCATTAATTCATTTTTATCAAATCCCAATAATGATGCTGCAGCCATATTAATAGCATATATTTAACCAAATTTCTCTTCTTCTAATGATATAAAAACACAACCATCCTCTTGTCCATCAACATTTAAATTTGATGTCATTCCTAATTTAAAAGCTTTTCTTTAAGAAAATGAACTCTCTATTTTTCTAGCTTATTCAAGTAAATCAAATCCTGATATTCTATCATTAAAAATTTCAATTAAATATTTAGAATATAATCTTAATGCTTATGGTAATTATTGATTTTAAATTCTTTATAGTCTTTTCCAAGTTGTATCAACATACATTCTAATTGGAAACAATTTTGATCCAATTTCATATAACTTTATCAAATCAGGCTTATCATCAGCAAATTAAGACCAAAATTCCATTAATAAACTTACACTTCTTTCCATAGCTTATTTAAAAGATCCAAATTTCTCATCAAAATCTCTTTATTCAGTGAAATCCTATCCTTCTCCACTTAATTCAGATATCTCAGCTTCAATCACACTTTTGATATAAAAAACTATATATTTTTCATCAAAAGATGATTTTAGTTTTTCTATATTACTTAATTCTTCCAAAGCTTAAGGTTTGGATTTCAATATTCTTAATGTAAAAAGAGCATATTCTATTCGAATGAAAACATCAGTTGGAAATTTACCAATTCCCAAAATAAACAATCTTGTCATTGTATCATAAATTAATTAATGTCTTTTATCTGTTTTACTAACCAATTCATTTTTTGCTTTAAACATATTTAATGAGAATTTCACTTTTTTCAATGGACATAATGGATTTGGACAAGTCTAATTATGAAATTCAATGTAACCATTTAATAATTAACCTTATGGTAATCTTTTTTTATCATATTCTACTAATTTAATAACTTCATGTACATGATTTACTAATTAAACAGGATTATCAAACTTATTTACATAAATCATCAAACATTATTCCCTCTTTTATTATTATAATAACTATATCATAAATACAAAAGGTAAACAAAATAACCAAGTATACAATGAACCAACCATAATTCTCTTCTCTACTAAATTAGATATACATAACATAAGTGATGCCCACATTTCCAAAGTTAGAAAAGTTAAAAATAATTTTTACATTAATCTATTATTATATGCATCATTTCTTTTAGCATACAAAAAGCATATCACAGATCCAACCAATTAATAAACTTCAAAAAACACTTATGAATTATCATTGTGTGGTAACATAGATAATAAAACCACTATGCCAAAATGAGTTGATGTTAAAGTTGCACATCTTCCATTTCTTTTTGATAATGCCTTTTCTTAATCAAATGATCCATCAAAAAATAAATAATTAACTGCTGAACACATGAAGGATAAAATAATTAATCCAATAATAGAAATTATTTAATCAATAACTAATAATCCTTACCAACATTTTTAGTTTGAAAAGCTATCCATGTATCCATCTGTACAACTAATTGGAAACTATATAATTTTAATAAAGTATTACTGTAAATAAAAATAACATAGGTATATAAAGTATTGTACTGAACACAAATGTTAAGTATTTTAATATGTTTATTAATAATTAAACTGGATCTTTCTAGTTTACTATAAATATTATTGATATTAAAAATAAGAACACCCAAAAACATAATAATGCAATAGAAACATATATTAATATTTATACTGCATTATAATCCTAGTTTAACAAATAATGAGTAAAATTAAAATATCCAAAGATTTCAGTCAATATTTCTGCATTATTGTCCTACCATACTGATACAATCTCAATACAATAATTATTATACCATATGATGGAATTTGAAATAATGAATTTACATCAAAGTTATTAGTATAGCTATACTGTGCACAATAATCGATTAATTTTAATCCCGAACCATCAAATATATTAATCGATACAAAGAATTTTAATTGTTTGAATCTAAAGATTTATCTGTCAGATTTTTTCCTTCCTCTGACATTAATATAAAAATAAATAAATTATCAATTCATATAAAATTAACCAAAAAGTTCATTAAAATGATATTGATCTTTCAGGAATTAAATTTTATGAAACTGTCTAATCAGGTAATGTTTTTAATATTCTTTCCCTTATTTTCCTTAAAGGTACTTTTGGATATATATATTTGTCTTAAAATACCATTTTATTTTAGGGTCTGTAGTACTTTTCAATATTTTAAAGTAACTCTATCATAGAAAGATCCATCTTTTTTGTATGAATCAATATTTATAAAAAATTACTTAATTGACTATGATTGTTTTTAGTAAACTCTCTTAAATATTCATAAACTGGTATCTATATTACTTCAGGCTTTTAAAGATGCATTAATTTAATTTCTTTAATTAATTCACTTTAATGTTCTATTTCTTCTTCTTAACATTTTAATGTAATCTTTGTTCTTTGGTATTTTGTTAAAAGTTACATGTACTTGTAACAAACCTCATCATATTTAACTTATAGTTATTTCACATGATGTTACAATTCTTTATATTCATGAGCTCTTGAAATCATCTTATAAAATACATGGTTGTATTAGGTTTTTCAATAATTATAGTATTGTTAATTGGTGCTATATTCATTGCTCTATATATCTACTTGTCTAAATATTAGAAGCAACTTTAAATATTGTTATGTAACTGTTTGATATCAAAATCTCTTAGATCACTCATATTTCTTTTATTTATATTAGATAAAATAACAATAATAATAAAATGAGATTGAACAAATTAAAATAAATTAAATCTTAATGAAATCAATCCATTTATTCTACTTCTTATGAACTTTCTTATATTTTGAATCTAATTTATTTACTTTTGATCCTATATCTTCTTATAACAAAAAGAATAATTAATACCATTAAAATTACAGAAAATCCTATAACATAAAATTTGATATGATATTCTTCAGATTTATCATTTTAATTATTATCAACATTATGATTATCTTCATCTGTAGTTAATGAAGAATCATTTTTTGATATGTTTTTTTAATATTCTTATTATCTTTTAAATCTTATTATCTCATTTTTAATTATTTATTGAATCTCTTCTTTTTCTTTTTCACTTAGGTTATTATAACCATTTTTATTCAAAAATTCTTGAATTATTTGTGTAATTTCTTATTCAGTTTTACCTTCTTTAAGTGATTCTCTTATAATTTATCTTATCTCTTATCTAATATTTTTGTATTTTTAAGTAGAATTCTTTTATTTCTCTTGTTGTGAAATTTCTTTAATAATCTAATCTATATTATTTAGATCACCTTATAAATTTTAAGATTCATTAAAGTATTAATTAATAAATAGAGTAATATTCTTTTTTACATCTTCATCTGATAAACCTTAATCTAAAAACTCTTAAATTTAATATTCAATCTCTTCTAATTCTTCTTATTCTTCATATTATTAATTTATATATTCTTTGGTATTCCATGTTGTTTATATTGATCTATCTGGATTTGATTTAAAATTTTCAATTGATTATTCTATAGTATTCAAAACTAACTTGCTATTGAATTATTTAGTTGTATCATTTAAATTTCTTTCTAAATTTTAAGAAATTTAGGTTAATATAATATCTTTATCTGTATAATTAAGAGAACTAAAATATTCAATATCTTTTTCAATTCTCTAGTTTTCTTATCCTGTTTATTTATCTAATTCTTCAGCCATACCTAAGAATGCAGACCAAATTTTGTCTTTGTTATCTTTATTTTATTTTTAGTAATATTGAAATCCTTCATCAAATACATAACTTTAAATCATTTTTAATTCCTCTTTTTAATCCTAATCTAAGTCCTTAGCTAAATGTTCAAATAATTGATTAATTGTGTTATTTGGCTATCTCCTATTTCCATCATCTCTAGGAGGATGAGGTCCTCTTTAAAGCAATCGAGCAAATGTAATTGTGAATATTATGAATAGAATCAACATATTAATACTTATAATTTTAATAATTCAAATTGCTTTTTTTAGATTAAAACCATAATCATTATATTAAATATACTCATTAATGAAATTAACAACAATTTTAAGAAGATTAGACATATTTGGAGTTCCTATAACATTAATTGGATTTAATCGTCTAAAATATTAAACTAAATTAGGAGGATTAGTTAGTTTAGCATTAGTTGGTTGGCTCACTTATAACATAATTCTACAATTTGTTTCATTAATATCTAAAAACAAATTGCTAGTAACTACAAATTCTATATTTAGTGATAATCCATCATTAATTGAGTTAAATTCATAAAATTTCATGTTTGCATTATAAATTAGATAATCTGACTATGTAGATGTAATAAATTAATCATTATTAAAAGAAACCCTATTTTACCTTTAAATTAGAACATCTTTCTGTAACAAATGGGTTCAATAAAACCACTTAAATAATTCCTTTTACAAAATGTACTATTAAAGATTTTGAAAATCTATATTTTTATAATGTGAATATGTTTGAATAGCTAGTATTCAATAATTATACAGATTGGGTATGTCCTTAATTTGGAAATAAAACTTATGCCTTACAAGGTAAATTTGGAGCAAACTTATTTCAATATTTGAAAATTTCTGCTATTCCTTGTAAACCTGGATAATATGATTATGATTATTAATGTCCAAGTTATGAAGAAACTATATAATACATTAATTCTATAGATGGAGAACTTAATATCAATTTAATGATTACTAACGTAAATGTTAATACAGCATAAACTAATAGTTATACTGGATTTTTAGATAGAGATTATTATATGTTATTGAATCCATTAAAATAATTTGGATCTGTTGATATGTTCCTCCGTAATTGGGATGTTTATACAAATCCATCTATTATTGATGATGGAACTGATTTTGATTATTAAAATTATGTAGTTTTAGAGAAATAAGAGACATCAGAAAAATAGAATTATCATGAGTATGATATAGCTAAAGATTAAGAAATAGCTAAGTTATTTTTTAGAACTAGTTAATATTCATTATATACTAAACGTAATTATGTAAGTATAGGTGATTTTTTAGCTTATGTTGGTGGAATATTTGGATCTTTATATACATTAGGTTCATTATTTATGTCTCTTTATGCTTATGAATAATTGTGGTTAAAATTGTTTAAGGTTCATTATAATTTGATTGCTTATGATAGAAATTGCAAATCTCTTAATGAAATCATTAAAAATAAATTCTCTTAAGAAAATATTTTAATTCCTAATATGAAATCTTTTTTTTTATTTTTTACCAAATAAGGTATTTAGAATATTAAGACTTATATATAATCATAAACTATTATAATGGAAGACTTAAGTGTTGTTAATTATTTAAAAACTGTTAAAGATTTATAAAAAATAAAAAAAATACTTTTTAATGAAAAATAAACTTAAATTTTAGATCTCTATAATAAAGAAACAATTGCAATTACTAAATATTAAGCTTAACATTCTCATAAATTAGAAAAAGGAAAGAAGTTTTTATATGGATAACATTTTTAAGATCATACACTTTAAACTCTAAGAAAAATTATAGATCAATATTAGAATCTACTTTATGATAAAGATAAGTTTTAACTTAAGATTACTTAAAGATTAATAAATATTTTTGATTTTGATTTCTAAGAAGTTATAAATAATTGGGAAAATGGCTATTATCAATTGAAAACTCTCAATACAACTAATTATGATAATGTTTAAAATAATAGGATGCCTCAATTATCATAATAATTTGCCATCTCAAAAGATATCACTAAGATAATTAATTTCAGAAATTAATATACATTAAGTAATACTGAAATAGAAAGTTTATTGAAAACATTATTCTTTAAAAAACAAACTTTGTATCTTGATGAAAATTTCAATATCTAATATGAAGTCTAAATTAATAATGAAGAAGAAAAAATCAATTATGTTTTGACAATACATAATAAATTTTAATAATATGAATTAGATATTAAGTAATCTGATATACTAATTTAACATTAATATACTGCTCGTAAACATAAAATAGAATGTAATTTAATGAAGAATAAAGCAATTTCTCTTTTAGATTTAATTAATTGTTCTCTAGAAGTTACTATTAATTCTAATTATACTATTTATTTAAATTGCTCCCTCAATTCAAATATCCAATATTAATTAAAAGTTATAAATATTCCTAAAGATTTCAGAACCCATTATTATATTTACTTAGACGATCACAATAAAGAAAGGTTTTAGTTACTTTTTGCACT
Organism: Paramecium pentaurelia; assembly: GCA_905183005.1. Lineage (NCBI taxonomy): Eukaryota > Ciliophora > Oligohymenophorea > Peniculida > Parameciidae > Paramecium > Paramecium pentaurelia. The sequence goes on along the minus strand of CAJJDO010000009.1, from coordinate 723,075 downwards.
TATGCATCAATAGAAATTTATGATGTCTAATTTCGAGAATTTTGAATGCATGTTTTAATTTGATTCTAATGGATAAAGTGCATAATATATTGAAATTTTTATGAATTGGCCAAATAATGAAATAATTTTAAATGAATAGATTATTTCAAATAAACCTTACATTTAATTTTTATAGGTGCTCTATGATATAATTATACTTTATTTGTAAAATTAATGAAATGTAAAATAGTATTTATATTGTTTTAAAATCTTTATTATTATTATTATTATTATTATTATTATTATTATTATTATTATTATTATTATTATTATTATTATTATTATTATTATTATTATTATTATTATTATTATTATTTAGATCTATTTAAGCTAAAATTAACATTATTTATCACTTTATTATTATTCTTTTAAATGAATATATTATTTCTTAATATTTTAATATTCTGTATTAAATCAAATATTTTAAAATAATACAATTCATTATTTTTGAAAATTATATAAATTATTACATTATTATAAATCCAATAATTTTAATTATAAATTTCATTTCATAAATTTGAATCTATTTTCTATTAAACTTTTCTTTAATCATACAAGAACAATCATTATCTCTATTTATTAATTTAACAAATTTTATATGAATGAGATTAATATTTTATTTAATAAATAATCTGAGAATTTATAGAAAATATAGAAAATATCTAAATATTTATTTGATAACATTATCATGATAATAGTCCTGGTCCTTTGCTTTCATTACTTTTATAATAAAGAAAGGCTGAAATGCTTGTTGAAATCAATGCAGCAAATTCAAATATTATTGGAAGCCAACATAAATTCCAAGTACTTCCTTTTGTTGTCAAATACAAAATAGGAATCACCAATATCAATGCCCATGCAAAGAATAAGAATACCAATTCGATTATCCAAATATGATATTTTTTAATAAATCTACTTATGACCGATTCACCTAATGAAAACAAGATAACTAATCCTATAAATCCCAAGGCAAATCCACCTAAATAAGGAGTTGTTTTAACTGTTTTGCAAAAAGAATCACCTTTGCAATCTGCTATGTCTTCATAACAATCTAGTCCTTCAAATGATGAATGAGTTCTCGACGAAAATGTGAGGTAATATTTTCCTTTTACCACTGACGAATCTAGTTCAGCCACATTAAAAAAGAAACAAAATACAATAAGCACTAATCCTATGATTAAAAAAAGTGCTTTGTATAATCCTTAATTACGACTGATATCGCTAAGCATTTGTTTTATGATAATTATTTAATGAAATTTATTTATAACAAATAATATAAAGCGATTTTAATTCCATATGATACTTATTGTATACATGTAATCATAATGATTATTCTTATTATAACTGCGATAAATATCTAAATTAACAAAGATAAACTTTATTTTTCAGATGTATCATACTTGAAATCATGCCAATTTTCTAACTTTAAAGTAAACTTGATGGATATATTTTTTTACTTAGTTGATATATTTAGTATTAATTGTAAGTCTAATATAGACTTTTAAAAATAAAGTATCATTTTCTAATGTAGAATAATAAAATTATATTATTTGTTAATATTCATAATTTGATGACTTTTTATTCAGTATTATCAAAATCATAATTGATATGTCTTATTAATTAAGAATTTACACTCAATTAAAATTTCTTTAATATCCAAAGTAAAGATTAAATCAAATTTTATTAAAATTGATTAAATCACAGAAATCAAATGGAACAACCTATCTAAATTAAGTTATCTTGTGATAATTTAATGATTTAGATTATAAATAGGATATAACTAAAAAACATAATTACTTAATAGATTAAATCAATTTTACAAAAAATGATTTAATGTTTTATAATATCTGTAAAGTATGCAACCAACTTATAGTAAGATATAATTTATGATAAAAATTAAGTTGTACTTTAAAAATACTAAATATTTTGTGAATGTAAAATATATTGTATTTTGAAATAACTTAATTAAAAAAATGATTCTTTATAAATATATAATAGGTATTAAATAACCAAATTTGTTAGATACAATTTATTATTTATAATAAAAAGGAATCTGGTTGAATTATTAAATCTTATTTATTCCCTATGATTATTTGAATTGATTAATTTAACCTTATTTCTTGAATATATAAAACAAAATACTTTATATTTGTCTCAAAATAATTGTAAAATAATAATGATATTTTTTAAAGAATATAAAAATTAATGAAAGGGAAATCAAAAGATTAATTAGCAGCTAATATGTAACCAGTCATTTTATCATAGAGAACACATTGCTTAAATGAAATAGTAAAATCAAACATTACAAGATGATTTATAATAAGATGCAAAAAATAATGATTTTGATAAAATGAATTCATTATAAGAAGAATGTGCATCATATGCAAAAAAAATAGAAGTTGAAAGCAAGAAATAAGTAAATCTGAATTTAATAAAAGAGAGATCTAGAACAGTTAATTTAGAATGCTGAATAGCAGTTGCAAGATCATAGAAAAAAAATGAGTAATTCAGATGGTATATAATTACCAAGTCTAATAAAGAAATAAAAAACTTTAGAAAGGTAATAAGATTATTACATATTTAGTTAATTAGAATAAATTAAACTAAAACATAATGAATCATTAGCAGAAATTAATCAATTAATGGAGTAAATAAATACTGCTAGAAGGGAAAGGGTCATTTATAGTAATGTTTTTAAAAAACTTGAGAGTGATATTAGAGCAAAAGAAGAAGAATTTAAAAAATAATTATTGATTAGAAAATAAATAGAACATGATTTAAATTAATGTTAAGAATAATTTGATAAGATGAAAGAGTAATTCAATATGTAATTCTTTTAGGTAAGCTAATTAAGTTGTTGAATCTAATAAATAAGAATATACATAAATATTAAAAACTAATAGATTAGATGAAACAGAAGAATAATCTCCAAATAATTAATAGTAATAATAATAATAATAATAGTAAATTAAATAAGAGAGTAAATCTTAATAAATAAAAGAATCCTAATAACCTAAATAATAAATATAAATGTAAAAGGATGTAGAAGACGTAACAAATTATGAATTAATGTTTGAGAGATTAAAAAAGGAAACAGGATTAAATTCCATTGAAGAAATTATTCATACATTTAGGACCATTGAAGACACGAATAATGAATTGTTTAAGAAAGCAAATACTTTAAGTGATTAAATTGATTTAGAAGAAAAATAAATAGAAGAATTATAAAAATAAATCTCTCAATATACAAAAAATTAATAAAAGGAAGATAATGAATTTGAAGATGAAAAATTTAAATTTGCTTAACAATTAGAAAGAAGTGAAAAATTAGATAAAGAAATTTAATAGGCTGAGAACGAAATCAAAGAATATGAAAGAGAATTATTAGAAATAGCAAATAAATTATAAATTAAATATGATCCAAATTCAGAAATCACTTTAATGTAATTAGTTGAATAAAGAGCATATGAATTAGTTGACTTATGTAGATACTATGATAATCATAATTATACTATTGATTCAAAAAAAAATGATTAAGAAAGTACTGTTTCTAATTAAGATGATTAAACAATGAAAGATTTACTGGATGGTGTTGAGAATGAAAAAGAGGCTGAAAAGATTATGAGCAAAGATGATTTTAAGAAAATTGGATCATAAGAATTATAATAATTTTAGAAGAAGAATATAAGTAAGAAAAAGAGAGAATGATTTATAATTAATAATCATAAATAATTATGAAATAAAAAGTAAAGGAAATTATCAAATATTTGAAAGAATTCTAAATCCCTGCTATTCCTAGTGAATTTGCTTTAAGTGAAGCTGAGAGAGCAAACCTTTATTTTTACTTAACAACTTAGGAAATGGAAAGTTAAAAGTAATAAATAGAGGAGAAATTGCCAGAAGAAATCAAATTAAAAAAAGTGAAAATATATTAAGTCTATGATCCAATTGATGCTATATAAAATTTCAATTCCTTTGATTTTAAATAAGAAGAACGAAATATTTAGGAAAATGAGATCTAAATTATATCAAATAGAGATCAGAATATCAAATTTAATTCTTTGAATGAAATAAAATAATTTTTGAAACAATATTATGATCAAAAGTTAAACTAAATTTAAACTGATGAAATTTAATAAATAGATAGATAACTGATTATATAAAGTCTCAATATTTAATTTTAAGAACCAAATTGTGATATTCAATAAATAATAGATATCTTTTTGAGTATTCTTTATAAAGAGATAGAATAGAATTATCAAAAAAGATATGATTATTATTTAGATGCATTTTGTATGTTGATTAAATAAAAAATTTCATTCTTGATGTCTAATTAAAGTACTTAAAATATAACTGAAAAATTAATAAACTCTGTTCCTTAATTTAGAGTTTCTTTAATAGAATTAGTAAAGGAATTTACTGAATAAGCACTTCTAAAGTAAAATGAAAGAATGTATTCAATATATTTTACTTAATTAAGAGATTTAGTATTTAAATTTTTAAATGAAGATCATCCATTATAATTTGAAAGTTTTAGATTATTATTAAAAATAAATCATTCAACAATATTAGAATTTGTTAAATAAGCTAATTCTTTAATTTTTAACAAAAAGAAACCAGAAATTAAAGATTTCATATTTGAAGAAACCTTATAAAAAATAAATTAGTTATCTTCAATAAATGATTGTTAATAATAATTAACATTTATGTTTTATATTGGAATTTGTTAATAAAATCATAATCATCATTGTAAAATACTAGCAAAATTATTATAAGATTGTTAATAAAATTATCCTTAGCATCTTGATGCTATCTATACAAATTTGTTAAAGATAAAAAATAATAGTAATATGAGTGTTAAATAGATTATTGAATTTATAGGTTTAAGTGTAAATAATCCTGATGCATTGCATTAGAAATTCTTAGATTTATTTGTAGAATTTGCTTTAGAATATCCAAAATCAGAAGAATTTGCTCTTGATATGTTTAGAGTTTATTTATATCGTTATTTTACATAATAAATAGAAGGTGATAAAAATATAATAAATAAGATTCTTTAATAAACTTTTGATTAATTGAAAATAGATTTTATGATAAAGACAATTGAAAGAGTACCAACAGATAAATTAAGTCAAATGATATTAAAAAGATCTAATTTTGATTTATATCATTATATAATAAAGGATGAAAGTAAAGCATTAGCTGTTTTTCTAATAAAATTATTTTTATAAAAGGATTAACAATAATTAAAAATTAATAAATATGAATTATTGAAGTTATTTCAAGAATAAGTTTGTGAATATGAACATACAAAAGATATATTGAATTTTTTATTCTAAGAACAAAATAGATCATATAATGGATTGATAACTACCTTTATTATAAATTGTTTAAAGAGAAAGAAACCTAATAATATTTAAGAGGAAATAAAGTTTATTTTATCAAAAAGTTTTTATTATGAGGATGAAAATATTATCAAAAGTATTGAGTTTTATAAATAATTGTATCCAGACTAGTATTTATAATTACTTGATGATTAAACTAAACTTCGATTAAGAGATAAAAGATTATTATGATCATAATTATAATTTATTATATATACACATATAATATATTCTCTGTTGTCTCATTTTCAAAATTATTCATATTATTTGTTTGTCTTTATAAATTGAATAATAAATAACTTTAATACTTATATTAAAATAAATAATTTTAATCATCATGACAACCCTTAATGTTTAGATTAATCTTAATCAATTTCAACTAATATTATAGAAAGAAGAAGAAAAGAAATAATAACAATATTTATTATAAAAAAAAGAATATCCAAAAGGATCAATAAATCTATATGAATCAAGATTTGAGAAAGTTTCATTATCAAACTAAAAGATAAATGAAGTAATAGGATGGATGTTAATAATAACTGTCATTTTAATGATAATCGTATTGCCAATCTCTATAATATAAAATTCTATTATTGGATTTGCAATTCCATTAATGTCAGTTACGACGTTCTTTATAGTATATATAAATTGGATTTCGATGAAGTTTTTTATAAATTCTTGAAATGATATATAATTTATTATTTTGTACAAATAACTATATGTTAAAATGAAATTCCAATATTCTTATTTTTAAGGAAAATTCATTAAAATAATTCTAGCTATAACTTAATTTCTCTTTCCTTCTATTTTAAAGTTGCATAATCCTCTCCAGATTTCATCTTTTTTTCTTTCCTTTCTTCAAATCTATGCTATCTTCTAAGCCATCTTCTCAAAGCTTTTCTTTAAGTAATTGGATTTTCTCTATCATAATTAAAAGGAAATATAGAATCACAGTATTTCTCATATTCATCATGTTCTCCAAAATCCCATATTAAAGAAACTAATCTATTATTAGGAATAAAATGATATATCAATGCTATAATCAACCCTATAACAGAAATGAGTGATAAATTCTTTTAAATAAAGTACTTAAAGGCTGAAGAAGAGAAAACATGTATAATTGGAATTAATTATAATGAGTCTGTCATTCTTGAGGATAATTAAAATGAAGGAGTGTGTTTAACTGTCTTACTTCTAAGTAATTAGTATTTTTCAGCCCAATAAAATAGTATTAATCCAATAATACTAAATATATATCCTAAAGGAACAAGGGGACCAACAAAAAATGTAACATTCATAGTTTTAAGGACTTCAGCATAACTTGCTTCAATTTTATGTTCAGGAAATTCTAGGAGTCTTTTTAATTATTATATTTATTTACTCATTTAATTCTTATTATGTAAGAACACCATATTTCTTATAATAATATTATTTAATTGATTTAAGTATTGTTGGAATATCTAACATTTAAATTATTGGAGGTATAACTGCATTTGATATAAAGAAGTAAGTCATATTATAAGCAAGTCCTCCAGCATAATAAACATTACCAGATTCTAAGGCAATTAAACATTGCATGAATACTGAATTTAGAAACATCATAAATGATAATTTGGATGCTATAGCAAGACTCACTTAACTAAATGTAGGATATGCTTAAAAACTAACAATTGCTCTTGTCAATTCATCCAACAAAAATGAATTAATAAAAACTGTTATCATTGAATATCCTAAAGAATACAAATGAACTTTTATGTAATGTTCATTGAATGTATCATTTTCATTATAATTTTTAGACAATTCTCCTAAGACTTAAACTTACTTTAAAATAGAAAAGTAAACTACTATTGACAAAATAATATTAACAATAATATTAATAATTGCTCCTATAATCCTTCTATATATGCTATGATTTGCCCAAATATAGATGACATTCCAATTTATATCTGTAGGTTCTGGAGCAACTTCAACATATATAGGATGTCCATAATAATCAAGCATTCTACCTTCATTAAAATTTAAACCAGTGAATATATTGATGATTGGTGCTAGATATTATCCTAAAAATAATGATTTAAAAATACACTTTTTGCAATTTAAATAATATCTGATTTCATTCTTTCATATTTGAATGATACAAATGCCAATCCAGTAAAATCACAATTCTTTTTTTGAATTTCAATTTAATTGTTTATATCTTCTAATTCTCTTTCATCAAAATATTCTTAATTTAGAAAACTTGATTTTTTCTTATTTAATATGTTAAGTTTAATTTAATTCAATTCATTTATTTTTGATAAATCATAAGCTAAGTTAATCTTTTTCACATTAATTTTCCTTGACAATTTAAATAAATCCATTTCAAAATATTATTTTAACTTATCTGGTTAATTTATATTATAAGCCATGACTGTATAATCACTAGGAGTCAATTCTTATAAATCACAAAATACATCTAATTTCTTTTGATTCTTTCTAAAATAAATTAGAAATGCCATCATTAAGAATGTTGAAGATAATGTTAATATATCTTATAATGCCTACAATTCTTAATCTTTTCTTCTATTAGCTAAAGAGAATATTGTAACTATATCTCTTACACATTATTAATCTGTTTCATCTTTCACTCTCTTTTTAGGCAAACAATCTTAACCTTAATAATTACTTATAATATTGAATTGACCTGCTGCCATCAAATGAAGACATAATAAAAATATGCAATTTTTAATGAAGGTAAAATAAAGAGGATATCCTGATCCCAAAAATGATAAATCTTCTTTGTCAACTGATAATTTTAATTAGAACTCACAAATATGATATCCACAACATTGACATATTTATTTTCCAGCTACACCTACTTTATGAGCAGATTAATGAATTATAGCCAATTTCCAATCTCCAGGAATTGAATCGAGATTATATTAATTTGGTGAATTCATTTATTAAGATGTCTATGAATGCTATGATATTTAAGGTTATTGACCTTATAGTTGTTAAATATTCATTAATAATATAAATTAAACCTTAAATACAAAACAGAATTATTCAATAATATTTAGTAGATAATAATAGCTTTTATTTACTTGTTTATATATCTGTAACCTATTGTTCATCATTGTTTTCATAATAAGTGAATCCTTAAAACACATTATTATGATCCCTCTCCTCCTTATATTCACTTATACTAAACATTTAATTCACAAATTTTGAATCAAAATTATCCTTCCCAATAATCTTATAAGGAGCGTCAATTAATTTATCATAATGTCTCCCCCAATCTACATCCTTCAACCATGGATGACCCATCACTTCATCCGGTCCTTCATTCCCTAATCTTTAATTAGCCTTCCTTTGCAGTAATCTATTCACAAAATCAGTAACCTCTTTAGAAAAACCTTGCTTATGTAATTTAACCTATTTGCTCATTATCTAATCCCTAATTTATCTTCTATTTTTTCCTTAATAAGGTCTCTTTATTTTTAATAAATATCATTACTTTTCCTGTTAAACATTCATAAACTATACAACCTAATGCAAAGTAATCACATGCTACTCCATGATCAGTTTTCATCATAACTTCAGGAGCCATATATCCTGGAGTTCCACTAGTCTCATTCTTATTATTGGGTTTCCATATTCTTGCAATTCCTAAATCAGTTATGTGAAGATAGCCTTTATCATCAAATACTAAATTCTCAGGTTTAATATCTCTATGAAGTATAAGGTTCTTATGTAAATATTAAAGTGCCATCAATATACAAATAACAAAAAACTCTTATAAATATAAAAATAGAATTGCTACTTGTTTGCTCTTCATTAAATTTTCCTTGTTTACATAAATGATATCTTAAATCTCCACCTTCCAAATAGTCTAAAACTATATATAAATGTGTTGATGTTTAAAATGCTCCTCTCATGTTAACTAGAAATCTATTTCGATATATAATATACGAATGATTTAATTTTTAAAGCAAAATTCTCTCGTTCATCACACTCTAATTAGATTGTTTTTCAATTATTCTGATATCTATATAGTTGATAAATCTACTTAGATTTTATCATCTCTTTTAATGCAAAAAACTTTTTTTAACATTTTACTTTCCATACTCTTCCAAAACCTCCTTTTCCTATAACATAGAGTAATTTATATTGTGATAATTAAGGAGCTATATTATAATTCTGATGTTTTACTATACAATTCTAATTCAGAAAGACTTAGTTCTTCACTTGAACAATTTCCCATAAAATTAATATAATTATTTTATTCCATTTTAATCGACAAAAAATGATAAAATAGTTTTATACATCTTATTTAAATATTTTAATTATTATTAAATGAAATCTAAAGTTTTCAATATTGGATCTTAATAAATTAGTTAAATATTTTAATATAATCAATATTAATAATTTTATTTGTAAGATTAAAATTTTGCTTAATTATAAAATAGGACAGTTTTTTATTTAATACAAAAATATATATCTTAATCATAATAGAACAATTATAAGTAAAAAATTAATTAATTTATTATTGATATAAAAATAAATTAAAATATTAAAAATCTTAGATTTAAAGATATTTTTTTATACAATAATAAAATTCATATTACATAATTTAATATGAATATTTATAATTCTATAGTAATATCTAAAATATTATAGATTAAATATTATTAATATCATCATTTATTTAATTTTTTACTATTAGATTATTTTCTTTTCATTTCTGCTTCCCATGTTAAATGAGGGTCAAAACCAAATTCATTATGTTAAACACTATTTGTTAATCTAAATGGTTCTTTGTTATTTATCCTCACTTTTTCTAATATTTCATCTTCATGTACTTTTCCATATTTGCTAGGCCTTTGAACAAAATCTTCAAAATCTAATTTGAATTCATCTAATTATTTCTTTATTCCTGGTGGTGTCTTTGGCTTTTAAAACTCTTAATATTGACTAGGTATTTTGAATCCTTTGAAGCCTAAAAGCATTGAAAAAAAGTGAAACCTTATGGAGCCTTATAACTTCTCTCTGCTAAGTTTATTCTCAATATTTCCCATTCATTCAATATTTTACCTTTTAATGTTGGTATTTTAGTAAATTCATCATTTTTGAATCCAGGACCTTAAAAAAATGAATAAATAGAATACTTTTCCATGCCATTCTAAATCTTCTTTTTAATTCTTAATATACTTCTTCTTTGTCTTTAATTCTTGGTAAACCAACATCTATTTCTTTATTTTCTAATTTTTCTTATTTTTCTGCATTAATTACATCTCTAGTTCTTCTTTAATGTTTATAATTAATTTTATTCATTTCCTTTTATTATTTTTCTGAAGCTACAGTCATTTCATCTAGGAGTTACTAAATCATTCCTTAATTGTTTCACTTTATAATTAATATAATTATTAAATAAATATAAAATAATCTAATTATGTCTTGAATTAATAAGCCTTTTCTTTCAACTTCTATTGATAGTAAATTCTTAATAGTAAACTCTAACTATTCAGATAAACTTGTATATAGATATAAATAAAACAAGAAACATTTGATACTTTGAATAAATAGATTTGATTGGAATAGAAATTTCAAAATTTATGATATTCCAATCATTGTTTTTAAATTAAATTATATTATAATATGAATAAAGCAACTCGAACAACTAGTCTAAGATAACATAAACTAACCTTTTTAAAAGATAATAATAATAGCTTATAATTATAGACTAGGTCTTAAAGCTTTAAATAAAACATTAGCATATCTCCTGAAAAGAAATAGTAAATATCTCCAACAAAATAAAATAGCGTATATATGAATGGATAATTACTAGTATATAAATTTGTAATTATAAGATTCGTCCTAGATCGAAATATAATTAATAAGGCAATTTGTCTTCTTCGAAATTACAAGACTCCTAAAAAATCTTTCTTATTCAATAAGCTTAATAATAATAATAAGTATAACAATAGAGGATTGAATAAAGTCCTGCATTACATAAAAAACAATAGAGTGATAAAGGATTAAAATATGACTTACCTAAAATATCACCAATTAAAGCAAGACAACCTATTAAACAATTATAATCTGATACTAATTAATTGGACTTATTTAAAAGAGAATAAATAAAATAAAATATAACTAAAATTGCATATAATAAATCTCAGGCTGGTAAAAATGAAGATAATTTAACAAAAACAAATTAAGATAGTTTTATATCTCTTTAATCATTTAAAGATACAATGTCTTTATTTGGTATTTGTGATGGACATGGTCAAGATGGTCATAAATGTAGTTAATTTATTCGAGATAATTTACCAAAAAATATCTAATCTCTTATATCTCAAAATTCTTCATCTATTTAAGAATCCCTCTCCAAATCATTTATTAGAACAAACAGTTAATTATGCAATTTTGAAGAAATAATAACAACATTTAGTGGTTCAACAACAGTTATCAGTTTAATAGTTGATGATACTATTTATACAGCAAATGTTGGAGATTCTAGATCAATTATTTGTAGATAATAAAGTAATGGAGTTAAAAGTGCTATTTCATTATCAAATGATCATAAGCCAGACTTACCTTATGAAAGAAGAAGAATTGAATAAAGTGGAGGAAGAGTTGAACCTTATATTGATTTTGATGGTTCTAGTTTAGGTCCAGCTAGAGTTTGGTTAAAAGCAGAAGATATACCAGGTTTAGCTATGAGTAGAAGTTTTGGTGACAAAGTTGCAGCAAGTTGTGGTGTTATTTGTGAACCAGGTAATTATATTATTTATTATTTAGAAATTTTAACACATAAAATTTAAGAAGGAGATTTATTTATGGTTTTGGCATCAGATGGAGTATGGGAATTTCTAAGTAATGAATAAGTATACTAAATTATTAATTAAGGTGATAGATATGATATATCCATATTATATTTAAGATGAAGGTAATGCTGCATGTGTTAGAATAGTAAAAGAATCTATTAAATTATGGAAATTAAATGATACAGTAATAGATGATATTACTGTTGTTATTGTATTCTTTAATAAATAAAAATGATAATCATTCATCAATTAATTCATCAACAAATTACTCTTCAACTTATTTATAAAGTCTAAATTTTTAATTGTCTGCTTAATCTAATAAATATTCTTTTTCCATCTTAAATTTATTTAATCCTTCAATTATTAGATCATCTATATTCTCTTCATTAACTCCACTTAATTAAAAATATGGTAATTATTATTGATAAAATGATAAATTAGTTGAATTAAATTTTACTTTAGAATCTCTATTTATTGAATTTTATTGACTCATATAGAAACTTGGTTATCTAATAATTTCTAATTATTTATATTTTGGATCAACATATAAAGCATTGTTGTTATTAACATCTTAAAATACTGATTTATGTTGAGTGTCTTCTTAAATTGTTTCTTCTTTTGTTTCACTTTGTCTTAATGACATATACCATTAATTTATTGTTTTCTCACCTTAAGTTAATTTTAATGCTTCTTATAATTAAATTAATTCAATCTTCCTTCGAAATTCTATAAATAATATTTATTCATTTTTATACATGAACATGAATTTATAATAGATTCATTAGAATTTCTATTTGTAGTATTAATTGATTTAGATATTTCCTCATTCCATAATTTAAGTTAACATTCATATTTATTTAATACTTTATTTTACTAATTTAATTTCAATTATTCTATTTTTGTTTATGATTATCTTTTAGTAATTTAATCCTAAGATTCCTTATTTTAATTAATCCTACTCTAATAATAAGTACTCATTTACTTCAATCAAACGACAAATCTTTAATAGATCTTATTTCGAAACTAATTCAAAATCTTTATTCCTTTTAGTTTATTCATTCCTTTATGTATGTTCAGAGTTTTATTATTATTATTATTATTATTATTACTATTATTATTTATTTGATAAATTTGTTGATTTTCTTGAACTTATTCTTCTTACAAATTTCATAGTTGTATTACTAATGTTTGTTTGATTAACAAACTTAATACCAGCCTTCTATTATTCTTTTACTTTATAAAATATATCAGGTTTTCCAACTATTGATCTTTCAATAACTCCATGCTTATCAAATATTGGTCCTAATAAAAGTGTAACACTTAATACCTTATCTTAATTCCTAATTTGGTGTTAATCCTATTATTATTAATATTCATTTACTATGAAAAATATTATGTGAATGACTTCTAGGTTTATTGAGAATCTAAAGAAAATTAATGAAATCAGATTTTACATCAACTGATTCTGGTTCTAATAAGGATGTGAGCAAATATTTTCTTTTTTGTAAATTAAAATTCCCTTTTGACATTCAAGTTAAGATTAGAACTTATTATAATTAATATTATTTTATTTTCTTTTATTTTTTTATACTATAATAATAAATAATTTATAATGACTAATTATTATTATAAAATCTAATATTATACTATTTAATAGTCTCTTAAAAAAATGAATAACATAATTATTATATTAATTATAATACTTATTACAGAATATTGAAACAAAAATTCAATGAAATTTTCTTTATTGTACTATTTTTTCTATTTTAATAATAGGTTAAAAAAATCAAACAATTATTGAATCAATAAAGTTTAGAAATCTTTCACAATAAGGTTCTGGACTTCTACAAGACAAATCTTTTTTCTTTTTAAATCTTATACATGTTTTGAAACATTATTCACTTTTTTTGAAATGGTTAAATGTCTATAAATAATCAATAATTGAAAATGAATATATTGTATTTTAAGCTTCATTAATTACAAATCTATAATTTTAATTATTGATTTATTATGGTTTTTCTTAACAAATTCCTATTAATAATGAATAATCCATATATCCAATATCTCTTAGAAATTTGCAATCATCCATAAGTTATTTCTTTATTTAATCAGAAATCTATTTAGGTAATATAATAGGATTGTGAGATGATTATTTAAAATTATTATCTTTTTTTACACTTTCATCAGATTTTGAAGTTCTATTAACAGTTGAACCTTTTAAATCATATATTACAAATTCATGTTCCAATATTAACATTTATTCAAATGAATTTTCCATTAAAACTAAATATTATGTTTTGTAAGCCATTAATTTAATTTTAAATATTCCATAAATTTTACCAATAAGTGATTTTTTATGATATTTTAAATGATTAAAATATTAAATAATTCGTCCATTTAAAAAATCTTTAATTTCAGATTTTTCTACAGTTTTTAGAATGAGTTTATGATTTTAACTATAAAAAAAAAATGCTCCACTTCTACCTAAAGATTCTTTTGCTTTTTCAAAAGCTTTATAATTATATTACAATTCTAAAGTGTATTCTAATATATTTTTATTAAAATTATTCTATTTCAATAGAGTAGTAAAACTATTTGGATAGTATGTATTTACTAAAATAATTGAATCTTTAATGTCATCATTTTCATTAAATGAAATTCTACTTTCATTTAATTCAGATAAATGAAATTTAAATGTATAAGTTCTTTTGATCTCTAATTCAATCAAATGATGATCAAATTGCATAATAAGAGCTGTAAATACAGCTTTAACCAATCCTTTAACAAGTTCATTAATTTAAGTCTTGAGTAATTTCTCATAAATTGGCATCATTTTATTGTGAATATCAGTATTTAATCCATCTTCAATATTTTCAATATCTTATATATAAGATTGTTCCTAACATGATTTAAAGAAAACCTATAAAAGTTTATGATATGAATAAGGTTGAGTGAGATGAAAAATAGAAAAGAATAAACCTTCTAAACTTAAGGCTACTTTTAATGATAAAAAATCATCACTTTCTTATAGATTTAAATTATAATATGAGAATGCAAAATTAATAGCCAACATTATAAATAACCAATAGAATTATTATTTGACAAAATCACTCTTAAATTCATAAAGTCTTCTACTTTATAATGTCTTATTTTTTTTCAAAATTATCCATATTGCTATGTAGAATAAAGTGCAAATCAAAATACTACCAAAATTTATATAAGAAGCTAAACTATTGAATTCGTTAAGAGCATCACTTTCCAAATGATAATGTTCCTATACTATTAGAAGTGGTATAATTATCATTACCAAAGTTAATAGGCACTGTAACAATAATAAAAATAGGAAAACAGATGAAGAGGTAGCTTAAAATGGATTGTAAATACAAATTTTTACTTCATTCAAAAATAAGATAAACTAATTTGAGATTAGAGTAATTGTAACACCTATTAGTAATTCGATTAATTTATGTAATTTTTTGATTTTTTTATTATCGTCTGAACTATTAGGATCAATAATAACTATAGTTTAATCAATATAGATAAATATGCCTAGTAATATAAATAAACAAGAAATCCAGACAATAATTCTAATAATAATATAGAAATAAAACTTAGAAGGATATTTTCTATAAATTGGAGAAACAACCCCTAAAATACAAATTAAAAAGCAAGCCATCATTGACAAAGTTGTGCAACCAATATCAATGTAAGCGACTGTCACCTATGCCATTAAATTATTAAACTTTATTTAATTATATTAATATTTATATAGAATTTCATAAATGTATTATTATTATTATTATATTGATTGAATATGATCAATAGCACTTTAACAATTATTATATCATTTCTTATAACTTATGAATTAATCTTAAACGATTATATTTAAAAATATAATTTAATAAAATGGGTGAGAAGAAAATAGATAAATATGTATTTAATGTGAAGAATAAAGCTGGAGAAGGATCTTATGCCACTGTTTATAAGGGATTCAATGAAAAAACAGGAGAAAAAGTGGCAATTAAAATGTTAAGTAAATCTGTCATAAATGCGTATAATTTTGAGAGTAAATAGAAAGAGATGATTATTTGAGAGAGGGATTGATTTAAGAAATTAAAATTATGTAAAAGCTTAAGAGTCCAAATATTGTATAATTATTAGATGTAATGGAAACTTCAAATAATTATTATATTGTCTAAGAATTTTGTGATGGAGGAGATTTTGATGAGTAATTATAAATATTAATTATTTTATAAGATTACTAAAGAAACGCAAAATTTTAAGTGAAAAGGAAGCTATCAAATTTTTAGTTGATGTTTTAAATGGTTTCACATAATTAATTAAGAATGGAATTATACATAGAGATCTAAAACCTGCAAATATTTTAATTGACAAGGCTGTATTCTTATAAAATTATTTAATTCAAATAGACATTTAAATTGGCTGATTTTGGATTTGCAAAATGTGTTGATAATTTTAAAAAGGACATGATGTCATCTATGGTTGGAACACCTTTATATATGAGTCCTCAAATATTGGATCATAAAAGATATAATTCTAAAACTGATGTCTGGAGTATAGGATTTATCTTCTATGAAGCATTATTTGGAAAAAGTAACATTTTTATAATATTTTCTAAGCTCCTTGGACTGCTCGATCTCCTGCTGAATTACTGAAAAACATTAGAAATTAACCATTAAAATTTCCAACTGATAAAATTCCAGTATCTCAAGAGACTTTAGATTTAATAATTGGATGTTTATAACCAGATGAATGTAAACGTTTCTCTTGGGATGATATCTACAAGCATCCAGCTGTTGCATAATATTTTTCTGATTTTATTAAGGGAAATTCTAAACTTGAGGATAAAGCCTAATATTTAATAAATGATATAAGATTGATGATTATTAAAGAAAAATTAGACATAACTTAATTGTTCGCTGAATTGGATATGTCTAAAGATAAAGCATTAGATGTAAATGAGTTAGGTCGATTTTTAACAAGAGTTGATAAAGATATACAAAGGGATGAAATAGAATATATATTTAATAAATTTGATGAGGATGGTAGTAACTCAATAGAATTTGAAGAATTTAAAAAATGGTTGGAAGATAATTCTATTCATGTTGATTAAGATTAATAAAATAGAGATAAATAAAAGAAATAATCTTTACTATAAAAAAATAATGTTGAAGAAAGAGCAAATTATGTAATTGAAAAATTAAAGCTATCAATTATTAAATATAATATTTAATTAATTGATTTATTTAAAAAGGTTAATTTTTTTGTTTATTTATTATTATAGTTTGATAAATCTGCAGATTTAAAACTAGATATTAAAGAAATGGGAATGATGTTAAAGAGAATTGAACCTAATATCACAGAAGATGAAACAAGAACAGTTTTTGATTATTTTGATATAAACAAAGATGGAGAAATTACATTCTAAGAATTTTAGACAAATTTATAAGAATGCATAGTCCGTAAAAAATGAAATAAACATTTTTGAATATTTAATGCATGTTTCGATATTTAGAATATATTTATTAATTCTAATATAATATAAACATTAAATTTATTAATTATGTAGATATTGATAAATTAAAAAATTATCATTTTCTTCTTCTTACACCACATGTCTTGAAATTTGATTAAGCATTTCTTAATAAATGTATTTTACTTATATTTAACCTATAACCTTTAAACTTTTGTACTTGTTTCTAAATCATTGAAACTAGGAACCATTACTTAAGTAAAATCTGTGATTAATAGTGCATACATTATTCTTTAATATTATAATTGTTTTAAACCTTCTTCTAAGAATACAATATTTCTATTTTAAATGAAAGAGCCATCTCTTAATTAACCAATCAATTATAAAGCTTAATCTAGTGCTTAAACAGCATTTGTATATGGATTTTATTAATCTTTGAATATATTTTCATCATTTTTGATTATTAACTATCAGCCAATGATTAGAGAAAAGTCAAATTATTATGCTTTAGATTTTAAAGTGAGTAATTTCAGAAATGCTTTTCTTAAATGACTTTTCTCAAATTAATTGATTAATCGATTAGATATAGGTCCTTGAATTTGATTAGCAAAAGTAAGTGATATAAATAAAATGGAAACTAATTTCCTCATTACAATCCGTTTTTTAATATTAAAGTTAATCCACATTTCATTAAGAAAATAAATAATATATGGTTTTATTCTCTAATAATTCCTATTAAAGTTCTAAATGTATATAAAAATAGAGGCAAATCTGAATTAAATATAAAATTTTCTCAAAATAAATAAAATTATATTTTATATTATTTTTTATGTAAAATATATACATATCTGGTCAATTAGATGATGCTCAGTTTGTAACCTTGCTGAAATTCTTAGCAAAAGAAAAGAAAGCATTATCTAAAGTTATTCCTCAAAATAAATCTCATATTAGAAATTTGGAACATTATGGTATTTAAGATCATAATTTGAAATATCGAACTGCATAGGATAATGCACAAACCATAGATAAATGGGTGTAACAATAAAAGACTATTAATTATTGGGATATATTAACTTAATTACTTATTGGAATATAATAGATGCACAAATTAGGATTTATTGGTAGAAGTATCAAATATGAGGAAATTAAAGTTGTTGATAATCTTTTAATTTACAAAACTTTTGGATATGCAGATAGTATGAATTAGGCTCCAGAAAATAAATATTTAAAATTAACAACTTATGAAACAGATATTTGGTTAGTAGGTGCCATTATGTGGTAAATTATATCTAAAAGATCTATATATGATGATTAACAAATAAAGGATAATAGGAATGAAATAAAATTATCTTTTAATTTCTAAATAAATGAACTTAATATAGAAGAAGATTTATATTAATTGCTTTAAAAAATGCTTTCAATTTATTAAAATAAAAGAATATCTTTAGTTTAAATCTTTTAACATCCAAAACTTTTAATTACTCCTATTGAGAAAGAAACTATCTCAAATTTTTACAAAAAAATAAAATTAAAAGATTTATTAAATTTTAGAAAGAATTCATTTTTAAGAGATTATTTACTTTATATTAAATAAGAAACCATATAACCAAAAATATTTATCTATTATTTAGAAGATACTCCTATTTTGAAATTATTTTATCAATCATATATTGAAATTTAACTCCTTAATTTTGCATATCATTTATCATTTTACTTTCCTAATTCAGATCCTGAAATTTTAAAAGAATTAAATGGATTGATAATTTAAAAGATGATTCTAATATCTAAATAATTAAAATAATTAATAACATTGAATTAATTACCAAGTTAATTTCATGGTTAAGAGGAATTATATCTTAATGACATTAATTATTCAAAATTAAAAAAATAAATCGTCTTATAGGAGAATAGGCTATTATATATGAATAAAAATTTCTTTTAGGACTCTGCATTATTAACAATGTAAGATATTGATAACAAATTTAATACTTATTCTACAGATGGAAGTTATTCTATTATGAGTGTTATATTGATCAATATTCTAAATAATAGTAGAGTTAATTAAAAATCCAATATTTACATCTAGTCAGTTACATTAGAATAAATGTTTGAATATGAAGTTCAGAAAAGACTTTAATGATATTTGAGTATGAACAATTAATTATAAAAATTATTAACAATTTTATTAATTAAATTCAATCAAAACATATCTTTAGCCTTTCTATTTTATATATAAGATAATAATTAGATAAGAAAAGTCAAAGAAAAAAATATATGAAATCTATTTTTAATAATGATTAAATAAAAACAATTCAAAATAAATTAAATTCTACAACATATAATTAATCAAACTCTATAAATTCAAAATAAAATAGTAAATTGATCCTTTTCAATTTTCTTGAAATAGCAATAATTATTCAATTATCTGAATATATTTAAATCATTTATTAATTAAATTCTAAATATCTTCTTTTAAAGTAATAATAAGAATTTCAGTTTAAAATAATAAATATTGTTTGAATTTCCTAATTATATATTAAATTTTAAATTTAATTATAGCTATGATATAAAACATTATACATATTATAATATAATTCAAAATTATTAAGAAATATGAAATCAATATAATATGTTATCAATCTATTATGGGTTACTGTAGTTAGATTTATGCATAATAAGTTTACTTAGGGTTTTCTTGAATTCTTTAATAGATTTCATCAAAATTATCATAAATCAATTTGAAACTATAATCACTAACTTCAAGTCATACCTAAAATAATTAATTAAATTACTGGATTAGGCTATTTAACTTCATAAGCCATATTTTTAGGAGTATCACTCTTTGTCTATTAATAATTATAAATATTAAATTTTGGAGCACTCTCTTCACCATCAGCATTACTACTATTTTTAGGTTCCTCATCTCCACCATCCCCTTCTTATTTTGGAGAACTCCTGGTTTTTACAATATCCATTCAGGATCATTTATTTCTGAATTTAAGGGTTACTCAGTAATTGCATATAGAACTTTAATTTATCCTAAAATTTTTTCAACAATAGCTAATTCATCTATGGCTCTAGGGAATATTTGTTCTAATAATCCCTTTTAATCTGCTGAAATGTATCCCAATATTAGAACCTCTATAAAAATAATATAAATAATTTGAAATACCTACCTTAAATAGGTAATTCATCAATATATTTTTTTACAATTTTCATTACTTATTAAGGTGTATAATTAGAAGGGTTCTTAAAATTTTATTAAGTCCATCTCATTTCATAATAATTAATTAATTAATCAAAATTCTTAGCAATCAATGATTCAAAATCTACAAATGACATTTTATATTTGTATCTATATTAATATAAATAAGTTTAAGTAGCTAAAATGGATGCCAAATAAACTCTTTTTCAAATATTTAATCAATTGAATTTTAATTTATTTCTAAAGAATAATTAGTATCCTATTTAAATAATTTACAATATGGTTATTATTAAACATAATTAAGCCACATATGATTTAGCAGGTGCTAGTGGACCATAATAAAATATTATATTTGCCTTGTCCATATTAATTAAATTATATATTTAATATTTATATCGAATTTAATCTCGTAACAATAATATTTTATCTAATAGAGATCAAAAGATAATTAATTTTTATATTTAAAAACTATTTCAATTTAATTAATGTATTTTTTAACAAAAAAAAATTAACCATCCTATTAAAATGGTTTGACATTCATATCACACCTGTTTCATAAAAAATAAATGGATTAAATTTCAACGAATAAAATTATTTAACTAAATGAAGAATTGATTCATTAATAAACAAAGCAAGTTACTAGTCCTAGAGAAAAATCATAATCTAGAGATAAAGAAAAAACAAACATACGATAAATAACTATTAGATCATATTCTTCATTATAAATTAATGATTTAATTGAAAATACTCTAAAAAAAGAGAAATTCCAAATAAGATTAAAGAGTCCAAATAAATTCTGTAGGGTAAAAGCATTATAAGAGATAAGAGAAAGATAAAAATCACCTACTTTTCTTATTAAATAAAGAACATAGCCAATTTATTCATAAAGTATACCAGCTACTGCTAGAGTAAATGGATATTGATTATTCATTTATTTATTTATCTAAAATACATAATTAATCTTCTGATTCTATTTCTTAAAATAAATAATTCAAAATAGGAATTTATTAAAAAATAAAACAACAAGAGTTAATTGAATACTTTTTAAAAGATATCAAACTTATTAAAAATTAATAGAATCCAAAAATAACATATAATAATATTATATTATATTGATTTTTTTATTTTATGTGAACTTCATTTAAAAAGTTCAGTTTAAACATAAAAATTAGGTACTTTTTAATAACAATTAAATTTATATTGATTTTAATATATCATTGTTGATTATTATGTTTGATGAGTGAGAATCATTTTAAATATAATTATTTAGTATTTAATATTGAATTGTATTACATAATATATCAAATAAATTAAACATGCTCGTAATCCTAACCATTTCCTTATATGAGAATAGAAGTAGTTTAATTTAATTTTGGTAATTATTATAATAATTGAGAAGCATTTCTCGATAATGTTTATTGAGGTATTTGTCCTTATTATTCGAAAGGGGGAGTTTAAACTCTGTCTAGAATATGCCAAGATTTAATTTTAGTTATAAAGAGCATTTTTTTTAAGACATAAAGTAGACACAAAAAAATAGGAACTAAAAACAGAAATACTATGACAGCAAATCCTAAATAATGATATAATGATAATATTTACCAATCATAGTAATAGGACTATTCAAGAAACTAGATTATTGATTATTTTTATCGTTTCCATCAAAAATATTGACACTAAATATATATAACTAAGTAGATTACATTTGAACCACCAGAAAGGCTTAGAGAGCTGTAAAACCAAGAAATATAAAGAGAAGACAAATTAAAGCAATCATATTTTCTAAATTTGATTTACATGCTTTTCTCTCTAAATACAATCAAATTGATACAGGAATACAAACTTTACGTGATGTAAATTCAATTTAATATTCGATCTTGCAAATTTCACACGAAGTAAATAATTATTTGTTTTATGTAACTATCCAGGTTTTAAGACACTCATTTAAAATATAGAGTCTTACTTCTTCATGTACTTATCCAAGAGAACCTTTGCATTTACAAGGATGAATTATAGGTTTATCGTTATCTTGTTCAGTTTCAAGACAAATTCGACATGATTTTAACTCTGATTAATCAATAAATATGTGTTATTAGACTTTTAGAGCAGATCTTGTCTATTGGGATTCAATAGTTAATTTATTCATTATTGTTTTTAATAATATTTTTTGTATTTGATGACCTAATATAACTAATGTTTATAAAATGAATAGAAAATAAAAAAAATAAGTTCTAATTATATTATAATATTAGAAGAATAGATTTCATTTGTAAAATATGAAAATTATGTAATGATTCTTTAAATTTAACATAAAAATTATTATGAAATTATTTAAATTTTAATAAAGAAATAGCTTAAGAATTATTAATAATTTAGTTAAAATTAGATATCAATTGTGAAATTAATTAAATAAGATATGAGTAGTAGATAGATAATTAATTAATATCAAGAATAAATATCTTATGATATGTACAATAATAATTATAGAAAACTCAGCAATTGCATCTTTAATTTTATACATTATTAGTTTTATTTGTTAAGTTTTGTTTTAAAGGATTTTTTAATTATGGATTGAATTCATCTTTTTCAATTTGACCTATTTTTATATATATTTAATACCTTTTTCAATTTTATTACAGATCTAATCAATTAAATCATAAAAACATTTATCAACATTTTCTCCAGTCATTGCACTTGTTTCAACATAAAGAACATCTTTGTTTCTCATTTCTCTTTCAGCATAATCTTTATCTATTATTCTTTAGTCTTTCAAATCTATTTTATTTCCAACTACAATTATATCTAGATCGCTCTTTCCATTTTCTCTTGCATCTTTTATCCAATCATCTAATGAATCAAATGAGTCCTAACTATATATTAATTAATTAATAGACATACCTTGTTATATCATAAACCAGAATTGCTCCTATAGTATTCTTAAAATATGTTCTAGCAATTGAACGGAATCTCTCTTATCCAGCAGTATCCCATATTTATAATTTGATTTTCTTATTTTTGTATACAAAAAATTTGGACTAGAATTCAATTCCCACTGTTTATTGAACTTTCTTTTTTGCTATTAAAGTTGATCAAAATTATGATAAATATCTTACCATTCTATTTTATAAAGTATTACAATATAGAAGTTTTGCCAGTACTTGAATTTCCTATTAAGATGAACTTAAATATATAATCTGCACTCTATTCTTAATTAAGTCCATTCATAATTTAAAATATATATATAATAAATGAAAAACTTATCTATAAAATCATTTACCCCAGCCATTTTATTATTGCTATGGATATTAATAATTAGGTTAATATTAAGCTGGTTATGAATACTATTATTATTAATATGGTTATTATTAATATTGATATGGTTATTAATAATTATTGGCTTAATGAATATTCGGTTATTATTAAATATAAACTTATTATTAATACTGTTATGGTTAAGGTCTTTATTAAGGTGCATTATTATTATCATTGCCTTTAAAACAATCAGAAAGTTTATCAAAGAACTAAAATTAATTAAATTTGATACTGATCTATCTTAATGAACAGGTCTCTAGTATTATTATTATTATTATTATTAAGGTTGATAATATTGTTATTATTACTATTAATCCATATTTGTATTCATTTAATTCATTCTAGGATTTGCTCTTCCGAGAGAGAGAAATCCAAATAATCTCTTTCCAGATTATAACCAACCTTTTCTACCCTCATTATATTAAGCTTTCCTTTAATCAGTGTATTCCTTTGAGTATTTCTTCTTATCCTTTCCAAAATCACACATTCCACATGTTATTACTAAACAACAACATCTAAACTAACAAATTTAAAGAATTATTTACACAGCCTCCACAACTACAGCTACCATCATCACAAGAATACAAAATTACTGTTATGATAAATATCAGAAATCCAACTATCAAATACACTATCATGCATATTAAATTGATTGTTAATGCAGTCATTAAGAATCCATTATTTTCTTGTCTACAAGGGGAATACTCTGGCTAAAAATTATATATATATATTTTAATACTTCATTATTTGCTGCTGAAAAACATATTATAAGCCATATTACAAAGAAGATTAATGCAAATATGTAAATGCATACAAACCAATCATATAAGATTAAATCTACTGTTTGTTCCCAAAATGTTTTTTTACTCTCTACTTAATATTTACCATAATATCCATAATGAAAGGTTATATAGAGACAGAACAAAAAGTTAATCAAATTATTGATCCCTTAAATTATTAAATAGGTCTTAATGTTTTCTTAGCAATCGAAATCAGAACTTTATATCAATGCTACTATCATTATTATGAAAGGAATTATTGAGACAAAAAAAGTAATGAAAGTACAAAATGAGAAAGGTGTAGAAAAACAGTTTGAAATTGCATCGCAACATTCTCCACAACATTCCTTACAGTTATATGAAAATATTTACTTCACAACATCTACAACAACTACGACAGCAATTATCGCATCCCTTACAAACATAGTACATTCTTAGTTAAGTTAAAACTTATAAAAAATATAGAGTTATTATTAAATTCTGTTTAAAGGAAGTTTTGTAAAACATTCTATCATCTCACATTATTCTATATTTAATTTTAATATTTCAATATACCAAATATATATTACTTAGAACTATTTTACAAAGAAATTTGAATCGATATTGATATCCTTACATTTTTATATTTATCTTATAGTAATTAAAATAATTTATAGTGCTAAAACTTGAGACTAAGAATAATAAATGTTGAACAACTCCAAAAAGTAGAAAAGTAAGTCTAAAAAGTTGTCAAAGTCAAAGGATTTAGAACTGAAATCTAGATGTGAGAGCGCTAATTTCAAATCTGAATAGGCGGCATGCTAATATGAGTATTAAATATTTACATTTGATAGACAAACTACAATAAAAAAGGTTAAGAATGAAAAGGACATATCCCCCATTCTTGAGGAAGAAATTCCTTTTGGTTCTTAGATTATATAATAATCTAATTTGTAGGATTATGATAAATTAATATGTGAAGAAGTTGTTAAAGACTTTAACTCATTCACATTCAATAATTCATTAGAACATTAAATTAGTTAGGAAGATGAGTAAGAAACTTTATCAGAATTTATGAGAGAATAAGTAAAATACGAAGAAAATTATAGTTATAAAAAAAATTATCTCAATAATTAGAATGAAATTTAAAGTCATATGGTTCCAATTTTATTTGATTGGCTTATTGAAGTTGCTCATTCATTTCATTTCAAAAGAGAAACCTTTTATTTGTCTATAAATTATGTTGAAAGATACTTATTAAGACAACCAAATGTTCTTATATCAAAATTTCAACTTTTAGGAGTGGCAGCTATCTTTATAGCTCATAAATGTGAAGAAATCTATCCAAAAACATTAAAGGATTTTCATAGATTAATACAAGATTAATATACAATATAAGAGATAGAGTAAATGGAAGTTTAAATATTGAAATCACTTGATTTTAGAATGTATCCAAATACTCCCATATTTTGGTTAAATTATTATACCAAAATATGGGATGAATTCATTATAGATAAAGATCCTTGTATTATGTTTAAGGAAAGAACAAATGAAGCATATTATAGATATAGAGAATTAGTATAGTTATTTGATGTTTGTTTAATAGATTATTAATATAAACATAATGAAAAGTTAACTATTTTAAGTTTAATATATTTGGTTGTTGCCAAATAATTATAAATATTTGATGATTATGAAACTATGGCTATGTCATAATCAGAAATTTGTGATTTCTTTAATTCTGATGAATAAGAATATAACAAATTATTTAGATAATTTATACTCAAATCAGAGATCTATTTAGAATTTGATAGACAAATCTTTTATGAAGATTTAAGTGATGTGATATGTTAATTAGTAAAGTATTTCATCCTTAGATTTGATAATTCATTACCAAGAGTTTTATTAAATAACCAATAGTTTATAGATGAAGTAATATATCTATGTTATTAAATAGATGTAACATGAAGAATTACTATCATTTTAGACATACAATAAAAGTACAATAGAAACTATCACAATTATTTAAAAACAAAATTAATGATTTAAGATTTCTTTATTTCAATAGATTACATATATCTGTTTATTTAATATAAAATAACTTTTTAATTAAATATCATCTAATTAGCTGTTTTTTTAATCAAATTCAGGATATCAAACTTTTTTTCTATTTATAAAATTAATAAAACATGTAATAATAAAATGAGAAAAATGAAATACCCTTTAATGGTGAATTTGAAGATAGTGAAGAAGAATCAGATGAAGTTTCTGAAGAAGACTCAGAAGATGATAGTTTATAAAATAAAAGAAAGAGAAAAAGAAGATAGTTAGTTAATAATAATAAAAGATTAATAATGAATGTATCAGATACTTAATATGCTGCTGTTAAATTTGTTGGCAAAATATTAAATAAATTTAAATTACAATACACTCCCTATTAAGAAACATAAGTTTGGGATTTTTGTTGGACTGATAATGCAGTATTACCTGAAACTCTAGCTAGAATGTAAAGTATTATATATTTAAATTCAAAAATAGGTCATTAAAGAATTAATCATTTTCCTGGAATGTATTGCATAGCCAGAAAGAATTATTTGGGCAAAAATTTAAATAAAATGGCTAAATAATTTCCATCAGAATTTGATTTTTATCCTAAAACTTGGATGCTACCTTCTGATATTTCAGATCTTAGATAATATATTGGAAAAATAAAATATTTTATAGTAAAACCAGAAGCATCTTGTTAAGGAAGAGGTATTACTTTTAGTTTATATTAAAGGTATATTTTTAACTAAATAAATTGAATCTATAGCATCTGAACATTGTGTAGTATAAAGATATTTACATAAACCATTATTAATAGATGGTTTAAAATTTGATTTTCGTATGTATGTTTTATTAGCAGGTTGTGATCCATTAAGGTAATATATTATTTA
Source organism: Paramecium pentaurelia (assembly GCA_905183005.1). NCBI lineage: Eukaryota > Ciliophora > Oligohymenophorea > Peniculida > Parameciidae > Paramecium > Paramecium pentaurelia. The sequence continues at coordinate 695,138 of CAJJDO010000009.1, read as the reverse complement.
GTATATAAATAGAATATACTTATTTAAAGAGGGATTAGCAAGGTTTGCTACTTAACCATATTAATAGCCTAATTAAATGAATGCTGAAGAAATGTGTATGCATTTAACTAATTATGCAATTAATAAAGACAATCCCAATTTTGTATTCAATACAGATGAAAAATAATTGGATATAGGACATAAAAGAAGTTTATCTAGTGTTTTTAAATTGTTATCATAATAAACAAATATTGATGAATTAATGGCAAAAATTAAGGATTTGATTATAAAAACATTTTGTTCAGTTTAACCATTTCTTTAATCTAATTATACTTAACCTGATAATTATGCTAACAATATGTGTTTTGAGATATTAGGATTTGATATCTTAATTGATAATACATATAAACCATATTTATTAGAAGTAAATCATACACCAAGTTTTACTGCAGATACTCCATTAGATGCTTTAATTAAAAAGAATCTAATAAGAGATACTATTACATTAATGAATATAAATTTAAAAGTAAAAAATGAACTTTAGTAATTGTAAAAAGAGTAGATGTAAAAAAGAGTCTTTGGTAAAAAACTTAAATTATCAAATGAAGAAAAGAAATCACTCAAAATTTAAGCCTAAATAGAAAGAGAATAATATGAATCTTAACACTTGGGGAATTTTGAAAAGATTTACCCTTGTGATAAATCTTATGATGAATATTTATAACATGCATAAAAAATATATGAAGAATGGACAGGAGCAAGTAATTTATTATAATATAAATATAGATATTCGTAGAAATATTAAAAAAGATAATTTTACTGAAAGAGACAAATTAACATAGCAAAGATAGATATAGCATTCCATAACTATTTAAGGCTCTGTTGATTCTAATAATAAATAATAAGTAGATCCTGCTAAATCTTCTAATAGAAAGAGTTTATATAAAAATGTATTAATTAAAAAAGAAAATAAATCAAATTTTATTAAGTAATATTTAATCATCATAAAATAGTAAAGTATTTTCCAATCCTTAAAAATCAATGACTGAATTACCTTAATAATAACCTCTAGAATAGAAATTATAAGATAGAGATGATAATGAAATTGCTTCTGAAGACTTTTAAAGTACTAGTAAATATTAAGACAATATTGAAAGAGCTAAAAGACCTCCATCTTTTTATGTTATGAAATCAATCAAATAAAATTAAGAATTGCAATTAGTAGACTTTTTTAACTATAAAAGAATCAGTATTCCTGAAACTTCTCCTTAATCTTAACCAAATACTTAATAAGTATTATAAATTTCATAGCAATAATAATTTAAATCAGTTACTTAATTGGCTAGAAAATTTTCAATTCGCAAATCAAATAAAAGCAAATTAAAATCAAGCGAAAGTGATTAAGAAGCAAAAAAAGATCTGATTCAAGCATTTAATTAATATTCTTAGATTTAGTAATAACAATAATAATCATCCTTTTTCTAATCTTAATAATAAAATTTTTTAAATTAATAACCATTACAAAATGGTTCATTTGTTAAACCAAAAGTATTTAATTTAAAATTGTAACCACCACATTTTAAAATACCCCCTTTTCCAATATTAATGCAATAATAAAATTACTATAAATTTAGATATGATTGATATTAATTTGTTTATTATTATAATCTAATCAAATACAAAATTCTTATTTCCATTAAATAAATTATAAGATTTCAGAATCTTATATAGAACTCTTTAAATTTTAAAGTACATCCAAAATACTATCATAAAAATTTACCTATTATAATTCTAAAGTTTACATCATTTGTCATTTATTATTTTAAACTATAAATTTGTATTGCCTTTTTAAATAAATTGTTTAGATCTAACCCTGTAAATTTATCAGTTATTTTAGATAATTCAGCTATTTAATCATTTTCCAACTTATATTCCTAATTTTGTAAACATTTTTAGTTAATAAATTCTAATCTTTCATTTTAAGACATTAATGGAATTTCTATTCTCTTTTCGAATCTATTCTTTATGAAATATTTATTTACATTCTTCTCACTGTAGTATGAATCTTCCAAGGCTAATTACTACATCCAATCACATTAGATGATAACTTTTCATTTTCTATTAAGTATTTAAGATTATTTTTTTCAAAAAAATTAAGCAACGTTTCTCGATTTTTACAATGTTCCAATTATTTAAGCAAAATGATAAAAGATTTATTTTTTATTTATTATTCTATTTGATTTACTAACTCTTAAATTGTATTTTGATCTTCCACTTCTATGATCATAGAAATATTTATTATCAATAATAAAGCCTTACATTCTGAAGCTATATATCTTAGTAATTCAGTTTTACCTGTACCTGTTGGCTTATTATAAATAAAAAAATATTTACTCCAAATAATAATGTTGATGTTTATAATTTTCGATGTCCTTAAAATAGATTAGGAAATTATATTGGCAATAAAATACGTTCATATAACATTTATTTTTATGCTTCCAAACCTATTATTTAGATATTATTATTTTAAGTAAATTGATGGATTTCAACATATTTAGAATATTAAGAATTAAATAATTAAATGTCTTTATAAGAGTCTTGAGTATATAAGAGTTCTATTTTATTAACTTAAACAATTTCAACTTCATCAGTTTATTGATTTTTTTGTATCTCTTTAGAAAAATTACTTAATTCTTCTATGTATCTTTTAAGCTATTAAGTTATAATTATAATTAAATTCTCATCTTTTTCATCTCTTAAATACTTTAGCAATTATGTACAACCTGTTTTCATTTTAGAATAGTTCAATTACTTCTTCTCATAATCAATTGTATTTAAATAGTTATTTCTACCTAAGATTAAAATTTTTGATTACCCTCTACTATTAATCTTAGTGATGAATTAAGTTCCTCCTCTAATATTTAATTAGACATTTAATTTTATAATATTTATAAAATTAAGAGACCAATATAATTATTAATAAATAATCATATAATATAATTTTAATAATTATTTATATTTTTTTAGTTTATTGGATTCCACTCTATTCACTTTCTATCTATCTATCTATCTATCTATCTATCTATTATCAACATAAAAATGTAAAAAGATTCTCAATCTTAGATAAGACTACTGATAGCATTTTGACTATATTTAATTATGTTTTACTTTGATTATTCTTTGATCTTAAATGGATATAGTTTTAATATTATTATTTATAAATTAATGTAGCAATCAAATCCTCTACTTTTGACAATCTCAAATATTTTAGACGAAATTATCAAATAAACAGATGCACTTGAGATAGAGTATAAATCTATTTTTCATGCAAATAAAGCTCCTTCAATTACAATCTACAATTACTTGCAAAGAATAGCTAAATACACACATTGTAGTGAATAATGCTTTGTTATTGCTCTTATATACTTAGATAGATTGTAAGAGAAGCATACATATCTTATATTAAATTCCCATTGCATACATAGGTATATATCTATTTTATAAAATTAATTTACAGATTTCTTTTAATGTCAATTGTGACCGCTATCAAATTTCAGGATGATGATTATTACAAAAATGAATTTTATGCTAAAGTAGGAGGAATAAATATCAAAGAAATAAATGTTTTAGAGTAAGAATTTTTAGAATATATGGATTATTAATTATTTATAGATGATTAACAATATGCCATATATGAAAAAAGATTGCTTGAATTTGGTGAAATTGAGATGCCATGACAATTTTTGAGGTGTATATTAATATTTGATTTTTTTTGTTCTTTTTAAACAAAAATTCTCTCATCAATTCAAAAAAAATATTATTTTTTTTATTAAAGATTCAACAACTTTATATATTATTTACTTTGATTTAGATTATATCTATATTTTTATGTTAAAAATAATTAAATATTAGTATACTATTATCATTATCTATATTTATATTAGATATGCATTTAACTATTATAATAATTGTTTTTAGAAAATTATGAACTATTTACTTTTATATAGATTATTTTAATTCAATATATATAAATAGTTTGTTTAAATATTAAAATCAATAAGTTTTTTCCATTAATAAAAATATTAATTAAATTAATACTTTGAACATTTAGAAATTATTGATAATATAAAATATTTTAAATATTTCAAATTCATTCTATTTAGTATTATCTTATTTTGAATTTGCATAAAATACTAATATAATTTCTATTATGATAAAGAAGAAGATTGCTCAATAATTTTAATTACCTACATCTTTTTAGTGTAGATATGTATTAGTAATTATAAAATGATTTTCTGGAGTATTATTATAAATAGAAAATAATTAGTAAATAGGTTTAATAGATTTCTTTGTTGTAAAGAACTGAAAAATTAACACTCATATTGATCATTTCATGGAGTTATCTCTAAAATTTAATTTTACAATAGACTTCTCTATGATTATAAATCAAATAATGATTTCCTTCAAATTATGGTTTTATTTTGTATTCTTATAATTGATTCTTATATTCCAAATTTATAAATACAATTTATAGATTAAGTTAATTATTATCAATAAAAAGGAATTAGAATTTGATATTTCAGAGTGATATTGATTTATCTAAGATAAATTCTTAATTCTTTACTTCACAATATAAGTTTATATAATTTGAGATCACTGTAAATTTCATCAAGATTACTTTGATTTATATGAGAACCAACAATAATATAATTTAATAAAATATTGATTATTTTATGGCATTTCTTTAAAAGTAGTAAATGTTGAAATCAATAATTTTTATACAAAAGCATTAACTGTTTGATATCGAATAGATGCAAAGTGCGCAATCAAAAAGGATTCTAACGAAATAGAGTCCATAATCAATTAAGTCAAATAAAGTTTAATTCTCATTTCAATAAAAGAATGTCAAACTCATTAACATAAATGTCAAAACAAAACTTCGATCATGTTCTTTCCCATCCTCATTAAATCCTCTTAAATATATTGAAATTAAAGGAATTAATAAGAAATAGTCTATTCTAAATACTCAATCTTCCTTAGGATCACAAAAATAACTTCGAAAACCAAGACCTATGATTTTAAGTGAAAAAGACATTTAAAAATAGTAGAATAAAGAGTAATTTAAATAAAGAAGAAGAAGTTGTGAATGTCAATTTTGTGGACCTTTAAGTAGATTCTAGAAATAATGTATGAATCATGAATTCAGGATACAACATATTGAAAAAGAACGAGAATCACCAATGCATAAATTTCAAAGATCAATTCGTAAACATTAAATTTATGTTATGGCACCATATCTATTTGCTATAGAAATACCTACTGAATCATTAGAATAATCTATTGTAAGAAAAAATACTTTCAAAATTGAGAAAAAAAATACTCAATTACTGGATGTCATTAAATAAGAAGATGTTCTTTAAATTAATTCTTCAAAAATTTTAGATAGTACTCCAACTAAAAAACCTAGTTTTTTTGAATCATTTTTAGTTAAATAAAAAGAAATTATAAATAGTGAAAAAAGTAAATTAATCAATAAATAGTTTTCGTCATTATCTTATCATCTTTTATCAAGAAATGCTTATAAATATATTAAACCATTTAAAACATAACTACCTTAAATACAAACATAATAATATAAATAAGAACCAGCCCTTTCTACAGAAAGAAGCTCATAAAAAAAATCTGAAAAAATAATTAAGGAACTTTACATTAAACCATTCATTCATAAATATCCATCAAGATTGAGATTGACAACTCTACCAGACTTAATTCCAAATAATTTTTTATGATTATCTATATGTTTATTAATTAGTTAATTTTTTTTGAATAATTCTATGCTACTATATATTTATAAACGAAAATATTTATTTAATTAAATAAAAATATTCATTTTTAATATATATAATTATATGAATTAAATTATAAAAAAAACGAATCCTAATCATATGCTAACACTCTTAAATTTAATAAAAACTAAAACTATCTCAATAATTTTTATTCATTATTCAATTTAATATATATTGTTTAAAATGTTAAAATAAGAATTAAGACTATAAATCGAAGTTTTAAAATACTAAATTTTATAATAAAAAGTAGTCATTTTCAAATTAAAATTACTTCTTTATGGAAATTGATCCAGAAAGCAAAGCTAGAAAACTTCGTTCTCGAATAATGGAACTCAATAGCAAGATGAATGAGTTATAATAAGAAATAGATGCAAAAGAAACAAGAAATACATTTCTTGAAAGAGAAGTATAAGATAGTGTAAAAAACCTCAATAATATGACTTTATATGTTTCAAAGTAGATTGAAATGATGGAAGCAGAAGCACCTTAATAAGAAATTTTAGATAAGAATCGTGTTAAAGAATTTTTTAGATCAATATCAAAATAAGTTTTAGAGAAATTTGGTTATCATATTGACAAATATTTTAGATACCTTGAAGAATGTGTTTAGGATGAATTTCCTGAATAAAATAATGGTGAAAATGATAACTAATATTAACCACCTCCTATGACTTGTGCAATATAAGTAAAATGTCCAAAAACATTATTATCAAAAGATGTTAAATTTTAAGATGATAATGTTGATTATGTAACAGCTACTTTTAGATATTCAAAAATAAACAGTTTTCAAGATTTAAAAAAAGCATCATTAGTTTATTGGAATATTTATAATATTGACTAAGTGAGAAAAGAAATGCATTATGATGCAGGACAGACTAGTTTTAATGATTAACCTATAAAATCAAATGGAAATAAATAGCCAGATTCTTAAGTGGCAGAATAGATAGATGATATTTTATAGAAATAATAACCAGGATTAATAAGTCCTGGATCTATTTAAACAACAAATAGAAACTTAGTTTCTCCATAAATTGAATATGTATAAGAATGTGGCAATACTGATTAAATTATGTTAGAAAAATTTTGTAATAGATATGAAATTGTAAATGATAATCAAGAAAATATACAAAATACAGAATTAATTGAACGTTATTATAACAAAGTATTATCTGATTAAAATATATCGTATCTATCTGTCACATTGAAAAAAAAAAGAATGAAAACTCATCGGAGAGGTCAACCTCCAGAATCAAGACAATCACATATTACAAGTAATGCTTAACCTGAAAAGAGTCAAATTAGTCATCCTCATTAAAGTGCCAATATTACATTTGATGGTTCAAAGGTAAGTGAAGAAAAGCCATTAACTTAAATTGATGAGAATGAAGATGAATATGATGAACAATAAGAACATGATTAATAAGATCTCAAAATTGGATTATTTAGAAAATATGTCTTTTTTTTTAATAGATTTCCTTTATTAAAAAAACAATTTGTTATTAATGTAGATAAAATTAAAAAAAGAGGTAGAAGTGCAGAGAAAAATTAAGCTGAAGAATTAAAAGGTGAAAAATTAGATGATAATCATATCTGTATTCTTTTCATACTAATAATCTTAATGGCTTTGAATATATTATTTTTATATTTCTTAGATAATGGAGCATATACATAATAGCATATCAAAAAAATAGAAAAAAGTTTAAATATTAATAAATTCCTTGCTATTTCTTCAATTGCTGAATTACAAGAATATTATATTAATCCTTAAGGTTTAATGTATCAATTTACTTCTGATAATTCAGATTTTAAAACATCATATGAAGTAATTGGAGCTTTGCGATTTCGTCAATTAAGAACTAGATATACTTAATGTCCAAATCCTATAAGAACTGATAAAATTCCATAAATTACTTGTAATTATGAAATATATAATGATTAAACCTTCTTTACTGATTAAATTGGTGATGGAAAAAAGTCTTGGATGCGTTTTACAGACTCTAAAAATGATAGAATTACTGAAGGATAATTTAGTAATTATGATTCAAGTGGATATATTTAGGATATCAGTCCAGATGATTTAACTCCTGTTTATTATATTCATAATATAATAGAAGGTATGTTCAATCATCCATTCTATTTTCATGAAACTCTAATTGCCTAAATCATGACAATGACAGTTAGAAGTAAAAATGATGGAATGTTTGTGTTTATTGAATTTCTTGTAGAAGTTACTGGAATTGGTATATATCCTAAATAACCTAACATTTTACCCTTCTCACCAAACATTTTTGGTAAAGGATCATCTTCACCATATTCTGTTTATGCTGAAATGCATTCAGAATCTCCTAATAGTCCTAATAATAAAAATATTGGATATATACTATATTTGATTACAGTACTTAAGATTATTGTTGGAATTATTTATACAGTATTTTAATTGATCAAAATGAAAGACTCCTTATCTTCAGGAATCAAATATTTTATATCAGTTGTTTTTCTAGTCAATTCTATGTCTTTGATACTCAATTTTTCAACTGCAGATTAAGCATTGTAGTTATTCAAGTAAAATATTAATGTTTAAGATCTTGTTTAAAAAACTACTTATGTTGATTTAGGGGATGTTGCAGATACTTATAAAAGTATCCTTGTTATGACTTCTTTATGTATTTGTGCCCATTTAATAAGAATATATCTGATGTTTAATATCTTTAAAAGTTTAGAATAAGCAATTGAAGCCATTGAATCTTAATATTTGTAATTATTATCCAGTTTCACTTTACTTTTTCTTATTTTGTCTGGCTTTGCTATTATACTTACATCTTAAAAGGGACCATATTTTGTTAACTATAGCCTATTTGCTAGATCTTTTGCATAGCTTATATTAATGCTTTGTAATAGTTCTAATATTGGTGAATTTTACGATACAGACCTAACATTTTCAATGCTTTTTATGATATTCTTTTACTTCATACTTTATTAATTTCTATTTGGAATTTTGGCTATCATTTATATTGACTCTTATAGACAAGTAGTTATCAGCTAAGGCTAGCCTGAATCAAAAATTCTTAAAAAAAATAATCTTATGAATTGGCTCTTTAACTGGTTACCGAATAGAATATATTAAAAAAAAATACAGGAGTGAATGCAAAAATATATATATTCGTTAATATTCATTATAATTCATCTATTAATTACAAATTCTTAAATGTATTTGCCATTTCATATTGTTCTTAAATATATAATTTAACATCTTCTAATACTTTTTGATTGACTAATTTATATTATTCCTCTTATGTCAAATCATGATCTAATGAATTCTTAATATAAAACTTATAAAATTAATTCATAATTTCACTTTTAGGCAAATCATCAACATCAAATTTAAAATCATTAAATATTTCTATTTTAATCTATTATGATTAAGAAANATTTGCAGTTTTAATATCAGTCATCTTTATTATCTTTGCTGGAGAAATTATTCCATAAGCATTATGTACTGGACCAAAATAATTAATTATTGCTGAAAAATTAACACCAATAGTTAAAGTATTAATGATTCTATTCTGGCCAATCAGTTATCCTTTGGCTAAAATGTTGGATTCCTATTTTGGTGAGCATGGATCTACTAGATTCCAAAAGAATGAATTAAAAGCATTAATAGAGTTGCATGGAATACAAAAACATGCTACAGGAGGTGGTCATGCAAGTGATGATTAAGGATTCACTTAAGCAGAAATAAATATGATTACTTCCACTATTGATTTGAGAGATAAAACTGTTGAATAAGTCATGATACCTATTAAAGATGTTTTCTCTGTTAACAAAAATAATGAACTTAATAAAGAAACTTTAGCAAGAATAGCATCATCTGGATATTCTTATGTTACCATTTATGAAAATTAAAAGGAAAATATTATTGGAACTATTAGATCAAAATAGTTAATTGATATGGAATTAACTAAAAGAAAGATATCAGAATTAGATAACCTTGTTAGACCTGTTCTATTTATCTAAAATGACACTTCTTTATTTGAAATGTTAATGATATTTAAATAAAAAAAAACTAAAATTGCATTTGTAGTCGAGGCTAATAAAATCGAATAAACTAATACTTCAAGAATTCCTAATTATTAAATTGTTGATGAAAAAATATCAAAAAAAATTATAGGATTGATCTCCTTGAAAATGCTATTTGAAGAAATTGTAAAGAAAGAGTTTCATGATTAAGATAATCATATCAAGTTTAATTCAGTATTATCATTTTTATTACATTTTAGTTAAAACCCCATTAAATATAACCAATTGGTAAATCATAAAACAAAATACTTATTGAGCCAGAGGAAAAAAATTGAAATATATATATCAATAAATTTTATATAATTATCTAATAGAATTTCATATGATTTATATTCATATTAATTCGCCTATTAATTTAAGTATTTGAAATGTATTTGCCATTTCATATTGTTCTTAAATATATAATTTAACATCTTCTAATACTTTTTGATTGACTAATTTATATTATTCCTCTTATGTCAAATCATGATCTAATGAATTCTTAATATAAAACTTATAAAATTAATTCATAATTTCACTTTTAGGCAAATCATCAACATCAAATTTAAAATCATTAAATATTTCTATTTTAATCTATTATGATTAAGAAAAACAATCGTCAATAACTTTCTTAACTGCCTCAAATGATCTAGTTGCTCTTTATTTATCTTTTTCTATGAATTATAATAATTCATTATATTATTTTTTTGAAATTCCATTTAATAAATAAGAATTTTATAATTTATCTCCATAATACTTTTAAAATTATTTAACAAAATAAGGTTAAAAATGACTAAGAATATACTATTATAATTTTTCTGATTCTTTAAGAGTTTCATTTTCCTACTTTTCTTTTTCAAAATCATCAAAAATTTATTCTCCAAATTAAATCTATATTTTTTAAATATCATTTAATTAAATAAGTAATTCTGTTTCACAATAATATCTTTACTTAATAATTTTATTATAATTTTCAAGTTCATTAACTTTCATTATTTAATTCTCGACATCAACATGACTTAATTAAAATATATATATTTACTTTTATATGAATTAATCAAGTATATCATTTATTTATTTGAATGCTTTTACATCATTAACATCTTTTAGATCTTATACTTATTTTATCAAAATATTAAATTTTTAATCTTTATAGTGTTCCAATAATTGATTAATTATTTTTTTAAAATCCTTTACATCTTATGTAAGATTTAATTCATATTTTTATGGATCTTAGACAATTAAATATTAAACTAAAAATATTTTATCAATTTGAATAATTGATTAATATGTAGTAAATTTATTGGATTCTGGCTTTAATTAAATAAAAACATTGTTTAAATTTAATTAATAATGGCATAATTTTTAATCACCCATTTTAATTAAATGCTATAAAATAGCTTTAATAATTAAAATAGCTTATCCTTTATAGATGACTATATAATTGAATTTCTAAATAAATATAATAAATACAATAGCATCAATTAAATCATTTAAACAAATACATTCATCATAAGGAATTTTATGTAGGATAAACCCATCTTCCATTTATTATTCTCTAACTAAATAAGGATTGTTTTCAATTTGATTAATTTACTCTAATTATTTATCATCACACTAAACTCTTTAACAAATAATTTTGAAATTCTACTAACCTTTCATTTATTTTATTTTATTATTAATATTTCTAATAAAATTAACTTAATCACATCTGTTTGATAATTTTTTATTATTTAATTTCTATAATAATTTTTTCTATTTGTACATATGTTTATTAAAAATAATAGTGAGGGGAACCTTTTCTAAAATTCATTAATAAACTCAATATAAATTATTTTTTTAATATATAATTAAGATATATAATAAAATCATGTAATTAATTATTTCTCTTTGTTTTATTTTAAATATCTTTAATTAATCTAAATCTACATATTTAATTTGTCATAATTTTGAAATATTATATATTTTTAAAATAATATTATTCATTAATAAAATTAAATTCGAAATGACTAATTATTCATGAAGAGTATTTATTGAAAATTTAAATTATTATTGGTAACTTTCACAATTCTAAAATATCATTTATTAAAAATAATATTATTATTTTTCATTTATGTTTCAACTGTCCTCCTTCAAAGTATTTTTTCCATTATAATTAATTTTTTTCAAATAATTTCAAATAATAATAGTTTTTATTATAGTTTTATATTTTATATATTTTTAGCTTAGTTTGAATAAAGGAATGATCAACAACCAGTTGAACATAATGAAATTACTAATTATCAATATACTTCTATGCATATATGATAATTTTATAATTTATAATAATATAAATTATCAGTGCTAAATCTAATTCATTTATATATATGAAGAAACATGATTCTATAAACATTTATGATTAGCAACTTTGTTTTTAATCCCCTATTAAATTGCTGACCAAACATATTTAATAATATTTAAGATAATTTTGAGATTCAAAAGGTTTCCTTCTTTTTATATTGTTATTAACTACTCTAATTAATAAATGTACTTCTAATTATTTGAAGAGATGATAATTTTAATATAAAGTCTTTCTTACTTTTAGAATAAAATTAATTTATTTGAAGTTAATCATTTGATTCAGTATAGTGAATCTACTGGGTCAGAATATATATAGTTGAAGCATTTTCTTTTTTTGATAATAAATATCGACTCCTATCAAAATTAATAAATTCACTGGTTGATAAGTAAATATTTAAATGTAAAACAAAATAAAATATCATTCTAAGACAAATCAAGAGATAAAGCATGAACAACTATCACCAACATCTTATTCTTAAATAACATTATAATCTTTCCAATTATCTACAATGTTAATATCAATTAATCCAATATTTGGAATTACTTCATCTCTAAAACTAATTTAATGATTCTTATCCTTTTTAATTATTTCATGATGAAACATATCAATTCTTGTTTTTTATTAATTGTGTTTTACATTATTTTCTGATGTCATTTTTTCAAATATCTAATTCAGCTCTTCCATCTCAGTCCAACTATCTCCGTTACATTATGAGACTTGAATCATTTATGAGCTCAGTTTTGTATTATTAAAAAATTATTAAACAATATCACTCATATAAAATATTAAAGTTGTTAAATTTATTATTATTATTTTTAACTCTCTTAATTAACCTATTGATATTTATTTGACAAAATCTATTCTATAATTTAATGTAGACATGCCTGGGATTAATAAATTTATATATTGGTTTAATCTCCTAAAATTATTAAGTCATTTATATTTTATTAATAACTAATTCTTAAAATTCTAATTACTTTAAAATTTATGTTTTTGAAATATATCTCTTTTTCTCAATACATTCTCGTATATTTATAGCTCTTGCATAAAAGATTTAAGCAGATTATTATTTAAAAATAAAATATATTAATAAAGTTCAGAAACCCTAACCGTTGATGTCAATTTTATTGTTATTTAATTGTAATAAATATCTGCATCTCCAGTAATAAATTCCATTTTTAATAAGAATGTTGATCATAAGATAAGCAATCTGAATTAAAGTTAAATAAAGGTAGTAGTAAAATATAAAATATATTCAAAGGAATGATTATAATATTTTTTATTTTGAATAATTCAAAAAAGATCAAAAAAATCAAGAATATGATAAAATTATATTTATAAAAAGGGTTATAAGCAATATTATCCTTAATACCATTATAAGATACATGCATCCAAAGAAAACTTATAAAATTAAGTAATTGAGGATTTTAATTAGGCAAATATTTTTATTAATTTAGAAATTCATAAAAAGTGATACTAAAGAAGGGTCTAATTAATCTGCTAATGAGATAGATATTTCAAAAAAATTCCTTAATTTGTGATTTTATTTCCTCTTAAATAAATTCTTATATTTTTGTTATTATTTTAATTTTATTATCAATCATTAAGAATTATTAAAACGATTAAATTATTAAATATCTAGTAATAGTTCTGAAGTATAAAAAAATGATTATGTATTTTTAGCTAATTTTTAAAGTATATTAGATGATCCAAAGGAGGCATAAACAGATCTAGAATCTCATTTTGAAGGCATAGAAGGAATCAAAAATTTCTTAAATAGAAATTTATTATTAGGGTAAGTAATAAAATGGAATTTAAAATGGTATATGAAGGTTTGGAAAGATTAAAATTTTTACTTCAAATATAATTATTTAATATCCAAAAAAAACTTTCGACTTAAAAAAATTAATATTATCTAATTTTAATTGAGCTACAGATTAATTATTCCTTACTTTTTAATTTTATTCCAGATTATAATTATTGCATCTGAGATTATGGATGAAAAATTTGCACAATTAAAATAAAATAACTCTAAGTAGTCTTCTTAGAAAAAAAAAGACTAATTTTTTTTCAACAATATTATCTAAAATATTGCTAAAATTATGAATATTGAGAAGTATGATTAGTTGCCATTGACCATAGATTCCATATATTGCAGAAATACTGAAATTTGCACTTTCTAATAAAATTTTCAGATATGCTCTCATATCTTATTGCTTTATTATGTGACATACGATTCAATATATCCTATAAGAGTAAGGGGACTATGTTTTAATTGCGGAAATTATTATTAGCCATTCAAATAATTCAGAATTAAACAAGATATTTTAGTTGTCAAATTCTTTTTTATTGCTAAAGAATTCTTTTTCTATTAAAAACGGATTTCTATTTCTTAACATTTTNGTTATTTAATTGTAATAAATATCTGCATCTCCAGTAATAAATTCCATTTTTAATAAGAATGTTGATCATAAGATAAGCAATCTGAATTAAAGTTAAATAAAGGTAGTAGTAAAATATAAAATATATTCAAAGGAATGATTATAATATTTTTTATTTTGAATAATTCAAAAAAGATCAAAAAAATCAAGAATATGATAAAATTATATTTATAAAAAGGGTTATAAGCAATATTATCCTTAATACCATTATAAGATACATGCATCCAAAGAAAACTTATAAAATTAAGTAATTGAGGATTTTAATTAGGCAAATATTTTTATTAATTTAGAAATTCATAAAAAGTGATACTAAAGAAGGGTCTAATTAATCTGCTAATGAGATAGATATTTCAAAAAAATTCCTTAATTTGTGATTTTATTTCCTCTTAAATAAATTCTTATATTTTTGTTATTATTTTAATTTTATTATCAATCATTAAGAATTATTAAAACGATTAAATTATTAAATATCTAGTAATAGTTCTGAAGTATAAAAAAATGATTATGTATTTTTAGCTAATTTTTAAAGTATATTAGATGATCCAAAGGAGGCATAAACAGATCTAGAATCTCATTTTGAAGGCATAGAAGGAATCAAAAATTTCTTAAATAGAAATTTATTATTAGGGTAAGTAATAAAATGGAATTTAAAATGGTATATGAAGGTTTGGAAAGATTAAAATTTTTACTTCAAATATAATTATTTAATATCCAAAAAAAACTTTCGACTTAAAAAAATTAATATTATCTAATTTTAATTGAGCTACAGATTAATTATTCCTTACTTTTTAATTTTATTCCAGATTATAATTATTGCATCTGAGATTATGGATGAAAAATTTGCACAATTAAAATAAAATAACTCTAAGTAGTCTTCTTAGAAAAAAAAAGACTAATTTTTTTTCAACAATATTATCTAAAATATTGCTAAAATTATGAATATTGAGAAGTATGATTAGTTGCCATTGACCATAGATTCCATATATTGCAGAAATACTGAAATTTGCACTTTCTAATAAAATTTTCAGATATGCTCTCATATCTTATTGCTTTATTATGTGACATACGATTCAATATATCCTATAAGAGTAAGGGGACTATGTTTTAATTGCGGAAATTATTATTAGCCATTCAAATAATTCAGAATTAAACAAGATATTTTAGTTGTCAAATTCTTTTTTATTGCTAAAGAATTCTTTTTCTATTAAAAACGGATTTCTATTTCTTAACATTTTAGATAATAATATAAAATGTTTACTGCATATTAATTCATTTTTAGATTAAATTACCATAAATAAGATTTTAAGTGGTAGATATAGTTATTGATTATATCAATTTTAATATTAAAATTTTACTTTTATTTTACATGTTTTAGTTTAAAGTTAATTCGTATTCACGTCGTTAAAGAATACATAGAAAGGGATAAAAAACTTTTAAAGGAGAAAAATTATCCATTAAGATAAAATAATTTTATTTTTAATTTATATTTATAAAATGATCTAATTCTAATGATTACCATTAATAATGTCATTAAGTCAATTTAATTCATTTATAAAAATCATTTTAAATACTTAAATCTCAATTTCTAACTTTATGCATTGAGTTTTTAGTTTAGATTTATACTAAAATTCTCTTGTAATGAACTTTCTAACTGAAAAATGAAATTTTTTATTTATTTATTATACATTATTGAATTTGATTTATATTTTTTTTAAGTAGTGAGATTGAGTCAAAATAAATTACAAACAAATCATAAAATTTGATTAATATCTAATGAATTAGTTTATATTATTAAAATTATGATTAGATTTATAAAATCAATAGAATTAATGTAATTATAATCAAATATTGATTAAATTGACTCAAAACTTTAAAATATAAATGTTTATTAATAATTTTCTATTAAATTATATTTATTACTAACAATTAGATAATCAAGATGATATGTTAATGAAATCACTATTAATAATAATAATTAATTATTTATATGACAATATTAACTTATTTAATTCAATAAATTTGTTGTTATTGTTACTATTATAAATTCCAATATAGCATATACACTTTTTGTTAGAAATCCTGTAAATCATCATTCAAATCAATAGTATTTTTTTTAATAAACTCTTCAGATATTTTAGTTTTCCACTGTTTAAGAAAATCTTCATCAATATTCTAATTCTAAAGATATGGATAATAATAAACAGCATTTAATAGTTCTAGTTTTTTATCTATCTGATCTTATTAATGATTTTTGTAATGTTTTACAAAATATGATCGCATTTCTTCATAAAAATCATCTTCTAAGGCCATAGATTTTAACTTTGTATCAATATAAGCATAAAGTTAAGGATCAATAATTGTGGATTAACCTAAAATGTTTAGATTTCCTTCATTTTACAGCAATTCCTATGATTCTAAGCATTATAATTCTTATTAATTTTCTGTTTCTTTCTAAAAATATTATTATTATTATTATTATTATTATTATTATTATTATTATTATTATTATTATTATTATTATTATTATTGATAAACTTGTTCAATTTTTTATTCTTATTTTATTATCTTGTTGGTTTATGGATTTTATTAAATAAAAGCATAGGATATTTGAGCATCTTTAATAGGCAGTGGTTATTCATCATTTTAAAAATATTGTTTAGCTTTTGGAATTTCAATTTTATCCTTAAAATTAGCATGGGTCAATAATTTATCTTTGATGTGATTTTTTAAAAATAAGTTCAATTCTTTATGATAGCTAGCTGATTTCAAAATATCAAGTACCTAGTTTGAAAATTCAGTTATGTATTATATTTTCTTACTTAAATCATCATTTTTTTCATAAATTTTAATATTAGTTAGGCTTACCAAAAATTATTAATGTTAAAAAAAGATGTCATAGGTAATTTTAATAATTTCTTTTAGATTCTCATCATAGGTAACCAAACTATTGTTAATATGTATATTAGTAAATGTAATTTCATTATTTTCAAGATTTACATAAATTGAATTCATATCAAGTTTTGATATATTAGAGATTTGATAAACTTTGAGCAATTTATCTACTATATTATTTATAATAATAATTAATTCGCCAATTGAATAACATTTGATTTGATTTTTCTATACATATATAATAAATGATTACTTCTTAGTTAATAATTTAGCTGAGATTTTAACTTTTCTCTATTGAGTACTTTATACTATCATTTTCATATTTAAACTCCTGTAATTTTTACATCTTTTGTATTTAATGATACCTTTCTTTTGTAATGTTTAACATCTTATTTCTATTAAAAATTTTATTTATAATTTAAACAAAATATATACACTTATGAATTATAATTAAAATTCATAATATCTATTAATAGATTTAAATAATTATATCTCATTTAAAGCTTCACATTCAATAAAACAAATTATAAAACATTTTTTTTAATATGAAATTTATTATTATATATAAAAACTTTTAATATTTAGATTGCTGATAGTTTAGAGCAAAGAAAATAATCTAAAAAGTATTTTTCTCCAAATTTTTTAATAAATAATAAAATAAAATAAATGAAAGGTTAGTAGAATTTCAAAATTATTTGTTAAAGAGTTTAGTGTGATGATAAATAATTAGAGTAAATTAATCAAATTGAAAACAATCCTTATTTAGTTAGAGAATAATAAATGGAAGATGGATTTATCTAACATAAAATTCCTTATGATGAATGTATTTGTTTAAATGATTTAATTGATGCAATTGTATTTATTATATTTATTTAGAAATTCAATTATATAGTCATCTATAAAGGATAAGCTATTTTAATTATTAAAGCCATTTTATAGCATTTAATTAAAATGGGTGATAAAAAATTATGCCATTATTAATTAAAATTAAACAATGTTTTTATTTAATTAAAGCCAGAATCCAATAAATTTACTACATATTAATCAATTATTCAAATTGATAAAATATTTTTAGTTTAATATTTAATTGTCTAAGATCCATAAAAATATGAATTAAATTTTACATAAGATGTAAAGGATTTTAAAAAAATAATTAATCAATTATTGGAACACTATAAAGATTAAAACTTTAATATTTTGATAAAATAAGTATAAGATCTAAAAGATTTTAATAATATAAAAGCATTCAAATAAATAAATGATATACTTGATTAATTCATATAAAAGTAAATATATATATTTTAATTAAGTCATGTTGATGTCGAGAATTAAATAATGAAAGTTAATGAACTTGAAAATTATAATAAAATTATTAAGTAAAGATATTATTGTGAAACAGAATTACTTATTTAATTAAATGATATTTAAAAAATATAGATTTAATTTGGAGAATAAATTTTTGATGATTTTGAAAAAGAAAAGTAGGAAAATGAAACTCTTAAAGAATCAGAAAAATTATAATAGTATATTCTTAGTCATTTTTAACCTTATTTTGTTAAATAATTTTAAAAGTATTATGGAGATAAATTATAAAATTCTTATTTATTAAATGGAATTTCAAAAAAATAATATAATGAATTATTATAATTCATAGAAAAAGATAAATAAAGAGCAACTAGATCATTTGAGGCAGTTAAGAAAGTTATTGACGATTGTTTTTCTTAATCATAATAGATTAAAATAGAAATATTTAATGATTTTAAATTTGATGTTGATGATTTGCCTAAAAGTGAAATTATGAATTAATTTTATAAGTTTTATATTAAGAATTCATTAGATCATGATTTGACATAAGAGGAATAATATAAATTAGTCAATCAAAAAGTATTAGAAGATGTTAAATTATATATTTAAGAACAATATGAAATGGCAAATACATTTCAAATACTTAAATTAATAGGCGAATTAATATGAATATAAATCATATGAAATTCTATTAGATAATTATATAAAATTTATTGATATATATATTTCAATTTTTTTCCTCTGGCTCAATAAGTATTTTGTTTTATGATTTACCAATTGGTTATATTTAATGGGGTTTTAACTAAAATGTAATAAAAATGATAATACTGAATTAAACTTGATATGATTATCTTAATCATGAAACTCTTTCTTTACAATTTCTTCAAATAGCATTTTCAAGGAGATCAATCCTATAATTTTTTTTGATATTTTTTCATCAACAATTTAATAATTAGGAATTCTTGAAGTATTAGTTTATTCGATTTTATTAGCCTCGACTACAAATGCAATTTTAGTTTTTTTTTATTTAAATATCATTAACATTTCAAATAAAGAAGTGTCATTTTAGATAAATAGAACAGGTCTAACAAGGTTATCTAATTCTGATATCTTTCTTTTAGTTAATTCCATATCAATTAACTATTTTGATCTAATAGTTCCAATAATATTNGTAAAAGCATTCAAATAAATAAATGATATACTTGATTAATTCATATAAAAGTAAATATATATATTTTAATTAAGTCATGTTGATGTCGAGAATTAAATAATGAAAGTTAATGAACTTGAAAATTATAATAAAATTATTAAGTAAAGATATTATTGTGAAACAGAATTACTTATTTAATTAAATGATATTTAAAAAATATAGATTTAATTTGGAGAATAAATTTTTGATGATTTTGAAAAAGAAAAGTAGGAAAATGAAACTCTTAAAGAATCAGAAAAATTATAATAGTATATTCTTAGTCATTTTTAACCTTATTTTGTTAAATAATTTTAAAAGTATTATGGAGATAAATTATAAAATTCTTATTTATTAAATGGAATTTCAAAAAAATAATATAATGAATTATTATAATTCATAGAAAAAGATAAATAAAGAGCAACTAGATCATTTGAGGCAGTTAAGAAAGTTATTGACGATTGTTTTTCTTAATCATAATAGATTAAAATAGAAATATTTAATGATTTTAAATTTGATGTTGATGATTTGCCTAAAAGTGAAATTATGAATTAATTTTATAAGTTTTATATTAAGAATTCATTAGATCATGATTTGACATAAGAGGAATAATATAAATTAGTCAATCAAAAAGTATTAGAAGATGTTAAATTATATATTTAAGAACAATATGAAATGGCAAATACATTTCAAATACTTAAATTAATAGGCGAATTAATATGAATATAAATCATATGAAATTCTATTAGATAATTATATAAAATTTATTGATATATATATTTCAATTTTTTTCCTCTGGCTCAATAAGTATTTTGTTTTATGATTTACCAATTGGTTATATTTAATGGGGTTTTAACTAAAATGTAATAAAAATGATAATACTGAATTAAACTTGATATGATTATCTTAATCATGAAACTCTTTCTTTACAATTTCTTCAAATAGCATTTTCAAGGAGATCAATCCTATAATTTTTTTTGATATTTTTTCATCAACAATTTAATAATTAGGAATTCTTGAAGTATTAGTTTATTCGATTTTATTAGCCTCGACTACAAATGCAATTTTAGTTTTTTTTTATTTAAATATCATTAACATTTCAAATAAAGAAGTGTCATTTTAGATAAATAGAACAGGTNGTAAAAGCATTCAAATAAATAAATGATATACTTGATTAATTCATATAAAAGTAAATATATATATTTTAATTAAGTCATGTTGATGTCGAGAATTAAATAATGAAAGTTAATGAACTTGAAAATTATAATAAAATTATTAAGTAAAGATATTATTGTGAAACAGAATTACTTATTTAATTAAATGATATTTAAAAAATATAGATTTAATTTGGAGAATAAATTTTTGATGATTTTGAAAAAGAAAAGTAGGAAAATGAAACTCTTAAAGAATCAGAAAAATTATAATAGTATATTCTTAGTCATTTTTAACCTTATTTTGTTAAATAATTTTAAAAGTATTATGGAGATAAATTATAAAATTCTTATTTATTAAATGGAATTTCAAAAAAATAATATAATGAATTATTATAATTCATAGAAAAAGATAAATAAAGAGCAACTAGATCATTTGAGGCAGTTAAGAAAGTTATTGACGATTGTTTTTCTTAATCATAATAGATTAAAATAGAAATATTTAATGATTTTAAATTTGATGTTGATGATTTGCCTAAAAGTGAAATTATGAATTAATTTTATAAGTTTTATATTAAGAATTCATTAGATCATGATTTGACATAAGAGGAATAATATAAATTAGTCAATCAAAAAGTATTAGAAGATGTTAAATTATATATTTAAGAACAATATGAAATGGCAAATACATTTCAAATACTTAAATTAATAGGCGAATTAATATGAATATAAATCATATGAAATTCTATTAGATAATTATATAAAATTTATTGATATATATATTTCAATTTTTTTCCTCTGGCTCAATAAGTATTTTGTTTTATGATTTACCAATTGGTTATATTTAATGGGGTTTTAACTAAAATGTAATAAAAATGATAATACTGAATTAAACTTGATATGATTATCTTAATCATGAAACTCTTTCTTTACAATTTCTTCAAATAGCATTTTCAAGGAGATCAATCCTATAATTTTTTTTGATATTTTTTCATCAACAATTTAATAATTAGGAATTCTTGAAGTATTAGTTTATTCGATTTTATTAGCCTCGACTACAAATGCAATTTTAGTTTTTTTTTATTTAAATATCATTAACATTTCAAATAAAGAAGTGTCATTTTAGATAAATAGAACAGGTCTAACAAGGTTATCTAATTCTGATATCTTTCTTTTAGTTAATTCCATATCAATTAACTATTTTGATCTAATAGTTCCAATAATATTTTCCTTTTAATTTTCATAAATGGTAACATAAGAATATCCAGATGATGCTATTCTTGCTAAAGTTTCTTTATTAAGTTCATTATTTTTGTTAACAGAGAAAACATCTTTAATAGGTATCATGACTTATTCAACAGTTTTATCTCTCAAATCAATAGTGGAAGTAATCATATTTATTTCTGCTTAAGTGAATCCTTAATCATCACTTGCATGACCACCTCCTGTAGCATGTTTTTGTATTCCATGCAACTCTATTAATGCTTTTAATTCATTCTTTTGGAATCTAGTAGATCCATGCTCACCAAAATAGGAATCCAACATTTTAGCCAAAGGATAACTGATTGGCCAGAATAGAATCATTAATACTTTAACTATTGGTGTTAATTTTTCAGCAATAATTAATTATTTTGGTCCAGTACATAATGCTTATGGAATAATTTCTCCAGCAAAGATAATAAAGATGACTGATATTAAAACTGCAAATGCTGGAGGAACAACTTTATCAAAAAATATAGGAAGTGATTCCATACAGAATGCATTTCCTATAAGTAATGTACAAAGAAGCATATGATGCTATTTTATGATTGGTAAAATAATATTTGCTTACCTTTGTTATTCATGTGTTCCTTATTCTTTATAAATTTCTAATTGTAATTCATCAACTGATAAATAACCTACCGTCATTCCAGAGCAGACGGCTGCCAAACCGATTAATGCTAATATTGTGAAATATATTTAAACTTGCAGCTATAAGTAAACAAATCCAAAAGTCAATCTCTGTGGGGGAATATGTTCTTCTTACACTTCTGTGTTCTTCCTCATTTTTATGTTCTGTTAGATCATTTAATCTCTCATCTTCTGACAAAAATCTTCTTGTTTGAATCACATTTTCAACATTGTGAAATATAGTAAATATTAACAATGTTATAGATATTGAACTTATAAGGAATTTTTTTTTATCAAACATTAATTAATGAAAAATCAATAATTGAAATAAGTATGAATCCTACATATTATAAAACATTATAATACTTAAATCCTTAATAGAAACTAAAAAATTGACTCTAAATTCTTAAAGAGTCCTCCTGTTATTAAGAATATAAAATATTTAATCATAATATGATTTAAACTATGGACATTTAGACATCCATTTATACACAAGAATTCTAATTCAAATTAATCCTTTTAGAATCTTATTTCAAATTAGATATATTATATATTATATAATATAAATTTTGAAATCAAATAATTTTTTCTGAAGATTCTATATGAACCAATAATTAAAAATCTTTCAGAAATGAACTTATAAAGTAAATTTAATAATATTATAAAAATACCATATTAAATTTTAATAACTTTAGAGAAAGTCTTAACAAAGAATTTCTTGATGATAAGAATCTAATTTATAAATATCTCTTATCTTAATTACATAATTTTTTTTTCAAAATTAAACAAAAAATTTATTCAATATTTTTTACTTTCTTATTATTGAATAGATTACTAAGGTGCTTGTTAAGAGAGAGAGATTTGTAATTCTTTTGTCAAATCAAAATCTGTTTGAATTTCACTATAACCATAATTAATAGAGCTTAACATTTCTAAAGGATTCATTGATTTTTCTGACCAATCTTATATAGAATATGTTTCATTTTATATTTTTTCATATCCTTATAGTTAATAATATGTATAAACCTAACATTTCGTCAATGAATTTTAAATTCTCTTTAATTTCCTAATGAGAGTCTTCAATACCTTGAAGTGATTTATATCTGAGTTTAGAATCCTCAGCTTTTCCCAACCAACTATTAGAAAAACTTGATTATAGAAATGAGAATCCAAAATTACATTAAAAGGTTTCACTTAAGATATGATCAAATTATTAATCATTGATTTCATATCTAGAAGTTGGAGGAGGTAAGAATCTAAGATCCTTCTCATAAATTAAATATTGATTTCCCTTTTGGCATACTATGATTAATATATTTTCTGCATAATTTTACAAAAACTAAAAGAAACTTTAGCATTAGAATTTTTAATAATTAAACCATTCACCTAATAATTGTGATAAATCATAATATAATTAATTAATGCTTATCCCATACTTATGTTTACTTAATATGTTCTTCAACAAATCTAAAATAATGGAAATACATTTCTAATTACTAGAATCCAATCCTATTTTGTCTAAGATCAACTTTTATTAATTACTTTAATTTTTATTCCAAAATTTTGTCTAATTCAATTTAGCAATAACATTATTTCTACCATTATTTTCAATTTATATAACATCCTTGACTGTTTCTATAAAGTTTCTTAATTTTGGGAATCCGAGTTCAATTAAATTTAATTCAAAACTTACTCGTTTCTTTAATAATGTAGGTATTTAAGTTAACAATACACTCTTAATTAAAGATGATTTCATACCCATCTAAATTTTCTAATAATAATTGAATTAATTATTCCTAAAGTTCCTTAATTTTCATTTTAATATAGGGATCTCCATCTAAAGAACTATCAGTTGTATATTCTGATTTCTCTCTGTTATCTTAAACTAATACTGTTTTAGTGTTTCTAATATGGTTTTTATTAACAGCCATTTGCATATATAATGTTAATCTACCTAACGATAACTCTCTCAATTTCTTAGGACCTAAAAGTTTTATAAATTAAGCACACCCATATCTACCACTTTTTAAGATTTTATTATTTTGAACACTGTTTTTGTCAAATATGCTTTACAAGTATTCAATAAATATATTCCATTCTTGCTTCTAATCTAAATCCTATTAAAACTCATCTTCCACATGCCAATTTTACTTTTAAAAATAGATTCCTTATGTTTCTTCTTAAATCAAAGGATCTTTAATTTTAATTACTTAAATAATAGGTAATTCAACTGATTTCCCAAATGAAGATCCAAACTTAGTAACTTATTTTGATGATTTAATGTAATTAATAATATGATTCCATTCATATCTACTGTATTTAAATCCATAACATTCTTTAATTCTACTCTAAACCAATCTTTCTGTTGGAGTAATTAAATCTTTCTTTATTGATTTAATAACCCAAAATAAATTTTCATAAGTTAGTTTTTTCACTGCTAATGCATAAAAATTAATTTTAGTTCCATTAAAATTTCGTATTTTTTTTGAAATCCATCCTTTGTCTAAGATTTAATTGAAAAATTCCAGTTAATTTTTACTATTTTTATTTTAATCAAATACATATTTATTTAGCTCTGTTTGATCAAACCATCTATTTATTCAATTGTATAAATTATTGTACCTGTATAACACTAAGATTTTAATAATGTAAGGAAATGATAAATTTCAGAAGGTAGAGTATTATATAATGTTTCCCATTCAAGAATTTCATATGTTAAAAAATTAAACTAAATAAAAAATTTAATTACTTTATTGTTGCTTAAGGTGTATGAATTTGAAATACATGATTCTTTGGTTTATAGAATAGGTTCAGTTTAACAATTTATTAATTTTTAATGGTTCTCTTAAGATGATTCAATTTCTAAATAGTTACTTTCATTTAGAAATTAAAGGAGAGAGTCTTCTATAATATTTTTTGGTTGGTTTATTGACTTTCCTGTTGATAAAGAAATTTGCTATTAATATTACATTTATATTATAATTTTATTAAATCTCTGATCCAATATTTAGAATATACCTTTAATATGAATTAAGTTAATATTATTCAACAAAAAATTCAGAATAAACCGAAATAGTAGTATAGTTATAGATTTTAAGTTTGTATAATAATCAATAATATTAAACTAATTCATCATATCTTTATGATTGATTCCATGGTTATTGAACAGATTATTAAATAAATGGTGTCAAAATGGATTATTGGATTGGCTGTTGAATTTATTATTAAATAAGACCATATTATGGAAATTATTATTATTAATATTGAATTCTTGATGGAGCATTAGAAATTGCTTGATTTTTTAGTACAGTTTCATATTTTTACAATTATCTAATAAATCCTACATTTGGATGCACTTATCTTCTTTTAGCCTTAACATTCCAAAGTGCTTTTTCAAATGATAAATTATATTTTTTCATTAAGTAGGCTGTAACCATAGATGCTGATCTACTTATACCTGCAAAGCAATGCACGAAAACATTTGTGTATTTTCTATGTCTATCAATAAATTCATAAGCCTATTCAAAATGTTATATGATATCATAATCTGCTTTATCATGAGCCATAATAATTTCATGAAAATGAACAACATGCTCCTAGTATTTTACTGCAGTCTCTTGACTTGCTGTCAGAACTGCTCGAATCTTTAATTTTCTTAATAGATCAATATTATTAGCTGCTTCCAAATTCCCTAAATATAAGCCACCTTCTTCTTCGCCTAAAATTTTCAATTGATTTATATACTTGGTTCAATAATACAAGTTATTGGTTCAGGATCGACTATTTTAGGCACTGATGGAACATATTTAACACTATT
This sequence comes from Paramecium pentaurelia, assembly GCA_905183005.1. NCBI lineage: Eukaryota > Ciliophora > Oligohymenophorea > Peniculida > Parameciidae > Paramecium > Paramecium pentaurelia. Next base: position 668,234 of record CAJJDO010000009.1, on the reverse strand, counting down.
ATTTTCAAACATTATTTAACTGATAATTTAATTTAATATAATAATTATAATCCTTCTTTATTAATTTTTGGATATAGAGTGCATAATTCATATTTAATTCAGAAATTATAAGATAATAAAAGAAAAATTATAACAATATAATCTAATTTAATATTATTCTTTGTATCTCTAAATATCACTAATATTAATTCATTCATTAATATAAACTGTATGTTCCAAACAATTCAGAATGTGATACCTAATTATTTATTCNCTGTTGATAAAGAAATTTGCTATTAATATTACATTTATATTATAATTTTATTAAATCTCTGATCCAATATTTAGAATATACCTTTAATATGAATTAAGTTAATATTATTCAACAAAAAATTCAGAATAAACCGAAATAGTAGTATAGTTATAGATTTTAAGTTTGTATAATAATCAATAATATTAAACTAATTCATCATATCTTTATGATTGATTCCATGGTTATTGAACAGATTATTAAATAAATGGTGTCAAAATGGATTATTGGATTGGCTGTTGAATTTATTATTAAATAAGACCATATTATGGAAATTATTATTATTAATATTGAATTCTTGATGGAGCATTAGAAATTGCTTGATTTTTTAGTACAGTTTCATATTTTTACAATTATCTAATAAATCCTACATTTGGATGCACTTATCTTCTTTTAGCCTTAACATTCCAAAGTGCTTTTTCAAATGATAAATTATATTTTTTCATTAAGTAGGCTGTAACCATAGATGCTGATCTACTTATACCTGCAAAGCAATGCACGAAAACATTTGTGTATTTTCTATGTCTATCAATAAATTCATAAGCCTATTCAAAATGTTATATGATATCATAATCTGCTTTATCATGAGCCATAATAATTTCATGAAAATGAACAACATGCTCCTAGTATTTTACTGCAGTCTCTTGACTTGCTGTCAGAACTGCTCGAATCTTTAATTTTCTTAATAGATCAATATTATTAGCTGCTTCCAAATTCCCTAAATATAAGCCACCTTCTTCTTCGCCTAAAATTTTCAATTGATTTATATACTTGGTTCAATAATACAAGTTATTGGTTCAGGATCGACTATTTTAGGCACTGATGGAACATATTTAACACTATTATTTTCAAACATTATTTAACTGATAATTTAATTTAATATAATAATTATAATCCTTCTTTATTAATTTTTGGATATAGAGTGCATAATTCATATTTAATTCAGAAATTATAAGATAATAAAAGAAAAATTATAACAATATAATCTAATTTAATATTATTCTTTGTATCTCTAAATATCACTAATATTAATTCATTCATTAATATAAACTGTATGTTCCAAACAATTCAGAATGTGATACCTAATTATTTATTCTTTGTCTGATCATGTATTATTGCATATTAGGAAGATATAATTTCTTATTTGTTATAGTATTGTTCTCATTGATATGATTAGAATAATATTAATTGAGGAAAATTAAAGCAATTAAGAGAATATGGATAAGAATGCATTTAGAAATAACAAAAGAACCAATTTGAAATTGTTTGATGGAAAAATTTTAATAATAAAATATTTAATGATATGTTTACTTTGAAAACCAAAACTATTCAATCATTTAAGTGAAATCTTAAAATTATTGATATTATAAAAAGATTTTATATATATTTAATTTTTAATTTTTTGTTTTAATGCAAGACACTTAACTATCCGAAGCAATCACATAACTTGATTCTATAAAAAAGAAAATTCATAAAATTAAGACTCATAATGAAAAATTTCAAAACAACATGAAATTGTGTCCATTTCCTCCAGGATTCCATAATACATCCCAAAATCTATGTCCCATAAAGCTTTAGATACCCATTACATCATTAAATAGTAAAGAGACAATTTTAGAAGAACTAATTTTATGGGATTTTGAAGATGATTATTCAGATGAATAATTATTCAGAAATCTCTTTACTATAGTAACAGATCTCTTAGAAGAAAAATATCCTACTAAAGTGGGAAAACTAACAGCTTAGGAAGCACAAAGTAAACATTTTTAGTAATTATATTAGAAATTATTGATGACTGCTTGTCTTAGATTAAATAAGCCATTGAAGATCATAAAAAATTGAAACATATATCAGATATATTGGTGTTTGAATCATATATTGATAAAAATGATTCAATGATCAATTTATAGATATCAACATCTAAATTCAATGAAACTATATAATGGGATTTAGACAATGCTTTTTAATAGTACTTATTTTATTCTACAATATAGTATTGATGAATTTGTATATACTTATTGTTATGAAAATAAATTAGGTTAGGAAAATATTGTTTCAATTGGAAATTAAATTAGAGAATAAATATAAAAAGCATTTGATAAAAGGTATAACTTATTATCAAATTTTATATTGGAGGATCGATAAGGTATTACAATTATTTATATTAATGTAGACTTTAAATAGAAGTTATTTTCTCTCTTAGATTATCCTTCATTTGAACCCTATCAACCAATTAAAGAAATACCTTCGAATAATGAATTGAATGCATTTTTTAAGAAAAACCTAGAATTATTGCCTCCGGAATTATAAATATTATATGGGCAAAGACCAATAACAAAATAATTGTATAATCTCAATAAATAAATTTAGGAATGATATGTATGTGGATTAAGAAGATTTGAAAAAGTTTGAAAAAGAATTTAATTAGAAATCTAAATACTTTGATAATGTTATAGTTTAGGACTTGCTCAATAGAACTAAATAAAATTGATGTAGATATTAGTAATTTTATGTTTATTAATTAATCCAATTTAATTAAACTAAAATGTTACATCCAAAAGAATTTAAAATTGAAATTGTCATAAACATTACATAATTTTTCAGATAAATTTATTAATATATCACAAATCCTACCTTCTTTCTTAAATGTAATTAAGGGTTTTCAAAATTAAAGCTTAAATATCTAAAAAGCTAGATAATGAATACAAAGTCAATCCTATCATTAGAAATCCATTTAAAAATTTTTATTTGGTTGAATTTTGAGATTAAAGGAATTCCTAATGTTCTTTTACTAATTCATTGATAGTACCTAATTCCAATTATTTTAGTTAATTATTTCTATTTATTTACTTATTTCTAATATCTGCCAATTATTATGATATGATGATTGTAACAACTATTCTATAAATATTCAAAAATTCAAATAATGGTAATGATGCAAAGAAACTAGAATTTTAAAAATATTATGGTTATTCAACTAATTAAAAATCTACATATCCTAAAATGAGAATTAAAAATATTAAATATTTTGATTGATTCTTCGACTCTTAAGTATTTACAAGCTATATCAAAAATATAATCATGTAGAAGAATATTCTTGTTAATTTTATTCTATATATTATTGTTGGTAATGGATTAATATTGCTTTCTACTACAACCCCAAATTAATCATATACTAAAATAAGAATAGTCTATACATAATCTTGCCTCGTCAGATTTTAGTATTTCATTTATACTTTTCAAGTAATTAAATTATTCTGATGTTATTTGAGTATTACGATCAGGATGATAATCAAGCATAATTCTCTTGTAAGCCTATCTTAATTCACTCTACTCAAATTTTCTTGTTATCTAATAATTTCTAAACAATTTTACTTTATACTCCTCATAAAAGTTAATTGGCTTGTATGTTAGATATATGTATATTTCAAGAGCAACTATTAAAATGTATAAAATCTTTTAGATGGATCCTTTAAACTATCCCAATATCAAACTTAAGAATGCCACGTTGAAGAAAATTACTCCAATTTAATTTAATAGCATTGAATATTTTTATATAAAATAATAATTGTATATAAGTATAAACTATGTAATACATTTGTGTTAATGACACGTATAATAATGAGGATGGATCTGATAAGCAAATAATAATTTGAGATTCTTTTTATATTGAATAATAATTATGTTAATTTTATTGATAATATCAACATTAATACCTTTATATAAGTGTGAATCCATTCTCTTTAACAACAGTTATCTTACAGAAATTAACAATATGAATTTTACTTTAAAACAAGAAAACTTCTATTTAATATAGGTATGAATTAGATTTGTATGTGACAAGTTATAAATTCTTGAATTTCCAAAAGATCAAAGATTCTCTTTATAATTAATTGTGACATCCAAAAAAAATGATATAAATCTAACATTTGTTGATGCAGATGCATTTCATGAAAAAGTTGAGTTTTAAAATATTTATGTTAACAAAACAGATGAAATAGCTATTAATGTTTTATACAAAAAAATATGTAATTATTAAGCAGAAGATATTCAACAATTCAATTACTCAATATTTTTGATTGAATCACCTTAAGAATAAGTTTAATGTAAGTTCCCTTATTACTTGATTAATTGTACATAGTAATTAAGATCTGAAGAGATACCAAATACATAAATTACAATTGCCAAGAATAAATGGATATATTTTTATTATAGAATTGAATAAAATGAATATTAGGTAATGTATTCCCTTTGAAATAGTTATTAATAGAGAATGGCAAATCTGATATTGGAGTGTCATTGGTCCCTTTTAATATTTCTCGAATAACTAAACTGCCATCCTTTAATTCTTATTTCAGTTTGATACCTTAAGAATACATATATCAAGTAAAATTAAAAAGATAAGGAAATTAATTGGATTCTGTTGTAATAGTAGGGTTATATAATTTCAATTAAACATCTGAGGCAGAAATAAATTTATCTTTAGATTCAATTATTGCTTCTGATGATACTTTCCCTATTTGGGGAATCCTTGTAATAATTGGAGTAATAGTTTTGGCAATATTAATCATAATTTACTTGGCAATTCAATTTAGGAGACAATTAAAAGTGCTTTCTTTAGAAACCCCTGAAATTGGTTTAGAAATGTTAGATAAATATATGCCATCTAAAACGGTATAATCTTCAATGTTGAATGATTTTTGTTGTATCTGTTTAGTAAATTATGAAGAAAATGATATTATAAGAGAAACTCCTTGTGGTCATACTTTTCATGATAAATGTATAATTGAATGGTAAAATAATCTAAATTAATAAAGGTTTAAGAAGAATAAAAGTTGTCCATATTGTAGATTAGAATTTACAGAGGAAGAGTTCCAAAGATTAATGTTATAAAAATAAACAGATACAAGTCCTGAAAATAAAAAGAATTAAAATTCTAATTTTATTTAAAGAGTTACAAGTTTAAAATTAATTCAAAATACAAATTAATAACAAAGAAGAAATCTTGAAGATTCTACTTCCTAATTAAATTAAGTCGAAGAAATTCCCTAATAAAATTATGTTCAACCATTTAACATTTTTGATTAAGCTGATTAAAATTGAATTTATAATTTATAATTATTTAGAAAATTAAATAAATAAGAAATAATATGAATTAAAGCGAATTAAATTAATAATTAGGATATGCCTTTTAATTGATTTAAACAGGTATAATACTTTCAATCAATTTATTAGGCAAAAAGGAATTCTTTTCTGGATTTGATTAAGCAGCTAAGATTGCTGCATACGAAAAAATGAATTTTGGTTATGAATTAATTATAAATTATAAGAACGAACTAAATGATTAGATTCCTTTTTCTATATATGATCTAGAAATTGAAGAATATAAAAAATAACTAATTAAGTTAAAATAGCTTTTATTATTGCATAATTAATAAAACAAAGATGAAATAAGTGATATTTCATAAAAGTAATTAATCTAAATTTATCTGCAAGATTACCTTTTGAAATGGATTTCATTTTAGTAAATGAAAAACTAAATATTCAAGAAGATTAAATTTTATAATTACCTTCTATTAAAAATATAATGAAAGAAATAGCTCTTCCTTTTAGATTTCCTTAAATTTTTCAAAATAATTATCATCTTTTTGATAAAATACTTATATATGGAGTATATAATTCTTATATATAAAGCCTCCTAATTCTGGTAAGAAATATTTAATAAAATATTGTACTTCAGTTGCAAATGCCACACTTATAACTTTGTCAATTTCATAATTAATTAATAAATAGTTTGATAAACCTTCTTGTTATATTAAATAAATTTTTAATTTTGCCAAATAGAAGCAGCCCTCTATTTTATTAATTTATGATCTTGATTAAATAAGTCATTAGAATTTAAACATTGATCGAACTAATTTAAATATATTTGTTGAATTATTAATTGAATTAGATAAATAAAGACGATCAGACTCTTTAACATTTTAAATCATTGGAATAACAAGTTATCCATGGAATTTAGATCCTCCAGTAAGAAGAAGGTAGAATTATTTATATATTAATTTAGATTTGCTAAAAGAATTTATGTACCTTTACCAAATCATGAATAAATTGTAGATTTGTTAAAATAAAAGCTTTCAAATATGAAAATTAACATTACTTAAGAATAATTTGTTCAATTAACTAACCTATTTGAAGGCTACACATGTTGTGATATTTCCAATATTCTATAGATGTCTTATGATTAAGCTGTGAATATTAATAAATAGAATATAAAAATAAAGGTAGAATGCACAGAAAATATTGTAAAATATGTAAAATTAAATTATAAATTAGGATGACATTCTTCATGTACTTAAAAAATACAAGAAAACAATCTCCTAAAATTATATTAATAAATTAGAAGAATGGAAAGCAACTTTTGATGACTGAATTTAGTTATATTCTTATTATGCATCAATCTGAAAAAAAAATTAAAATTCTTTATTTATTATTTATTATAAACCAACAAGTGGTACTTTTCAAGATTCTTTACTATTATTTAAGAAGGTATAAATTATATTTATAAGTCCTTCTTTTTAATCCTTATTGATTTTATGATAAAAATTAAAAATCTGAGTTGTTCATTTTTAGAAGCGAAAATATTCTATACGTCATTCTTAATATTTATTCTGAAGCATTATAATTACGGAATAAATATAATTTCATTATAATTATTTGTTTCTATAATGCTTTTAATATGAAGATTGAATAAATCAATAGTATCAGAATATACAAATGATATTAATACAATAAAATCCACATATTAAAGGAATTTAGTAAAGAAATTGATATTAAATATTTAAATAGAAGTGTGTTGTTAAAAATAAAAACCTTTATTTTTTAATAATAGAAATTCGGAGTATGAAAACAAAATAGTTGTTAAAATTTTATTATATAATATTTAAATGAATATATCACTCGATTTGTTCAGTTACTTCAACTTATAAATTTTATCTGTCTCTAAGCTTAATAATTTCTTAAAATGTTGTCCTATTAATATGTTTTCTAATCTATTAAAGATCAAATTTTATTTTAGTATTATTTGTTAAAGAAGAATAAAAGAGCAAGTTTTTTTAACTATCTAAATTTTTCTTACATTAGTAAATATAGATTATTTCACCTATCTCAAATTTTTCCTCTCTTTATGTGGCAAATTTATTTTTTAATAACACTTCCACAACCTAAATTCCATCTTTTAACAAAATTTTTATAGTTCTAAAAGGAAAATCTCTTGAGGACTTATCTAAATCACTTACATCTTAAATCACTCCTAATAAATTTGAATAAGGTTCTCTTAAGGCATCAATTTTCAATTCTTCCTTTTTAAGTGGAGTGATCTTTTTGTAATAATAATTTAAGGACTTAATAGGCACAACCATTTTATTTTCAATTTTATAATTCTTAAAACAATACCATTTACCCTTTACTAAGGTTTTTTACCCAGATTTTCTATCCCAATCAAAATATACAAAAGGTTAAGTCTCTTTAGGTTATCTTACTTCGTATGTTCTTATGTCTTTATCTATGCTTTCATAAACTATTTAGTTGCATCCTAAATATATTTCAGTTTGATTTTGCATTCAATTTAATAAATGTTTTTCTTTTTTAAAACTTTTTTTTTATAAAATATTAATATACAAATTTTCGATTTAATTAATTGCAATTTAAATATATATTTATTATATAGAATAATTAAATATAATAGTATTTTGATTTTAAATATATTTAATTCATTTCATTTTTTTTATTTAATAATAATAATTAATTTACATAATGAATTCTATTAAAAAATCAAGGAAGGGATAATAATACAAAAAAAAAATAAATAAAGAATAGAGAGATTTGATTAAGTAATTGTTAATTGAAAAAATCAAAAACCCTTCAGAAATAGCAAAAGAATATAATATACCAAGATCAACAATTAATTCTTATAAAAAATCTAAAAGACCCATGTACGACCCATTAAAAAATGCTATTTTAAAAAGAGCTGAGAAATGGGTTGACATGAATTTTGATACTCTAAATAACTATAAGAGTATTCCTTAAGTAAAAAAATAAATAAATTCTTATTTTAACAAAGAATGCTTCTTTTCGAATTCAGAAATGAATCCATTATTCTATTTAATTCCAAAAAGCAAATAGAATTCTAAAAAACAAAGAATCCATTAAAAAGTCTTATAAGAAGTATTTACTTATTTTTAAACGAAAAAACTCTTAAATAATAACTAGACTAATGAATAATACTTTGCTATAGGTACTGTTATTGAAGTAGAAATTTATGAAGCTTATATATAAAATTGCGGTCAAGAGGAACCTTATTAAAACATTTAAAATTTATATCCAAATAATACTTAAGTAGTATAATCTGATGAGTCTTTTAAAGTATTCAATGAAGATAGCTTTAATTATTACTACTGAGAAATAATTTAATGATTATATTTGTGTATAGTATATATAGATAAACTTCTATTCTAAACTTTTATATTATTCAATATTTAAAAATATTGTAAATTATATATTTTTGGTTATAAAAATATAATGAGTGAAGAAGAATAATAATTATAATCTGGAAGTGGAATAAAATAAGAAGCAGCAATAAAACATAGAAGAAAGAAGGAGGAGATAGAGAAGGATTTCATATGCGGTGATCCAAATTGTGGCAGAAAGTATGGAACAAATGCTGCTTTGTATACTCATATAAAAAATAAACATAATGGTGTTCCACCTGTAACAAATTTGGATTTTATTTAGATAGACTGGAACTGTTAAACCTTCAACATCAAAAAAGACCAAAGAATAAACTCCTATTATTGATTAAATGGATGATGAATTAAGCAAATCAGTGGCTACTATGAATGATCCTGATTTTATGAAGTTCACTATTATGATTAGCAATTTGGGTCATTTTAATGATAAAAATATTATTGTTAGAGATGCTTAAGAACCTTGTTTTTAATTGGAGGAAGAAAAATTGTTGGATTTATACGAAAAAGTATTATAAAAATAAAAGATGTTAGATTTTGAAAGGAAGTAGATAAATATCAGAAACTCAAGGGAATTCTGTTTTTACTAAAAAAGCAGAGATGTATTTGAAATTTTCTTCTCCTATTTGGAAAAAGCACATAATAAATGAATTATATACTGTTTTGATATATGCTTATATTTTTAGAGGAGAAAATTTTGATAGTAAAAATGATGGTTAAGTTTAGCTATTGAAAAAGATATTACTAGTAATTTGGCTAGTTATAAATTGTTTTCCGAACTTATTAAATAAGACAAGGTTGATTAATTTAGAGAAGTATACACTACAATCTGGAATTTCATCATTTGAATAAAATTGTATAAATATAAAAATAATTACAAAATATCAGTTATGAATCAAAGAAAAGCATAATCAAAACAAGAAGCAAGAGCAAAAGTAGATTCTGGATTAAATAGAGCTCGAAAATAAGATTAGATATAAAAAAGACCAGAATCAGCTGTTCAATCATAATCGGTATTATCAACGTAACAGTTAGGGAGAAAAGGAATTAGAAAGTGAATAAAATTTTATGTACTAAACTAATATGAGTGATAAAATGAACACCATTGTTTAAGATTACTTATTAAAATAGAATTACTTAAAGACTTTAGAACAGTTTGAAAATGAATCTTAATACAATCATTAAAGAATTGGCAGTTAATAAGAATATTAAATGCTTCAATACTTTGATAAGGGAGATAGAGATAGTTTCTTGAAATTATGGAATTAGCATCTGCCTTAAAATAACAAATAAGATTATGACTTATGGAAATTAGAATTTTATATTTAAATCTACTTTCTAATTTATCCTATTCATCCTTATTTATCAAAGAAAGGGTAAATAGACAAATAATCAGTCAATGCATTTAAGTAGTTTCTAGATTCAAAAGGTATTAATTGAATTCTAAAAATTTTAGGTGAAGACTTATCAAAAACAAATGAAGTTCTTCCATTTTATGCTTTGCCATATGTATAATAACCATAAAAACATTAAACATTCCAACATTTATTTACCACTTAATGGGTTGAAGACTTAAAAGACCGTTTAAAAGATTTCACCTCTTAATTATTTTAAAATGAATAAATCACTCACTTATAGAAATTAGTTTAACATTATGAAAATTAGCATTAACAAATTTCTCATAATAATTATTAGTAATAAGATCATTAAAAAGAAATAAAAAGATTAAATGATTAAATTTAAAAATTGCAGAATGATAATAGTGAAATTAAGTAGAAGTTGAATCAATAAGTATAAGCATATCAAGAATTGAACAATCATGCTGAAAAAAACTTTACTGAAGCATAATAAAAATGGTTTTCTTTATGTAAAGAATTAATGGTTGTATCTAAGGATTTATAAAAATATATAGATAATAATTAATCAATTCAAAATTAATAGAAGATTCAAAATTTAAAAAAGAAACTTCTCTAATATGAAAAATTTCTTAATCAAGATTTTGAAGATTTGATGAATAAATCATAAGACATTTCACTATTTGAAAAGGCTAGTATGGCTGAATAAGAAATATCAAACATAACTAATAATTAATGTAATAATATATATTTAATTAAAATAGAATTACCAACTCCTATTAAATCAAATCAGGTTGAAGAATATGTACCCTTGAATTATCCTAAAATAATTTAGTTATTTACAAAATCTAATAATTTTTAGCATGTTGCAAATGTATTACAAGCTTTGAGATGGAGAATTACTAGAGCTAAAAATGCTCTCTAAAGAAGATAAGTTGTTGTGGCTTATGCAACTCATGATATAATAGGAACACATTCCAAAAATATACTATTGGCTTAATATTTAATTTTAAAATCTCATCCATTAGTTTAATGTCAAACTTTAAAATTATTAAATGCCTTAGCATCAGATTATCATGGGAGATCTTATTTAACTTTGAATCCAACTCTTATTAAATTTTTAGTAGATTTAATTAAAAAAGAGTAATCAGATAGTCTTATAAGAAAAAATGCTATTGGTGCCCTATAAAAAATGTCATTGAGAAAATAGAGTCAAACATTTATGCTTGAAAATAACATAATTTATCATACATTGATAATTCTTAAAAATGTAAAAAGTATTATACTATTTTAGGAATAAAACAATCTAAGTGAATATACTTATGAATATATTACAGCATTAATTATGAATTTATCTTTAAGTTCCAGAGGAAAAGATGAATTAATTTAGCATAAAGAACTAGCATTTGAAGTCCTATATGAACTTATTGAATATCCAAATGATTAAATTAGAACTTTTACTAATGGAACATTTTATTCATTATTCAGTAGAAAAATTATCAGAGATTATGCATACAGTCTACAAATTCCATAAGAATTACCAAGATTGTTGGAAAATTCAGATGAAAAATTCAAGAAACAAATTCAATATATGATTGCCTAGTTACAAGCTGATGAGGATGATTATGATTAATCTTAAATGGAAGAGGAAAATGATGTTGATGATCTAGAAGATGAAGAAGAAGAATGTATAGGAGATGATGATGAAGAAGATGATCTGAATAATTAAGATAATATAGTTGGAGAAGAATTATTATAAAAAGACTTTGAATTAGTTGGAGATGAAGCAGAAAATCAAAAATTAATCATGGATTCTATTATTTTGAAAGAAGTTCAGCAGAGAAATGCTTAATAAGAATAAATTAGAGAGTCTTAATTAGAAAGAATGCCTGTCGGATGTAATACATAATTATTTCATTATTAGAAATCCCCTTTTATAATGACACAAATGATAAAAAATATAATTAAAAAGCTCAATAACATCAAAATTAATAAAAATAATCAATTTAAGGATAAGGAATATAAAACATCAATTACAATAATGATATACAAGAATTTGCTGCAAAACCTAAAATTCCTAGAACTCCTCCTGGGGCTTCAAAAAAATGATGATCATATAATATACTTACAGATTAAGTCATTTTCATTTTTATTCAAATCATTCTTATTAATACTCTTTGGTTATTTTTCTTAATTATTATATGATATTTATAGGAATTAAAATTCTATAAAGTAAATAATAAAATCATTTCAAATCGAATATTTCTATCATTTCAATATTCCAATTTGTTCCTCTTCCTGCTAGAATACATTCATTATCAAGTTCTGAATAAATATCATATGAATAACCTAGGTTAGAGGAAGAATTTTTGATATTCTCAAAATCAATCAACAAATCCTTACAATCCTTACCAAATCCAATCTTCGAGTGATTTAGAAACAATGAATATCTTATACACTCTTCTTTTGGATAAAATTTCATAGGCTAAAATTTATTAAATATGAATACTGGAATACGATAAACATTTTCTAATGAGAAAATATAGCAATCTTTACAACTATTATAGCCAGTTGTTGGATAATCTACATTATAATAAAAGCCAAATTTGCATGAATTTGTTGTGTAGATGAATCCTAATACCTTACTTTATTTAGGCATTTGATATTTCTAACCTAATCTATAAATTAATGTTGCATCTTCTAATGGTGGCAAAAATGAAATAAACATGTTGGAAGGATTAATTTTCTCATAAGATTCCTTTTAGTTTTCCTTATTCTCATTATTAAGGACTTTCTTCATATTATTGCTTAATAGATTAACACTTTAGTTATTTTTTCTAGTAACTCTTTTTCCAAAATTCTTAATCTCTTCTGTTAAAATTTTAATATTTCCGAAATCCATAATTTTATCATCTTCATACTATTCTAATTGAGAAAATGGCAATTGTTTTAATTTATTGAAATCGCTATTTTTCTTCATAATATTTAACCTTGATTCACAATCTTAATAAAAATCCAATTTCTTTTATAAAATCTCAGTTAGATTACTCTATAGTGAATTTTATTTCTCTAAGAGTAAATTAATTAATTCTCCTATTTAATGCTCAATAAATTGTTTCATATATATTTACTGATTATGGATAAATGAGATGCTCCTTTGACAAATTTTTATTAAGTCTTCAACTTTTTTTTTATTTTATTACTAATGCTACCCTGATAACTTTTTATTACAAGTTTAACAAGCTTCTAAAATACCTTTTCTACAGTTTTCATCGCATCTATAAGATTTACATTCGAAATCCTTATTAACTGCCTTTTAATTTATACAAACTGTGCATAAATTATCCATATAGTATATAAAATAAAATGATTATTAATGTTTATTTTTAATATGTTAGACTAAAAAGAATGAATTAGAATATTGATAATTTTTTTAAATCACTCACCAAACTTATACTTTTTAATAAAAATATTATAAAGAATATATATATAAAATTCAGTCCTTATAAGAAGAAACTTATTATATAACATCTAAAATATGAATAATCTCATTATATTTAATAGTTTTTTTACCTCAAAACTATTTATTAGGATTATAGATAAGCAGTAAGTATTTTAATATTTCAAATTATTTCCCAAAGATGTTAATAATTTAAAGAAAACTTATATGGGTAAACTTTGCTAAAAAATTTTTTTTTGGTTAGATGATAATTATTAATGACTAAAAATACAAATTAAATTCTGTTTTAGAGATAATTCTATCGAGCGTGAGTCTTAATCATTATTATTCTTGTTTAAGTACTTATAATAAATCAAATATTGATAGATAATAATTCTTATTTTGATGTTAGTACTAAATAAAATGTTAACTCATTAATTCATTTGGAATAACAATAATATAAAATTACTTTTTATTATGATAATGAAGAAATTTAATTATTGAAAAAATTCTTAGTTATAAACGATATAATAATAGAATTAAAATCTAATAAATTCTGATATAATAATAGAATTTACGAAAATTTGTATAATAGAATTATATAAAAAATACTTGTTTATTTTATAAATAATTTAATGAGTGTTAATAATATGAATGTTTAAAAAATTTAATTAAGAGGCCCTTATAAAAAGATTAGCCCTGAATTAAAATTTTAAATAATCTCAGAACTTGAATTTTATAGTATTAAAGAATTGTCCAAAAGATATGGTATATCTAGATAAACCATAGCTTCATTTCCGAAAGCTCGTGAACATATATACGACAAATTTAAGAATAAGATTTTAAATCTACTCAAAGAATTTGTTGATATGCGTTTGAAGAATAATGTTAATTTTTCAGAGAAAGAAATTTTGATAGATATTGATATTTATATGGAAGTTCGAGAATATTTCAAATATTCTTAATATAATCTATTAAAAGATTTGATTCCAGTGACAAAGAGAAATTCTCAGAAAAAGAGAATTATTGAATTTATAAGGGGTCGATGTTTGTCTTATTTTAAATAATAAAAAGAGCAACTTTCTTAATAGTAGTAATAGTAATAGTAATAGTAATATTAATAGTAATAATAATAGTAATAGTAATAGTAATAGTAATAGTAATAGTAATAGTAATAGTAATAATAATAGTAATAGTAATAGTAGTAAGTTATTTAATTCTAAGAATCTTACTTAGAATTGCCTTTTTGGTATGTAAGTGAGAATTCTGAATATTATATTCATTCTGATAATGATTGGGATGCCTCATTTTAATGATTTTATATATTTATGTGTGTTGATATTGATATTTAAATTTAATAAACTTATTTTATTTTTTTTCGGCATAGTATATATTATGATTATATATATAAAGAAAATAATAAAATTTGAATAATTTGAGAACATTATAGAAAAGAAACAAAAATTCATTTATTGTTATTAAGAGTAATTAATAATAATAATGAATAATATTCTGATTGAATATAGATAAGATTGAATTGAAATAATAATATTTAGTAATAAATTAGATTGATGAAAAAAGTAAAGATAATTAAATAATGTATTAGATAATAAGTGATCTGATTAATATTAAAAATAGTTATGAATTAACAATTAAATCAAATTATTTGGAGGAAATTTTTTGAAGACATTAAGTTAGATTAAGCAGAATAAAAATATCTTGTTTCTCTTCTACCAATAAATTCAAAAGGAATTACAATAGATTTATATGTTTATTCAAATGTTTCTAGAAAAATGTATTATATTCATTTATTTGAAACTAAGTAAGATGTATTGAAGTATTTATTGAAATTATTTCTTATATTTAAGGAAGAAATTAATGAATCTCTATAATTAAAAGGTTAATTATGTAGATATGATGAAAAATATTAAAATAATATAGCCCTTTTCAGAACTAAAGGATTAAAGTTGAAAAGTATGAGAAAAATAATTGAGAGGTTTGTAAACAACAAACCTATATGTACAGGAATATTTGATACAAAATAATATGTAATAAAATTGATTATTTAAAGATATTAAGGAATAATATAACATGTACTTTTAATATTAATTTACATTGGGAACCAGAAGCATATCGACCTATTTTAATAGATGATAGATTAGTATTTTTAAAAGAAGAAGAAAAAACTATTTAATAAAAAGATGAAGTTTAAAAATTGTCTTGGTTGTCTTACAAATAACATTAAATAGAAATGAAAAAAAATAAAATAATTATTTTAGAAGATAAAGAATAAAAAATTGAGTTTATTAAAATTGATTGAACATTTATTTATTTTATAATTAAGTCAATCTGATGAATCTGATTATGCTTGAATATTCCCTTAAATTTAATAATAATTATCTCCAATTTTTTACATTTATTTTTTTGCTTTGATTCTTCTTTAATGCCAAAGTGTTAATACAATGCTTAATATTATATGTAACTTTTATAATTATCATTATTACAATTAATGCAACAATAATAGCTTCTTTTAATTTCTTTGGATCTGATTTTGGATATTTGTAAAAGTTTGGTTAAAATTCAACTATAAAATAAAGGGATATCTAATAATTATTATTACAATTCTAATTACAAAAAAAGGAATTGCAAATACACATATCACATTCATAAATTTTACACAATCCATTTTTTTATTAATATATATATTATTTATTTTTTTTAATCAAATTTACAATTCTATATTTAATTTATCATTCATTATATTATATTATATTATTACTTTATAATATTAACATTTAAAAGTAGATAATTTGTGGAATTTATTTATTTGGTTAGAGTATCATAGAATTACATTGAACATATTAACAAAAATATCTTATGAAAAAAAGAAANTAATAGTAATAGTAGTAAGTTATTTAATTCTAAGAATCTTACTTAGAATTGCCTTCTTGGTATGTAAGTGAGAATTCTGAATATTATATTCATTCTGATAATGATTGGGATGCCTCATTTTAATGATTTTATATATTTATGTGTGTTGATATTGATATTTAAATTTAATAAACTTATTTTATTTTTTTTCGGCATAGTATATATTATGATTATATATATAAAGAAAATAATAAAATTTGAATAATTTGAGAACATTATAGAAAAGAAACAAAAATTCATTTATTGTTATTAAGAGTAATTAATAATAATAATGAATAATATTCTGATTGAATATAGATAAGATTGAATTGAAATAATAATATTTAGTAATAAATTAGATTGATGAAAAAAGTAAAGATAATTAAATAATGTATTAGATAATAAGTGATCTGATTAATATTAAAAATAGTTATGAATTAACAATTAAATCAAATTATTTGGAGGAAATTTTTTGAAGACATTAAGTTAGATTAAGCAGAATAAAAATATCTTGTTTCTCTTCTACCAATAAATTCAAAAGGAATTACAATAGATTTATATGTTTATTCAAATGTTTCTAGAAAAATGTATTATATTCATTTATTTGAAACTAAGTAAGATGTATTGAAGTATTTATTGAAATTATTTCTTATATTTAAGGAAGAAATTAATGAATCTCTATAATTAAAAGGTTAATTATGTAGATATGATGAAAAATATTAAAATAATATAGCCCTTTTCAGAACTAAAGGATTAAAGTTGAAAAGTATGAGAAAAATAATTGAGAGGTTTGTAAACAACAAACCTATATGTACAGGAATATTTGATACAAAATAATATGTAATAAAATTGATTATTTAAAGATATTAAGGAATAATATAACATGTACTTTTAATATTAATTTACATTGGGAACCAGAAGCATATCGACCTATTTTAATAGATGATAGATTAGTATTTTTAAAAGAAGAAGAAAAAACTATTTAATAAAAAGATGAAGTTTAAAAATTGTCTTGGTTGTCTTACAAATAACATTAAATAGAAATGAAAAAAAATAAAATAATTATTTTAGAAGATAAAGAATAAAAAATTGAGTTTATTAAAATTGATTGAACATTTATTTATTTTATAATTAAGTCAATCTGATGAATCTGATTATGCTTGAATATTCCCTTAAATTTAATAATAATTATCTCCAATTTTTTACATTTATTTTTTTGCTTTGATTCTTCTTTAATGCCAAAGTGTTAATACAATGCTTAATATTATATGTAACTTTTATAATTATCATTATTACAATTAATGCAACAATAATAGCTTCTTTTAATTTCTTTGGATCTGATTTTGGATATTTGTAAAAGTTTGGTTAAAATTCAACTATAAAATAAAGGGATATCTAATAATTATTATTACAATTCTAATTACAAAAAAAGGAATTGCAAATACACATATCACATTCATAAATTTTACACAATCCATTTTTTTATTAATATATATATTATTTATTTTTTTTAATCAAATTTACAATTCTATATTTAATTTATCATTCATTATATTATATTATATTATTACTTTATAATATTAACATTTAAAAGTAGATAATTTGTGGAATTTATTTATTTGGTTAGAGTATCATAGAATTACATTGAACATATTAACAAAAATATCTTATGAAAAAAAGAAAGTCTGTTTTTCATCTTAATCAATTAACCATGAAAATTTGTTTAAATTAATAAAACTTATACAAGCTAAGATTTATAATCTTTTACATTTAATGACCAGAATAAGTTTATTAAAGTCCTCACACATTTTATAAGATTAATTATCTCCTCAAATTTTTAAATTAATTCTAGAGAATTTATCATAGAGATTTGATACTCTAAAATTATTTAAATAAATCCAAATATACAATATATAAAAATAAAATCAGGCATTCTTTTGGCTAAAATGAACTATATAATCAAATAATTCAAATATAACTAAGAACCTATACGAAAATATCCAATTTCATCATTTGTAAAGCAATTACTTAGGTGAAAATTTAAACTAAATATAAAAAACCCCTTAATTTGAGTAATTATAAAATAGAAAAAAAAATTAGCTAAACTAATATTCTGACATCCTATACTATTTATTATGAAACTTAAAATAAAGAGAGAATTAATAAATTAAATGTTAGTAAAAATATACTAAAAGATATTTGAGGGAAAAACTCTAATAATAATTGAGTGATTTTCATTTTTAACATTAAGTTAAGATAATCAATAATTCTAATTGATATCTTCAAATTTTGGTTTATGTTTTAATTCAAATAATTGCACAATTAATTACATCTCTATGTTATTGAATGCTTATCTGCTATAATTTTTTCATTAATGCAATTTCTCTAAGTTAATCTTAATATAAATAATTGCTCATACTAAAAAAAAGAATTATGATTAATTTAAATAAAAGAACTTAAATTAAAATTAATCTAAGTATTCCTCCTAAATAGATATAAAGTGTACTCTATTAAATCTATTATTAAGTTATAAAATAAGAATCAATTTTTATTTATTTTAATATTTTATTCTTAATAATTAATTTTTATCAATTTAAATGTATATTATTGTAAGTTAATTTATTACTAAAAAGTCATTATTATGTATACAAAATTAATTATAATTATAATTATAATAATAATATTAAATTAAGTTATTACAATTCTCAAATTTAGTCATTTTCGAAAAGGATTTCTTAATTTAGGAAATTGCATTTTTTTAAGTCTAATATAAAATGAAGGTTTACTAATTAGTAATTGAAAGATCAGACTTTAAAAAATATTCATGTTTCAAACAAGAATTAGCCTTAGGTCTACTAGATTATTGAGAAAGCATAGAGTTAAGTAAGTCTAAAATTAAAGGGCATGTTATTGATTTATTTAGTTTATAAGCATTCTTTGAATTTAAATATTTTATTTGTTATTATTCTAAAAATTAAGGATATATTCTAGTTCCAGTCAATAAAATATGAAATATGCCTCCAACGCTATAAATATCGCTTGAGTAATCATAATACTGATCATTCAAAATTTCAGGGGCAATATATCCAAAAGTGCCACATTTGATTGATTTCACTCTTGAATCATTAATAAATGCAGCACATCCAAAATCAATTATTTTTAATGATTTAATATTATTGAATTCTGTAAACATTATATTGTCTAATTTAATATCTCGATGAATTATTTCCATTTTTTAAAGATGTCTTAAACCTTTTAAAATTTATTTCATAATGATTTTAACTTCTGAATCTGTTAATTAAAATTTCTTTTAAACTAAAAATTCATATAGTGTTCCACCTGCTTAATATTCAAAAACAAGTGCAATTAAATCAGGTTCTATAAATAAATCAATTAAAGTTATGATGTTTCTATGTGGAAAATTAGATAATTTACAATTAGTCTAAATTTCTGGAACAATATCTTCCTACCATATTAATACAAATTTTACAAAATTCATCATTCTTCCTTCATAAACCTTGGCAATTTTTTTCTAATTCGTACCAATTTCCTGACAAAGTACAACCTTAAATTAAAAAACTGAAATTACTTTGCATTGTTTACTTTCCTTTACTACTCTTTCGATCATGTATTTTTTATAGAAGAGGCATTCATAATCTGCAATCAGCATTTTAGAAGAAACTGCCTATTTAGAATTCTTGTCGAAACTTTCTAAATATTTATTGTTCAAATAAATAGATGTATTTGAGTAGCTAATGAATCTAGAATATATACATAAATTAATATACCTATTCTCTGTTTCCTACGTTATTCGACTACTTTATGGCTATTTTTAAAATGACTAAATTTCTTCCTATTATTAAATATATTAAAATACTGAAGACAATTAGTTTTTATTTTGAAGCTTGCTCTTGGCTTCATTAGATTAAAACGAATGATGTAGATTGAGATTTTGTGTATCCATATATATTTTTAAATATTGATAAAATTTAATACAAATTACTCAAATATAATTGGATTTTGATAGGAAGAATTATTAAATCAAACAAATCGACTTTCTTGCATTTTAATTATTTTCCATTTTTCAGCCTTAATTCAATGAGAATGTTTTGATCATCTTAAATGACATCAAGTTCATAAAGTTAAATGATGAGGATAAGGGAAGCAAATTAAAAAGTCGTTTTAAAATAATTAAAAATATTAATAAAGTCCATCCTATATATCTCTACTATTGAGAATAAGGACTATTTATAATTTTAATAAATATCAAATATTATATAATAGTTTAAAGGTTAAATAGAATATATTTATAATCAAAACTAACTGCAGAATAATGTCTTTGTTTCTATTTTTAGGAGAATATAAATAAATAATAAAAAAATTACTTTTTTGATTTTTTAAACAAAATATTATTTATAAAATAGCCTTCCAAATTTGAAGGAACTTAAAAAGCTTTGAATCTTGAGTTACAATAGATCAAAATAATATGAATAATGAATGCTTCTCAATAATGGGAAATAAACTTCAAATTTTCAAATCAAATTCCTTAATTTCTAATTCAGGATTAGATTCTTATCTCACCAATTAAATAAAAGTGAATACCTAATTCTAAACAATACTATTAAAAATGTGTATAAAAAATTGCTTGATTAATTTTCATCTTAATTAATCATTTTAAATTAAAAATATCAAAAATAACAATAAATCTTAATTCATTCTCTGCTTAAATCTCAAATCATACTAAATAACAGAAGGATAAGATACACTAAGTTATATATAAAACTGGAACTGCAATAGTAATTTATAATAAATGATTTTAATCAATATCGCGAAAAGATTTAACTCCATTTTAATATAATTAGGTTAATTTAAGTCACTATCTTTCAAATAATCCTAATCTCCAAATAAAGGCTAGAAAAATACAAAAAAAAAGGAAAACAAAAATAATTTTCAACACAATTTGATAGATCATTTTGAGAAAAAATAATTTCCACATTAACAACACCAAATAAAAAGAAAAATTGAAAAACAAAATGGAAATTAAACTACAAACAAAAATATTAAACAAATACATAACAAAATGCAATTATATAAAGTTAATATTCAATCAACTTAGAATTAATAATAAATTTATTTTAAGAATAATTGTTCCTAATAATTAGATCGGAATGAAGAAACTAATAAAATAAAAAAAGAATTTAATTATCTACTTTTAAATGTTAATATTATAAAGTAATAATATAATATAATATAATGAATGATAAATTAAATATAGAATTGTAAATTTGATTAAAAAAAATAAATAATATATATATTAATAAAAAAATGGATTGTGTAAAATTTATGAATGTGATATGTGTATTTGCAATTCCTTTTTTTGTAATTAGAATTGTAATAATAATTATTAGATATCCCTTTATTTTATAGTTGAATTTTAACCAAACTTTTACAAATATCCAAAATCAGATCCAAAGAAATTAAAAGAAGCTATTATTGTTGCATTAATTGTAATAATGATAATTATAAAAGTTACATATAATATTAAGCATTGTATTAACACTTTGGCATTAAAGAAGAATCAAAGCAAAAAAATAAATGTAAAAAATTGGAGATAATTATTATTAAATTTAAGGGAATATTCAAGCATAATCAGATTCATCAGATTGACTTAATTATAAAATAAATAAATGTTCAATCAATTTTAATAAACTCAATTTTTTATTCTTTATCTTCTAAAATAATTATTTTATTTTTTTTCATTTCTATTTAATGTTATTTGTAAGACAACCAAGACAATTTTTAAACTTCATCTTTTTATTAAATAGTTTTTTCTTCTTCTTTTAAAAATACTAATCTATCATCTATTAAAATAGGTCGATATGCTTCTGGTTCCCAATGTAAATTAATATTAAAAGTACATGTTATATTATTCCTTAATATCTTTAAATAATCAATTTTATTACATATTATTTTGTATCAAATATTCCTGTACATATAGGTTTGTTGTTTACAAACCTCTCAATTATTTTTCTCATACTTTTCAACTTTAATCCTTTAGTTCTGAAAAGGGCTATATTATTTTAATATTTTTCATCATATCTACATAATTAACCTTTTAATTATAGAGATTCATTAATTTCTTCCTTAAATATAAGAAATAATTTCAATAAATACTTCAATACATCTTACTTAGTTTCAAATAAATGAATATAATACATTTTTCTAGAAACATTTGAATAAACATATAAATCTATTGTAATTCCTTTTGAATTTATTGGTAGAAGAGAAACAAGATATTTTTATTCTGCTTAATCTAACTTAATGTCTTCAAAAAATTTCCTCCAAATAATTTGATTTAATTGTTAATTCATAACTATTTTTAATATTAATCAGATCACTTATTATCTAATACATTATTTAATTATCTTTACTTTTTTCATCAATCTAATTTATTACTAAATATTATTATTTCAATTCAATCTTATCTATATTCAATCAGAATATTATTCATTATTATTATTAATTACTCTTAATAACAATAAATGAATTTTTGTTTCTTTTCTATAATGTTCTCAAATTATTCAAATTTTATTATTTTCTTTATATATATAATCATAATATATACTATGCCGAAAAAAAATAAAATAAGTTNACTTTTAAATGTTAATATTATAAAGTAATAATATAATATAATATAATGAATGATAAATTAAATATAGAATTGTAAATTTGATTAAAAAAAATAAATAATATATATATTAATAAAAAAATGGATTGTGTAAAATTTATGAATGTGATATGTGTATTTGCAATTCCTTTTTTTGTAATTAGAATTGTAATAATAATTATTAGATATCCCTTTATTTTATAGTTGAATTTTAACCAAACTTTTACAAATATCCAAAATCAGATCCAAAGAAATTAAAAGAAGCTATTATTGTTGCATTAATTGTAATAATGATAATTATAAAAGTTACATATAATATTAAGCATTGTATTAACACTTTGGCATTAAAGAAGAATCAAAGCAAAAAAATAAATGTAAAAAATTGGAGATAATTATTATTAAATTTAAGGGAATATTCAAGCATAATCAGATTCATCAGATTGACTTAATTATAAAATAAATAAATGTTCAATCAATTTTAATAAACTCAATTTTTTATTCTTTATCTTCTAAAATAATTATTTTATTTTTTTTCATTTCTATTTAATGTTATTTGTAAGACAACCAAGACAATTTTTAAACTTCATCTTTTTATTAAATAGTTTTTTCTTCTTCTTTTAAAAATACTAATCTATCATCTATTAAAATAGGTCGATATGCTTCTGGTTCCCAATGTAAATTAATATTAAAAGTACATGTTATATTATTCCTTAATATCTTTAAATAATCAATTTTATTACATATTATTTTGTATCAAATATTCCTGTACATATAGGTTTGTTGTTTACAAACCTCTCAATTATTTTTCTCATACTTTTCAACTTTAATCCTTTAGTTCTGAAAAGGGCTATATTATTTTAATATTTTTCATCATATCTACATAATTAACCTTTTAATTATAGAGATTCATTAATTTCTTCCTTAAATATAAGAAATAATTTCAATAAATACTTCAATACATCTTACTTAGTTTCAAATAAATGAATATAATACATTTTTCTAGAAACATTTGAATAAACATATAAATCTATTGTAATTCCTTTTGAATTTATTGGTAGAAGAGAAACAAGATATTTTTATTCTGCTTAATCTAACTTAATGTCTTCAAAAAATTTCCTCCAAATAATTTGATTTAATTGTTAATTCATAACTATTTTTAATATTAATCAGATCACTTATTATCTAATACATTATTTAATTATCTTTACTTTTTTCATCAATCTAATTTATTACTAAATATTATTATTTCAATTCAATCTTATCTATATTCAATCAGAATATTATTCATTATTATTATTAATTACTCTTAATAACAATAAATGAATTTTTGTTTCTTTTCTATAATGTTCTCAAATTATTCAAATTTTATTATTTTCTTTATATATATAATCATAATATATACTATGCCGAAAAAAAATAAAATAAGTTTATTAAATTTAAATATCAATATCAACACACATAAATATATAAAATCATTAAAATGAGGCATCCCAATCATTATCAGAATGAATATAATATTCAGAATTCTCACTTACATACCAAGAAGGCAATTCTAAGTAAGATTCTTAGAATTAAATAACTTACTACTATTACTATTACTATTATTATTACTATTACTATTACTATTACTATTACTATTACTATTACTATTACTATTACTATTACTATTACTATTACTATTACTATTACTATTACTATTACTATTACTATTACTATTACTATTACTATTACTATTACTATTACTATTACTATTACTATTACTATTACTATTACTATTACTATTACTATTACTATTACTATTACTATTACTATTACTATTACTATTACTATTACTATTACTATTACTATTACTATTACTATTACTATTACTATTACTATTATTATTACTATTACTATTACTATTACTATTACTATTACTATTACTATTACTATTACTATTACTATTAATATTACTATTACTATTACTATTACTACTATTAAGAAAGTTGCTCTTTTTATTATTTAAAATAAGACAAACATCGACCCCTTATAAATTCAATAATTCTCTTTTTCTGAGAATTTCTCTTTGTCACTGGAATCAAATCTTTTAATAGATTATATTAAGAATATTTGAAATATTCTCGAACTTCCATATAAATATCAATATCTATCAAAATTTCTTTCTCTGAAAAATTAACATTATTCTTCAAACGCATATCAACAAATTCTTTGAGTAGATTTAAAATCTTATTCTTAAATTTGTCGTATATATGTTCACGAGCTTTCGGAAATGAAGCTATGGTTTATCTAGATATACCATATCTTTTGGACAATTCTTTAATACTATAAAATTCAAGTTCTGAGATTATTTAAAATTTTAATTCAGGGCTAATCTTTTTATAAGGGCCTCTTAATTAAATTTTTTAAACATTCATATTATTAACACTCATTAAATTATTTATAAAATAAACAAGTATTTTTTATATAATTCTATTATACAAATTTTCGTAAATTCTATAATTATATCAGAATTTATTAGATTTTAATTCTATTATTATTATATGAATTTACAGTTAAATTTATATTTCTTGAGAATAAATGACTTCGTATTGAGATTAATAATTAATATTTTTCTGATCTAAGAAAAAAATTTATTAATTAGCAAAATCATACTTTCAACAGTCATCAAATATCTATGCAGATTTGAATTTAAAAGATATTATGATTTAATTAATTAATCTGATATGCAACATTGTTTGTATATTAATTTATATTATTTTAGTTATTTATGATGATATTTATGAATTTTAATATTTATAATGTTCAAAAGAACTAGGGATATTATTTTTGCATATATTTATCAATATCAATTATTTTCCAACTAGGATTCTTACCTAAAAACATTTATTTTTCATTAAATAGAAGTGCCATTTTTATTGTTTAAAAAATACCTGTTTCGTCTATTTCATCTTTGACTACCATAAATCTAACATGATGATAATTTTCAGGTTCATACTTATCAATTTTTCAAAATATATACTTTTTAGTCAGATATTATGAGGCTTACTTTAGATTTAATAAAAGCTCCTATAGACAAGGATATCATTACTTCGTCTACTTATGTATATAATGCAGTCACTTTTGGAAATTTATTTGGTTTATTCAATAAAATTTCCTAAACTTTTCAATTATTTTTACATGATCATATAAAGAGATGCTCCTATTTACATTGACAAATATATTCATATCTGTAAAGTATATTTTTTCTTCTAAATCATCATCAACCATTTTTTCAAATTTTAATTCTTCATTTTAAATTCTTGAGATTCCTTCAATAAATGAGTCAGCTAATTTTTAATCGCAAACTTCTCGAGCAAATTCATTAAAATCATTATCTTAAATAGAATCAATAAAATTATTGAATGCGAAGATAAATTGATCCTGTTGGATATCTAAATTACTTATTCTTTATTATATTGACTCATGGTGTTCAATATATTTTAAAATATTTTTATATCCCTTTGGATTGTAAGGAAGAATTAAATTTGAAAAATGGTGTTTCAAGTTTAGACAAAATTTGATCATAAAGTTAAATAATGTTTTTATAGATGTAATTATTTCTAATAAAATAATAAAATATTTATATTTATTTATTAAAATCAGCAATCTAAAGATCATTGTCTAAATTAACATCATTTAATCCATTTAATTCTTCTATTGTAATTATTTTGATAAATTTTCTATTTATCAACTAAAAATATCAATTTAATTTAACATAAGTTATAAAGAAAAAATTTAATTTTCTAAATATGCATATAATTTAGAAAATCAATTTGATTCTAATAATATTTTTATGTACATTCTAGTATGATAAAATTTTATAATTCTTTTACTTTTCAAATTTATATTTCCATACTTTAAACCTAAACCATCAACTTAGAAACAAATTTTTAGCCCAGATCTAATATATAATATTTGATAAATTAAGTAAATCTTCAATTTGATAAAAGTTAAATAGAAAAATACAATACATAACTATTATATTTTGATAAATATTCATATTCTTATTTAATTGCTTTTCTTAGCAAGAAAATATCAGCTTATCTTATATTTTATAAAAAAGGTAGCTCAGTAGCTTGGTTTTATTATTGTTATTATTGATTTTTAGTATTCCTAAAATCTTCAAATATTTCTTTTACAATTATTATATTAATAATAGAATGAAGTTTAAAAGTAAAATTCGATCTAATATGTTCTAATTTCTTAAATGAGTTATCACCTTATCAAGAATTCTGAATTTTTATGGTTAATATATCAATTTGATATAATAATATTTGTTTTCTTATTGGAAAAAAAAATTGTATACTTTTATATTTTTATTTTGTAATAAAATTATTGATTTCGTTTTACAATTTCCTATAAAAATGATTGATCTAATAAATTGAGTTATTTTAATAATAAATAGCTTTAAAGAAAAGCAATAGAAGCAAGTAAATTAATAAGTTATTATTTATTTTAATAAAAATTAATAATAAGCATTATGAATCAATATATAGAGGAGGCAAATGGATCATCATCCATATATTTATAAACAGTTAACTCTTTAAAGAATTCATTAAAATACTAAAATTTCATTAGCAAAACCAAATTAACATTTAATGAAATAAAAAATATAATAAAATGGTATGATTTAAAAAGAAATCAGAGAATGATTAGATAGGCAACCTAACCAGATTAGAATAATGATGTTTAAAAATAGGTTACGTAATAAGGATTAGTTATTAATTAAATGCAATAACAAATTAATAAGCAATCTATTGAGATAGACAATTTAAAAAAAAGTATTTTCTAAAGAGAAAACAAAAAATAGAATGGAATTCATTAAAAATCTAAATCATCAACTGAAGATGTATTAGATTAATAAACCAATTTTATAAATAAATAATAAAAAATAAATTTTCAATAACATGATTAGGATTTAGAAGATCAGATTAAGGTAATAATATCTTAAGAGTTCGAAAAAATATATAAATTGATATCTTAATAGCTTAAAAGTGATATCAACGATATTATATATTAAAGTATATAAGAGTAAATTTTGGTTAGCAATAATAATTCACCAAAATTAGAATCTTTTAGAAAATTTTCATAAACAAAACAGTAATCAGAAGATTCTTAATAAAATATTAATGTAATTGTTGAATGTTTAAATGAATAAATAGGTGAATATGTTAATAATAATTACAATTTTGATCAAGCTAAAAGAAAGCTCAAATGTTTGAAATTGTAATAAATAAACTTGCTATATGAAGAATTAAATAGTTAATTCAATTAAAATTCACTAAAAGATTATTTTATAGGACCTGTTGAACCACTAAAGGAATCTCAATACAATCTAAAATAAACTAAACTATTAGAATATATCAATGGAGAACGGAGAGCAAGAGATGATAGTAATAATTTCTATGCAGTTTTTGGATATTAATATTTAGATATTATACTAACAAATGCTGATGATTAGAATTTTGAAACATTTATGGAAAATATTAAGGGAATTCCATTTGATTTATTGAATAATATATAAGATTTTAGTAAAGAAGAATAATAAGAATTGAAAGAGATATTTTGTTATAGATGCATAGAATTAAGATAAATTGAGATATCATAAAGATCTAATGAGCTTTGGTATCAAATTAGTGACATTAATAATTGTTTCTATGGATTAACTATGATATTCATTAGAAATTTAATTTAATAAATAGTACAATAATCAGAATTAAACTAAAATTTAAATAATAAAGATTCTGAATAATTATTAAAAAGAATTTTGGAATGGAGCTCTTCATGTCCTGAAGCAGAATTTATTATGGAAATTTTATCACATGAATTAGAATTGTATTAAATTTAATTTATAAATTAGATGTATAATATTATTTTATTTAAAAGAAGAGAAGTAGGAATTCTCATTAAGAATATTCGGAAATGAATAAAATTATCAGCTTAATATTATATAATATTAAAATGAATGTTATTCTATTGGAATTAAGAATTGACAACCCATAAAATTTATTGCAATTTTGTTACTAATTTTAATTTACTTAATATTAAATGTATATATAATATATATCAACTGATGATAAAAAGTATAAAGTTATTTGAATTTTACATGTAACCAATATACTGCCTTCCTGCTGAAATTTTTTTAATTATTTAAATTAATTTTATAAAAATGACAACAGACTAAAGCTTTGAATATTTTACCACAGATTTGTATGTTATGGGTGATAACAAAGAGTCTTAATGTGGTATAGATAACTAAGACTATGTTAATAAATTAACCAAAATTAATCTACCAATGGTAATACGTGAAATAGCTTGCGGGTTGGAGCATACTTTAATTGTGACAAGTTTTATTGATATCATTCATTGTTAGATGAAGGATAAGTTTATGCTTTTGGTTCAAATTTGAAGGGATAACTAGGAGTTGAAAATATATCTGTAGCATGTTCTCCAATATAAGTTTAGGGAATAAACAATTTAAATTGTATAAAGATAGCAGCTGGAGAATATCATTCTTGTTTATTGACTGGTATAAATTATGAATTAATAAAGAGATGAAAATTAAGGTTATTAATGGGGAGATAATATTGTTAAACCATAATTCATAAGATAGGCTTAAAATATTAAGTGTGGTTTGAATTTTACAATCTTTTAAGATGATTGTCTATATATTTATAAGAATTAAGTTTTACAAACATTGTAAATTCATTCATAAATATCTGAATTTGCTTGTTCTGCATACAATTTATTTTATTTGGACAATAATAATAGTTTGTTTATGCATCCAGAAAATAAATTAATAGATAATGTATCAAATATATTTAGTGGTTATTATCTATCTTTATTGACTGAAGAAAATAAGTTATATTACTATTAGGATAAAAAATTAATTCAAGTCAATATTTAAACAAATAAAATAGATAGTACTTTTAGTAAAGAGTTTGCAATTATTTTGGATGAGAATAATAAAGCTATTATAATTAATTTGAAAACGTAACAATAAAAGGAATAGGATTATGTTTTTCATGCTATAAGTTCTGGTGTTAATCATCTTATTTTGATTGGAAATATTACTAGAGGCTCAAAATAGGATTAAGAATAAGAAGAATAAGAATAAATTTAAGAAGCTGATGATGATTCCATTTTAGAAGAAGATGGTATGAGCCCAATTATCACATAAAAAACTTAATAAGATGTAATATATAGAATTAATCTTAGTAACTTCTAAATACTCAATAAAATAATACTTTTTCATTTTCTATTAGGAAGGATCTTTAATTGTTACATAGTATAAAAGTAAATCATAAAGAGACATAGACTGATGACGATATATATTATTAATTAAAATATGAAAATGAAGAATTAAGAAAAATACAATAATAGTAAAAAAAGAATCTAGAAATATAAATCTAATTTTAAAAAACATTATAAGATTAAATCAATCGATTAACATAAGAAAATCATATGTTGAAATTAGGATAAAATAAAAATCAGTTATTGAGTTTAATCAAATAAAAGCAGTAAAATCTAAGAAATTTGATTGATGAATTTTACTATAAATAAAGGGAGTTTCTTGAATAAAAAAAATGAAGATCAATGTTTATTTATATATAAAATATTGGATTCATAAGTTCTTTTTAAAAAACTCTTTAAATTCTTACAAAGACATTTAATCATGAAGTACTCCACAGAATTTTAAGACATCTATATTATTAAATATAATATTTATATACTTTAAATTTCTTCTTCGCTAGTGTTGTCTTTAAATTTTGAAAATACCTTTCTTATTTTTTTAGAATCTATTGTACCACATTTATCAAAATCAAAGACAGAAAAGGCACTTTCAAGTAATTCATCATGCTAATCTTTATTGGACATACATTCATTATATAATTCTTAAAAATCAGAAAAATGCATAGTAGTTTTATTATTTGGGAAATATCTATATTTAAACCATTTTATACTTCAATTCTGTAACTGAAACGTAAGTTGGTGATTTAGGTGAAGAATCCTTTTGCATTTCTTCAAAATTATCTGTTGAACTAATTTTCTTGACTAAGTTTCTGCCATGTTTATATGGTACGCTGATCTATTATTAATCTTAATTTATTGTTTCTAATTCTTTAATTAATTAGTTAATCTATTAAATATTGATTTCATCAGAGTTTTCCTATGAGAAAAGTTGAAAAATTTATTTTAATTCCTATTAATTAGCTGATTATTGTTGCATTGTGTAATCTCAAATTAATATTATTATTAAAAATATTAATAAAAATTGTTTGTTAATAATGTCGTTATTATCAAATATTAATATGAGTCATGTATTTACATACTATTAAAATAAGCTTTTCATTGCCAACATATAATATCAAAATTAATATGAGAGTAGTAATTTCTTTTAATAAATCACAAATATCCTCAAATATTAATCAATTTCATAAGTAGATAAAAGCAATGATGAATTAAAATTCTTCTTCGATGAATTAGTTGATTTTAATTATTTATCCTTTGAAATATGGTAAAGTTTAATTTCTTTTTTATATTTGCAAATTTAGAATTGCATTTTGGTGATAGCTTATATAATTAAATATCATAATTAAACTATTTTTATAGAAATCAAAATCCAATTATTGAACCTAATTAAAGTAATCATTATAACAATATTTAGGATTTGTTGACTGATTGAAAATATATAAAAAAAAATCAAGAATTTCTAAATTTATTCATTTTCAAACTAAATTCAAAATAATAGGCTGATCTTAAAAATTATAAAACTATTCTTGCTAATAAGATATAAAATTATGCTGTTCTATATAAAGAATTAATAAATATAACGCTTTTTTGATGCCATAAATAAAATTACTTTTCTAAATACAATAAAATCATAATAAAGATCTCAATTATGTTGGAAGAATTACCGAAATTAATTATAAATATATAACAATTTAATTTGGATTACTAATAAGAATTTAATCAAAATTTTGAATTAGTTTATAGAAAACCATATTAGATTTGATAGATAAAAAAAGACTAATCTTTAAAGAGAATAATTTTATTTAAAAAACAAAATATTTAAAAAATACAACTAAGTTATTTATTAAAAGTTTATGAATTTTCTGAATGTCTAACATAAAAAATGATATGCTAAGAAATAAGAATAATAATTCAATATTAAATTCAAATAAAATTTTGCTCATATTTTAAAATAATATTATGGAAACTATTCTAGTTTATTTTATAAAAGTATTAAGTAATTAATTAATTATAATATTGATGATTTCTAATTCTGACATTGAAACAATAAATAAGTTTATTATTGAAGCCAGTGGAACCCTTGAGAATATATAAAAGGCTTTTGTGAGAAAATTTTCTTAAGAATATGGTCCTTATCTATATTTTTATTAAGGTCTTTGTGATAATGTATATAATATTGATGATTTTGTTTTAGATATTCACAAAAGGATAGAGACTCTTAATAATTTTCTTGTTATACAATTCTGAATTGAAACAGTGTTTAATAGATATATCAAATTATAGTTTAAATCAATTTGAAAAAAAATTCATTCAAGATCCATAACTTGTAAAGCATTATTATTAAGACTTATAAGATAGTATGCTGGCCTTACAATAAAGACCCTTTTAGAAGAATTAGATAAATTTACTATGAATGATAAATAAATCAATAAAGAATTGTTATAGCCATAAAATTCATAATATAAATTGAGAAATTGTATATCTATAAATAGTAATCCACCTGAGTAAAATATTTAATAATAAAATATAGAAAATTGGTTTAAAATGAAAACTTGGAGAGAATATATCAATATTAAAATGGATTCGATATTGATTATTTAAGATTGACCCCAGATATAGTTTAGAATAGATGTGATTGGATTGAATTTTATTAGGTTTATGATGTTTAATGGGATTATTCATTGTAGATAAATTCTGATAAGTTGAGTCAGATAAAAGAAATTATGTAAAAAGCACATTTAGAATAATTGTCTGAACAAGAATTAAAGGTATGATGTAGAAATAATTGAATTAGTAATTTCAGGAGTATTTGAAGAAAGATAATAATAATTTATTAAAAAATAATGGATTATTAAATTTCAATTTAAGTGATTTAATAGAGAAGAACTTAAATTTAGCTTTTTTCCTATTTAGTAAACATTTTCCAAATACAGAGTTTCTTGAGTATATATAAATGTATAGAAATAGTTTAATGGATACTTTAGTAACAATTGATATTACACCAAATGCTTTAGAAATGATGTGCATGATAGTTTAATAATATCATGTGCCCCAAGAATACCTTAATTATTATGTGAATTATTGTATTTAGTTCTGTTCAAATATAAAAGTAATTCTAAAGTGTAAAGTATAGGAAAAAGGATAGTAAGTGAAAATGATCAAATATTTGACAATTTTCTTGAAACATCTAATAAATAAAAAGATGTTGAAGACTTATGAATTGTAGACTGAAGTATAATAGAAATTATGATAAATTTAGTTACAAGCTTTTTCAATAGAATTTTCTAATATAGGAGAAACATCTAGTTTATTCAAATTGATAAAGAATGATTAATAATAATGATATGTATAATAATTATTATTGAATTTAAGTGTTTAGATAATGTTTTTTGATAATACTTATTTAAATTATTGAAATAATATTAAATACTAAATTAATAAATGGATCAACCAATAGTAAGCCCGAGAAATATCACAGAAGGACATGACGTATCTAATTTGATTACATTTCGGTATTCAACAGATTAATATTGTACACCAAATATGATTAAATTTCAGTATTGCCTACTTACAGGAATGAAGGAATTAATAGAATGAAATAAACAATTTTAGATTCTGATGATAGAGCTATACTGGAAGCAGGGTAAAATAATTAGGAAGAAGAACCTTCAATAAGTTCATCAGAATCAGAGTAAAGTGCCAGTAAAAAGGGATCTGAGACAATGAAATTAGGATCATAAAGTAAGGTTGAACATGCTGAAAGATAGTATAAAACTGAAGATTTGTCACCTGTTGATGGAGGATGGACTAATATAATATGGAAGAGGGGTTCGTTGAGAATAATGACATATGTAGTCAGATTTGTGATTTCTATTCTAATTAATTCAGAAAAATCAAAATTTTCATTTATGAATAGAAAATAATTCACAGCCATAAATGATATAACAGGTGTTTATCAATTTTATGAAGAGAATAAATTAATAAGATAGAGAATAAAAAAGAAATTTAAAGTAATCTTATGTTTTAAATTAATAGCAAATTGTTAAATCCTATATTTAAAATAATATGTGTTATAAAATTATAAGAAATGGATTTGAGACATTTGTTAATAAATTTCTTTTTGTAATAGATCCATCAAGTACAATTAAAATATTATGGGATTTTTTTATGTTATTTGTTTTATCATGGTAGATGCTTTTTGTTCCTTTAAAAATTTGTTTTTTTATTTAAATAAAGGATCCAATTTTGAATTTTATTTTGAATTATTTACCTGTTTATGTATATTTAATGGAGATTGTATTAACATTTTTAACAGGTTATTATGAACATGGAGTTTTAATTATGGATTAAAAATAAGTAGCAAAACATTATTTCAAGAAATCATTTTTTTATGATTTATTAAATGTATTACCATTATTAGTAAGTGCATATTATGTATAATCTAATTGGTTAGAATTCTCAGTTTTAATTAAAATAAAGACATTGAAATTTTTATCAGATTAATTAGAAGAAGTATTTGGATTAAGAACAAATTATTAAACTTTAATAGATGTTTTAAGATTGATGATATAATTTATATTTTTGTCTCATCTTTTTGGTTGTTTTTGGCATTATCTTGGAATTCTGTAAGGAGATTATGGGTAAAATGTACATGAATAACTTATAGAATGACAAATACTTGGATAAATGCATTTGGGTTGGAAAATGAGAGTTGGCAGATTAGATATATCAATTCTATTTATTGGAGTTCAATAACAACATTGACAATTGGATATGGTGATATTACTCCTTAAAGTAGTGTTGAGAAGATATTCACAGTTGGAGTAGCTGTATTTAGTAGTGTTGTATTTGCATATACAATTTCAAGTATAGGGTAAATATTCAGTTAATTAAATGAAAATAAAAAGAATTAAAGATATAAAATGAATTTGATTTAATAATTTATAGGTTAAAGAGGAGTTAATAAATAATTACAGAATAAAGTTAAAAAATTCTATGAATATTTTATTTAAATAGATCATTCTTAAGATAGTGAATGTGAATTATTACTTAATTAATTGGAACCTTCTTTAAAAAATGAATTGAAAATAGATATCTATAAAAAATACATTATGAAATCCAAACTCTTTAAATCTACATTCTCACCAGAGTATATATTATTTATTATATATATTTAGATTTTTAGATTCACTATGTTAATTGGTTTAAGAAAGACAATATACACCAGATGAATAGATTTGTGCAGCTGATACAGAAGTTGAAGAATTATGTTTTGTTTTAAAAGGTGAAATTTCTTTGTAAATTTAATTGAATAATTGTAATTAAACAATAACATACATTATGTAGAATCTGGTAAAACACATTAAGTTAGTCTCATTAAAAAAAATCATATCTTAGGAGAAAGATTCTTTATTACTGGTGATAGATTACCTTATGCAGGAATAGCAATTACAGCAGTCAGAGTTGCCTTTATTAATAAAACTTCATTTTTCAACTTATTGAAATAATATCCCTAAGAATTTGAGAGATATTTGGAAGCAAAAAATAAGGTTATCTTAAAAGAGAGAGTTAAAGTTTAGGGATGTGAACTATGTTATTAAAATCATTAAGTTTTATAATGTCCTTTTGTTTTTTATTACCCAAATGTTAGAGTCATTGTTAAAAGATAAGAAAATATCACCCAGAAACGATAATTTAAATAAAGATCCTATATAAAAAGTCATGTAAATATATATATATATATATAATTTTTAGAAATCACTATAAGATAGAGGTGGAATTTAATATTAATTGATTTCTTATGCATTGGATTCAAATTTGATGCGTGAAGAATCACTTGATGAATCATTAATTAAAAATATGGATTTATAGTTTATAGAGCCTACAAAAAAATAATTTAATAAAATTCATACTGATACTTCTGCTGATTTATAATAATAAGATTAGCCTTATCCTTTTTAAAATTAAACACCTTTACGTCCTAGTTAAGAATAAATTAGTGAAGATAGTGAAATTGGTACTAGCAAAACAAATAAGACTTCAAATAATGGATTATAAAAATTAATAACAATAAGATAAATATCTTAATAAAGTTAAAATTAATAAATTTAATAAAAAAAAGTAGAAAAATTTAAATAAAAGAGTTTTAAAGTTAAAAAGAATGAATTTAAACCTCCTGAGATAGTTGAATTATAAAAGATTGAAGAAATTCAGTCTTTTGAATCCCCTATGTGTTCAGGTCAAAAGACAAATTAATAATCTATTTTTTTTAATCTAAATGAAAATCTAATAACAAAAGAATTAGAAATTAAGAGAATTTTATGGGAAGAATATGTATAAACTTAAATAATAGAAGATAAAGAAAGATTTGATTAATAAAAGGATTATTAATTCTTTTATCCAAATTGTAATTTAGAGAGAATTTTAGAATAGATTAATATAAAAGTTAATGAGAGAAAAAAGAAATCATAAAAATCAAGATTGACAACTCTAGGTAAGAATAGATTGGGTTAATTATAAAATATATCTGTCAGACCTAGAAAAAGTATGATTACAATTGAATAAGCATTTTCTTAAGAAGATGAAAGATAAAAAAGTTTAAAACTATGATAATTAAAAATTTATGTAAACTACAATTAAATAATTAAATATTCATTAAAATATTAATATAACTATTATACCATTAAAATTCAAGTATCTAAACTATCTGCATCATAATTATAGGATCCAAATTATTAATTCCATTTTAAATAATCTTTTAAATCATTATGATTCACTGTTGGTTTAACAATTTAAAGAGCTCTCTAAAAATCACTAATTGTAGTAGCTCTTATTTAATCTAATTTCAAATTTTTTATTGTATACATTTTAGCAGCATCTCTAATAGCATACATACAAGCCTATTAATTAATATTTAATATCTACCTCTCTACTTAAATTTCTAATATCAGCTCCTGAATATCCCTTTGTTAAATCTACTAAAGATATTAATTCTTAAGTATTCATTTCAATTCTCTTTCCTTCTTTTGCTTCTTTAATGATTAAATTCTCAAAATATGATTATCTTCCCTCTTTATTAGGTAATGGAATATATATCTTTTTTTAAAATCTTCTTTTGATTGCATCATCTAATTCTTAAGGTCTATTTGTAGCTCCTATAAAAACTATTCTTTCACATCCTCCTCTAGTAGCTCCTTCTAATTAAACCATAAATTCTGTTTTTATTTATCTACTTGTTTCATTATCTTTTTCAGATCTAGCACATAATAGAGAATCAATTTCATCAAAAAATATTACACTAGGTTATCTTTAAGCAGCTAATGCAAATAAAGCTCTAACTGTTTTTTCTCCTTCTCCAACATACTTAGATGTTAAGGTAGAAGCTTTAATAGAAAAGAAAGTAGCTTTTCCTTCACTTGCTATAGCTTTACCTATCATAGTCTTACCAGTTCCTGGTGGCCCAAATAATAATAATCCACTTCCTGGTGATATAATACCTTCAAATAATTTTGGGTTTTCCAAAGGCCATAAAGCAATTTCAACAACTTAATCTCTTACATGATCTAAACCAACTATATCAGTCCATTAAGTAGGTCTATCCATTATTTCAATGATATCAGATTCAATTTTATTAATAATATTATCTTCAAAATTTG
Organism: Paramecium pentaurelia; assembly: GCA_905183005.1. Classification (NCBI taxonomy): domain Eukaryota; phylum Ciliophora; class Oligohymenophorea; order Peniculida; family Parameciidae; genus Paramecium; species Paramecium pentaurelia. Next base: position 630,101 of record CAJJDO010000009.1, on the reverse strand, counting down.
TTTTATTTTATTATTTTTCACTTTTTAATGTTAATTGTTCTTTGCTCTTATCACCCATTTTAGTTGGTGGTTGAAATCTTTTTTTGGGCATCAATTAATTAGCTTAAACAAAACCAAATTATTATTATTATTATTATTAATTAGATGTTTGTAATTATTATATTTAATTTAATGGTTATTAAGGTTATTATGGTTAATCTAGTTTTATATCTTACTTCTTTATATTTGCTGGAATATTTAATTTAATAAATTCAGATCTATTTGTTAAATATTATTTCATTTATGTATAATTAATACACTTAAGATCTAAATGAACTTTCAAAAGTGATTGCTTATTTTTCTAAGATTTCAAAAATACTTCAGTCTATTCTTAGATAATAGTAATTACTTTAGTTACTTAAATTTAGAAAATTTTGATTTTTTGCTTCCAATTTAGTAATCATTTCAAAAATAAATATTAATATATTTTATCAATTAAATAATTACTATTATTATGATGTAAATTAGTAAAATGAATTATTATCTTGTGATTAGATATTAAATTTCCAATCATCAAGATTTGGCTTGTCTTATTTTCTTCTCTCTAATATAATTATTGGAATTTAACATATAACTGGAATAGCTAATGAAGTTAATAATCCATTCTATATATATATATTATTTTATTACTGAAAATGCTTATACTTATAAGATGTAATGATTTTTAATAAATTACATTTTGACAGTGGCTGTTAAATCATTAGGAATTGTAATAGAATGTTTTAAAATATCACTTCTCTTTCCTGCAGTAATTCCAGGTAATTCATGTGTATATAATATGTTATTTTCTATCACTCTTTCATTTTCATCATCATCTGTAAAACTTAGATAATGATTTAATTTGACTTCTACTTTAGTTATTGATCTTTAAGCTCTAGTAGTATTTAAAATGTATTCTAATTCTAAAACTTCTCCAGGCTTATAAAGATTCTTTGCAGTTCTGATACTTAGTTCAATCATACCTCGATGAACACAAAAGAATTAAACAATATTACCTTCACTCTCTCTTTTTTATTCAACTAATTTAAATCTACTATTAATATAAACAGGAATGCTCTTTTATATAATTACTTAATTAGATTAGTAATCACTTATTTTTAAATAGATTTTATATTAGATTTTAGCTTATTATAATCCTAAATTTATGATATAAAATCATACCATCAGAATTTCGATATTAGAAACTAGAATTCATACCAAATTTAGTTGGTACTTAAAACGGCAGTTTATAATCTCCACTTTTTATAATTCCTCTATAGAGATCTTAGATGTGAATGTAATCTTCATTAACACCATATTATCTAGTAATTTAGAACATAGTTCCATTTTGCAATTCATATTTTTTTTTGGGATTAATTTAAGACATTTTGAAATTTCTGGGAGTATCTAATGTAATTTAAACTTTCTTATTTTTTTCCAATAATTTTTCTGGAATCATTTAGGGATTATTTACATCATAGGGTATCAAAAATAAAAGTATATAATTACCTATCGTTTATGTAAAATTTTAGAATATTCAATTGTAATAAATATTAGTTAAACATTAGCATGCTGAATGTCATCTATTAACCTTAGATAACAGATTCCATTAATATTTTCACCTGCTATTGACACTGGGTTTTTGATCCAAAATAAAACCTCATTCGAAATCATTATATACCAAAAAGTATTAATCGATATTATTAAAATGAATTAAGACAAGAATTATTCATTTTAAATTTTTTATATGCCATAATCAACTATTTTGAATTAATTTAATTAACAGTTAATAAATGAGCTACTCATAAGAGTTCTCTCCATTATCTATGAAGGAGGAGATTTTTTTTTAGAATGAAACAGAATCTACATCTTTAGAATAATAATTACGCATGGCTAATGATAAAGTCCTATAATTAATGCAATATTAATAATAATTAAGGTATTATTGTCTTAGTATCTGAGTGAAGAACTAGAACATTTGCATTATAAATATAGAGAGACATAATAAGAGAATGAGATCCTTTCAAATTAATTACATTAAGGTCCAGATGAAACTAAATTTCTTAATTGTGTTCTCGATATGGTTCGTGTATGTCATCCTTAAGATAAACCTATTACTCTGAAATATGCATGGAAATGGTTAAAATATGTTGTTGATGATTATATTGAATTAAGAAAAAGAAATAAAAGTGCTAATACATAAAGTGAAGTTTTCAATAATCCTAAAAAGAATTCAATTATAGTTGGTGATTTATTAAAAAAGAATTGTTAAGTTGCTGAAAGCTAATATATAAAAAATTCAAAATGCCATAATTGATAGTTAAAATATAATTTTTGTTTGCTTATAAATAATAATTATAATATTCTATAAAATTAAATAAATAATAAAATGGGCAATTGGTTTAGTAAAGATGATAAACAAAAGAAATAATAAAAATAATAGTAATCATCTTATCCTACCAAATCTTAATTTCCATCTCAAAAGAAAGAATTAAGTGAGGGAGAAAAGATGAGAATGAAATTGTAACATAATAGAGATGAATTGAGAAATAAGAGAAAATAAATAGATTTATAAATTGAAACCTATGAAAAAGAAATAAGAGTATAATCTATTTAATTATTATAGATATTAATCTAAAGTAATAAAAGAGATTAGGCTAAGTTTGTATTATAAAGAAAGTTATTATATGATAAATTTCTAGATAATATTATGGAGAAAGAATAAATTATAGAAAAATCTATCATCTCTGTAGATTAAATGTAGTCTGTAATATTGTTAATTATCAATAGGATAAAGAAATGGCAGATATTATTAATTAGACAAATTAAGTTATGAAAGATATATAATCCTCTATTGATTAAGATAAATTAAGAGATGCTTTTGCAGATATGTAAGAATAACAATAGAAAAATAATGAAATGAATTAAATGTATTAATAATATAAGGTTGGTGATGAAGATGAAATTAATGAATTATATGGAAAATATGAATAATAAGTATGTAATAATACTTAATCAAAATAATAATAAAAATAATAGTAATTTGTTCAATTGCCTTAATAATAGTAATAATAATAGCATTAGTAAAAATAAGAATAAAATGAATATACAGATAAATTAGCAATGCTAGAATGATAGTATAAAAATATAAAAGAATAATTTCATTATTATTATAATTAATATTAAGATCTAAATTACTATAAAAATAATATTCTAATGTAAAAGAAATTATATAATTAATTTTCTTTTATGAAATTAAAAGTCTAATTAATAGATAAGGAGTATACATTCAAGAGATTTTCTTAATTTAAAGAACTCATTGATATATTCAATTAAATAGAACCTCAATTTAATTTAGAAAGTTTTACATATTATGATGAAGAATAGGATCTTATTACTATATCAAAAGATGAAGACTATAATTGTTTTCTAAATAGTTCTATTTCTATTTTATAAGCCAAAGGTAAATATAACTGTTAAGAATTACAGTTAGAATCAGAGAAAAATTTAAGTCTAATTTAAAACTTTAAATAAAAAACTAAAATATTAACTGAGAGATTGAGAAATAATTTAATAGATGTAATTAACATAAATAATTCCATAGTAAAAATTGTTTTATGAACATTATTTGTAGATGACTCGTGCAATATAAAAGGTTTCAATAGATTAATAACCATTATAATAAGAGAAGAATGTAATCTTAATGAAAATTGAAGAGCAGAAAAAAAGAATTGAATAAAATAAGAAATTAAAAATGAAAACAGATTTGGTTCATCATTTTTTAAGTTCAGATATTTGTTCAATAGTTAATTTAGCTGATAAAAAAATAAATTATGATATAAAAACATAGGAAGAATTTAATAAAAAATTGGAATCTGTTTAGATATATTTGGCTGATTAATTTTTATAGGTATATTTAAAAAGATCGAATAAAATAATCAAAATTAGGGAAAGATAATAGGATGGATAAAAGAAATTTGAAGAATTGAAAAATAATTTGAAAGAAATAGAATATCAGATAAATAAAAGTAATAAGGAAATAAAACTAAAAGATACCTATTGTTAATAGGGCATATATGCAATAAAAAGTTTATTAAGGAAAGTTTGATTAAATTAATTTATATAAAATATGAAAATAGAAGTTCATATAAAGGATAAACAATTTGCAATAAATTGTGGAGATGGATTACAGAAAGTCAAATGGTTGGGAGATGTGGCTATTTTTAGACATAGTCATTTCTATTCATAAATAAATTCAACAACAAAAGGAATTAAATTAGAGAATGGAGAAATGGTTGATTTGAATGCAATAATTAGTAGTACTTTAGCAGAGAATACACATGTTTGGGTTGTTTTAAAAGGTATAATTTACAATAGAAAATATTATAGAAGATTTAGAAGCAATGGGAATGGATATGAAATAGTAATAATAATAACATAAGAGACCAATAACTGCTGTGAGTAGAAAAAAGTGAACATTTTAATTATTTTTACTAATAAATTTAATTGTAAATATTTATATGTATATTGTTTTGTTCTCTTTTGTCTATGTTGTGTATTCAATAACTTACGTACTCAATAAAGATGAGATAAAAGTATATTAAACATATAATTGAATAGATATTAGAGAATTATGCAAATGGAATAGAAAAATATGATAAATAGAAAGAAAAATTATCTCTATAGAATGTTAAATAACTTGATAATGATGAAGAGGTTGTTCAAGTAATATCTATGTTTACCCCATTTGATATTGAATAGAGAGTAGATGTATTAACAAAAAAAGGGAACAATATTTACAAAGTATATACTATAAATTATACTAAATAAGTAAAATCCATAATTTATTTATAGTCAAATTCAGAACCTAAGGTTGATGAAGTGGAATTAAAAGGAGTAGTGAAATGTATTTCATTAACCTATTTAAATAATCAATTTGTTGTTGATTGTACAAATACGTCAATTCTTTTTATATTGTAGAATGGTACTTAAATTACATACAATAACAATTTAAATCTTTAATTCACTGAAATTTTAGGATTTTATAGTGGATTATTAGGATTATCTCCAGGATATTTAACATTTTTTGATGAATAATTGTAAATGGAAAGATAGACTGCAGCAAATTATATTTAAGTATTAAAGGATGAAAAAAATGTTTATTTATTAAATGAACTCTAAGTTATTAAATATTCATAAGATGATGGTGTATTTGAATATAATCATTAATGTTAAAATAAACCAGAATTTATGACAATTTTAGATGATACATTTTATATTTAATGTGGTACTTTAAGGAAAGTTAATTAAAATGAAATTGAAGTATTTCAATTATAAGTATCTCAAATCTAAGCAACCAATTAATATATCATTATAAATAATACTAGTATTTTTAATAAAGACTTTGATTTCTGTTTTTTTGTATCATTTGGTCATTTGTATCCACTAAATTATGATGATGATGTTATTCAAATAGTGAATAATTAAATATAAATTGGTTCAATTAAAGGCTATTACTTAATCTAATCAAATGAAATATCTTAATTCAAATTATCTATTAATTAATTTTATGTTGTAGATAAAGGATTATAAGCTTTAACTTCTGGAGAATCTGACTTTTATGGAAGTGAATATTAAGTTGTAAATTATGTTTCAGGACCTAATATAGTAATTAATGATTAGGGAATTATAAATTAACCATTTTAATTGAATATTGAAAAATAGTTAACAAATAAATAATTGCTTGTATTACTTAATTATTTAGATGAATCTATTGTGTTAATCTACTTATAATAATCAAAATTATACTCACAAAAATGTGCAATTCATAATTAGTAATTTGAATGTGAAAAAGAAGTTGTCATATCTTAAAATATTCCATCAGACATTAAAAATGTTCAAGGATCTGTAATTGATAATCAAATAATAGTTGCTTATATATCTTAACAGAATTTATTTATATATCAAGATAATACTCTTTTAGAATAAGTTAATAAAGTTACTACTTATCAATTATATTAAAGTGTTATAGTTATCCTTAATGAAACTCAAGTAACAATTAATTATATCATTAATAAATAATTATAATAATAAAGTTTAATTAATATCATTTGTATTATGGTTACTATGTATTCAAATCAAATTGCATTAGTAGATTAAAAAAATACACTTTTAATAGTAAGTAATTCTAATAATGGTTGGTATTATTCATTTTCTAAATAATTTTAAGATAAAATTACAAATATTAATTATATAAATACTTAATTGATTGTATTAACTGATAAATAAGCATAAATTTATGAAAATAGAATTTTAAGAGGTAAATTAGATTTAGATAAAATTGAAAATGTGAAATATTTATAAACTCAAACTCATTTGTACATTTTTAATAACACAAAAATACTTTAATTTTAGATATTTTCAGAACTTTCTTTATCAAGTTGGCCATAATAAGTAATTGATTCTAAGTTTTAATCAAGATTTTTAGTATTGAGTTTTTTAAATTATGAATTATTACTTTTAGATAATAATCTATTTTTTTATAGTTCAATTTTAGAATTTACACCTAACACTATAGTAGATAGAGATGTTTATTCTAGATTCACTTATGCTGATGTAATCTTCAATAATTATTAAAATAAACCTGTTAATGTAAAAGTCAAAGTAATTGGTGATATTTTAAAATTGTAAACTTTATAATACAATGATACAGATCATTAAATTAATAATGGAATAATGTAAATTGATTAAACTTTATTTTTTGATGGACCAATCTCAAAAGTTAGTACTAATCTTGATGATGAATTTGAAATCATTTAGAGAGTAAATAAGATTTAATAATAACCAAGTTGGATTAATTAAGGTTTGAATGATCTAATCTATATTGAAAATAACTTAAAAATTGTATATTAAAACTCCTCCTTATTATTATGTTCAGAGAGTAAGTGTTAATCAATTTTAAATAATACTTAAGATTGTTTAACTTTAGAGTAAGATCAAATATAATTTTATTTAGTTTGTAAAAAGTCTATTTATTCTGGTTTAAAATCAAAACCAGAATAAATAGATAATTTTGTTTTTACTCAAACATCAGATTAATTAATTAATATCAAATTTGATTAAGGTAAAAAAATAGGTATAATAAGCAGATCAGGTTAAGATTTATAATTTTCAATCTATATCAACTTTAAATTAAATGAAAAAAAAGTAATTGATGAATTAAGAGATTTCTAATTTAATAATGAATAAATAATATTATTAACATCAAAAAAGGTAATGATTGTAGATGATGAATTAAAAGAGATATAATAATATGATTTATTAGATAATTTAATTTAGAATGAATAGAATTTTGCATTGAGATTTGTAGAATTTTCAAAAATATGTCAATATAAAGAAAATTAATATATAATATCAAGTATAGATGGTCCAATTTATTTAATTTATTTTAATAAAGAATATTCAGAACTAGTTTTGTAATTTACTAATATTCAAGATACAAATCCAATTGAAACTTATTTAATTGAACAATAAATTTTAGTATGCATTTATTAAGATCAAGATAATGATTATTATGCTGCTTTTTATGATTTTGAAGATAAATCAAAATCATCTTTAATTATTCCATATTTTAATGTGATTAAATTGGGATCTTCACTCACATAATTCCATTATACTAGATAATATAATAATAATTCAATTATTTTAGTTGATAGTTCTGATTCAAAATAAATATTTGTTATTAATGATTATGTAAAATAATTTACAATATATTTAGCTTTAAATAAAGAGTGTTTCATCAAATAAAAATCTCTAAGAACTAATTGCATATGATTTAGATTTCTAATAAACAAAAATTAATTTAAAAATAGATTTGACTGAAATTGATGAAACTCCAGATGATTGGATCTTAGCTATTTATATTTTATGTGGAATATTAGGAATTTTAGTCTTGCTAATTTTATTTAGGTATATTAGAAGATACTGTTTGACAAGACATCTTAAATTTGTAGAAGAAAAACCTTCAGAATTCAAAAGTGAATATATATGATATACTCATATTATTTAAAAAAAATTAGTTTATTAATATAATTAATAAAATGATGATAATAATAAATAGGTATTTTATTATTCATCTTATTCCTTATATTCCAAAATTAATTATCTTTAACAATTATTAATTCTCAATAGCAGCCAAGACTCTTTCTTTATCTTAGAATAATTTATTTAATTCAATTTCTTTGATATGCATATTTTCCTTTATTTCTACATAAATTTTATAATTTTTAGGTAAACTTCTCATCAATTTAATTTTTAAAGTAAGTCCAATTGTTTGAGCCATAGAACAATGAGGAATAGTAGGAGTAAAATACACAATTACTCTATTTCCTTAGATTTAAATATCATTAGGATTTACTATATTCAATTATTCTAAAGTAAATGAATGTTCAGGATCTTTAATTGTTTTAATTATATCAAAAATTTCATATTCATCAATAGGATCTTCAATTTCTGGGTCATATTCTTATTACTTTCTTTTAATATATTATTAACTGAATTCAAAATTACCTGTTTGAAAAATTTGTGGTTTAGGATTTTCTAATTACATTTAATTAATGAATGCTTGATTTATAGTATGAAATTTTATTATTTTATGAACATTTCAGAAAATGATATGCATTAGTTGATACAATCAGTTAATAAAAGATCAATGTTTAAAACTCAATATGACATAGAATTCATTCATTCTAAATTGAGAGATTTTACATTCTTTAGAAATATGAATAGAGAAATTGGAGATTCACAATATTATAAAATTCTAAAAGAACTACAATATGAATGTCCTATTCCTTATGAACCATTAGTGAATATTGGAGATTAATGTTCTAAGTTTTACTTCATACTTGCTGGTAGATTTCTCATCCTTACAAACAATTAAATAGCCAATATACAATTACCAACTGAAATGTAAGCAAGCTTAATAAATTTAAGATAAAAGACTTTAGAAAAACTATTTCCTAATTAGATTCCACAAGGGTATTTATCAATAGGGCAATATTTTGGAGAATAAGTTATGATGTTTGATTAATAACATACTTAAACTATATTACCACTTGAGAAATCTCATCTTCTAGTCATCAAACGAGAAACATATAGAAGGATTATTGGTAAATAATAATATTCATAGGTTTAGATTTAGAAACAAAAAAGAAAGAATCAGAAAGGTTTTCTAATCTAAGTACCATTCCACTCTTTTAGAAATGGAGTGCTAAAACTGTAAAGATGTTATCCTCTGAAATCTAAGAATTGAACTTTATTCCTAATCAAATAATCTATCATCAAGGAGATCCCGTTGATTCAGTCTATATTATTATTGATGGATAAATCTAATTATTTAGAACATCAAATAAAAATTAATTGCCACTTTCAATTCTTGGCTGTAAGGAAAGCTTTGGAGATGATGAAATACTTACTTAATTTAGAACTCACTCAGCTAAAAGTCTTACAAGTGTTAAACTCTATAGGATTTTAAAAAAACCATTTTTGGATCTTATCCCCTTTGATTATTCTAATAAATATTTCAAAAAAGATACACATCTCAAATTGAATTTAAATTAAAATGAAGATTATTCTAGAATTTATAGATCAGAATCTTTAAAAGCTATCAAATCTCCAGCTAAGTTATTGTAAAGAATTATGAGGAAAAGTTAAGATAAAAATAAAACTCATTAATCCATTTCATTTTAGTAAATCCATGATTTTACAAGAAAAGATATCCGTTATTCGAATACTCCAACTGTTTTATAGAAATCTAGCAGTGTACATGAATAAATTAGAATACATGCAAACGGTAAATTCGATAAAACTACTTATTTGTTAAATCAAATCAAACTAAGATCAACTAATGTCTGGAAAAAAACTAAATGATTTATTCTCATTTATTATTTTTATTTCCTTTCTGCTATCAATATTTTAATGAATTCATGCTAATTTAAAAATAGAAGTCTTCACATTAATAAATTCAACTCACTAACACCTTCTCATAGAAATGAATTTTCAAATAGACAAAACGAATAGATTTTTAGTTTCAACAATGTAGATTTAATCTCAGAACGTAAATACATGCCTTATATATACACAAAATATAAACCATATTCGCATTAAAGAAGAAAGAACTCAAATGTTGCTAAATCTGGCGATTACTTCAATAGTACTATAGAGCAATCCTCATTTAATCAATTGAAACTTAAAAGCCATTGTTCTATAACTCCACTTAGGAAAAAAACTTTAAATTCCTTTTTATTTACAGACCCTTAACAAAAGCCATAATCTAGTCCAGCCAACCTTAAAACTGAAGTCAGATAGTTTTCAATTGATTTACCTCAAATGTAACAATTTCCAAGAAAAAAAAGAGAATACACTATTTTAAAAAAGAAAAAAAAAGTGTATGCTTTAAAAATATAAATTGAGTGATTTTTTCCTTTTAATATATATTAAATGAATAATGATCCATTTAATCTATTATTGAGGAATTCTAATATAAATTAATAACAAAACATTACATATTCCCTTTCTTAGAATTTAGAACTTACTATCAACTAAGAACTATAAAAATAAGCATATGAGTACAACTTTGTATATTGTAAAAAATTAAGAAGAAGCAAATTTAAATTACCAATTCAATTAAGTAAATACTAAATCACAAATAAATAAGTAAATAGGATTCAAGAGCTTTTAAGATCAGCCTTCAATCATTAATGTTTAACTGTGAATAGTTGGTTGTTTCCTAAAATTTTTATTTCAAAAAAAAGAACTTTATGATAGAGCTAGCAATTTAGCAATAATCGTTATGAATTAATTGAAATTTTTGGAGAAATGTGTTTATTTAACATTAAAAAAAAGAAAAACCTGATTTAAATTTGCCATAGTATATATTCTAAATTATTACATTAAATTTATTAGAACAATTTAAAAATTTTTGTAATTCTTTTATAATTCTAGAGTTTAGTAAATGATGTATTAGAAATCAACCATTAAATGGATAGAATAACATTTTGATTTAAAAAAATCATAATTTTTTATCAACTATATTTATTCAAGTTTGTTTCAAAAGTAGGTAGGCTTTTTTTGAATTAAACTAACTTATATTTACTTTTTATTATTAAAATCTTTGTTTTAACATCATTTTGTTAAATTGTAAAGATTTATTAATGTTATTCCTAAAATAATATTGATCTTTAAAAGTAAGTTTATAAATTATTATAATTTAAATCTTTATATTAAAATTTTCATTTTTATTTTGGAACTCCAATGTTATAATGTCCAGGTCGAAATAGTAAATAAATTTTAAGCATAGGATCAGGACATTCATTATATTATAAAATTTTTAAAGTTTATTCTTTAGGTGCAAATGCAAATTAGATTGTATGACTAAAATAAAATATAAAATCTACATATTTAAATTTTCACTCAACAATTTTATAATAGCTTCATTACTCTAACAATCGAATTCCCATTGTAATAATTCTTATTATAAATTCAAACCTTAAGCTTAAAATATTGAACTAACCTATTCATTCTCAGAACAATATTTAAAAGCTAAATTTCTTAAGAATACAATTGATAAACCATAAAATTCATTTTGTTCATCTTTGAAATATTCACAAAATAATTTTTATCTATCCATTTTCTTTTATTATCTTAGCTATTAACATATTTTAATAAATTTCTCTTTTAAATTATCAAAATCATTTTAATTATATTATTCATCTTCAAAAAAAATTTCAAATGGTAGCCTTTGTATTAATTAAATTAATTCTTAAAATTATTCTTTTTTAGTCATATTGATCATAAAATCTAAATACTAGAATACAAAAGATGTATAAAAGCAATTACCATCTCCTCTTGATCTCCTCATTCCACCCAAGAATTGCTTTAATTGGGTCTTAATTTCTAATTTATTCATTCCATATTCTTAAATCAAATCAGCTGTGCTTAGAATGTCACTAACAAAAAGTCTATACAAAGGTTCCACAAATCGCTATCTGCAAGTTTTATTATAAAGGCTAGATATTATGGTATCACCAAAATTGATAACATCTTATGGAGGTTTAGGAGGAGAAGGTAAAATTAATGAACTTTTCTTTATGAGATTTTATTATTCTAAATCAATATTTTCAATTTTTTGTTCAATTCTTTAAAACTCACTCTAAATATTAAACTCTTTAATTTTCTTTAAATCTTAAACTTCATTATTTAATTTTAATATTTCAGCTTATAACATACTTTAAACCTATAACATATCTTATTTGTTTTAGTTATCAATTTCATTTTTATTTACATTCTAGGTTATTAATTTCTAAATATCGCTTCTTTATATTTATAATTCCTACTCCATTCCAAATATTTTATTTATTTCTAAATTCTAATTATTGAATTTATCATTCATTTATCTTATTTTCTCCTCAATTCCATTTATTTCCAAATTATATTAACTCAATTAATCATTCCATTATCTTATATTCTCCTCAATTCCATTTATTTTGCTTATTTCTAAATTCTAATTATTGAATTTATTATTCAATTTTTTTATTTCTTCCTTCATTCCATTTATTTCCGAATTTAATTTACTCAATTAATCATTCAATTTTTTAATTTCTTCCTATGAATATTAATTTAGTTTTACAATTTACTCTGAGAATTAATCATTCAATTTTTTTATTTCTTCTTAGGATTATTAATTTTACTCTGAGAATTAATTCTTCAATTATTTTATTTCCTCCTAAAAGAGTTTTTGTCCTTTTTCTTTCATTTCATCTTAGATTTATTGATAATTTTATTCTATTTTATGTTGTTACTCAGATATAGTTTAATTTATTTTTTATATTTCATCTTAAAAAGTATTATTTTATGAACAATTTATTGATGACAATTTTTCTTTTAATGTTACTTCTAAAAAATCCTTAATTTATTTTTATTACTCGTCATTCAAAATTTTTTATTGATTATTTTAACAAATCTTTTATTACTATTCTAATTGTTATTATAGTTGTTTTATCATCTTATCATAACTTTCAAATAGTTTTTTGAATTCTTTTATTAACTTCCGCATCAAGTATTAGATTATTTAAAAAACTATTAAAACTATGAAAACATAAGCAAGCATTATAAAAATATTATTTAGGTTGCCAATAGGTTCAATAATATAATTGAAAAGTCCATCTTCCTAATCTTGAGAAGTCATTAAATTTTAAAAATTTAAATATTTAACTACTTCATAAAAATATATAATATAAATTAAAAATATTTTTGAATATCTAAATCGAACTCAATTTATTTGTAATACTCATTGTCACTTGAAAATTAATACAAATATAATTTTGAATATATGATAACGAGATTTTTATTACATTAATAAAATTTGTAATTTATAAAAATGTAAAACTAAGAAGTGAGCGAATTAGTTAAATCTTAAGTCATTCATTTGCTTAATGATTAAACAAAATCCTAAATCCTCTAATCTAAAGATAGAGATGATACTGAAATTAATAATGTTGAGTTTGAGATTGATGATGTTAATGAATAATAATGCTATGATGCTTAAAATACAAAATCTGAATCAAAAATTGACTAATAAATAAATAAAATTTAAGATCTTAAGTAAAAAAAAGAAGAGCTTGAGTAGAAGTTGAGAAATTAAAATCAATAAGTAAATTAACTTGAAGAAAAATTAAAAAAATAACAAGAAAGTAATAATGTGTTCGCTAGACAACTTTAGTCTGCTTAAGAGAATATGCAAGATTAATAATGGATTTAAAAATAGTCAGAATATTAATAAATTTTACATAAATATGAGGAAGTCTTAACTTAAGAAAATGATAAAGAACTTAAAGATATTTATAAAGAATATTATAATAAATCAAATAAAGCAAGAAATTAGCAATAAAGAATATAAAATAGTATAGAATTGGAAAAATAATTAAATTTAGAATTTGATTAAGTTAATAAAGAAATCGATGAAATTAAAAATATATTGGATAAAGAAATTAATGAAGATAATATAAATGACTTATAATAATTATTGATATCAAATAATGAGTCAATTATTGAAACAATGGAGTAATAATTAGAAAATAAAAAATAAAATATCGAAGTAATTTAAGAAGACATTATAAATCTCTCAAAATAATTAAATGAAGCAGAAGATAAATTTAGAAATATATTTATAATTTATAATGAATAAAGAAAATTAATAAAGGAGTTGATGGTTAATAATAATTAAGTTTAAAAACCAATATAAATTGGTAAATAAAAAGTGAATTCAAAAAGATCATCTATAAAAATGAAGAATTGTTAAATATCTAGTGTTATTTAAAACTTATGTTCAGGATTTATAATTTTATTTGGAGGTTTCTTGATGTTCATATTATTATAAGATATTTACATATCTAATCAGTAACAATAATATTATTTTAATTGATTATTTGATGTTATTATGTCATATTTCATGCATATATATTAAACAAAATACAAATATTAATATATTATTTTATTTTAAATTAAAAATTAATAATTCTTTAACTCATAGATGGATTAAGAAGAACAATAAAATTCTCAGGGATTCTAAAATGAAAAACAAGATCAACCCATAATTGAATAAGCTACAGAATATCCAACTAATAAAATTGAGATATCAATCACTGATGCTATTACAAAGGATGGTGGATTGGGAATTAAATATACTGTATATTTGATAAAGGGATCAGATAATTTAGGAAGTTTTGAAGTTTTAAGAAGATACAATGACTTTTATGAACTTAGAGTAGCTTTAATGAAAAAATGGCCTGGATGTTATATTCCTCCAATTCCTGAAAAATTGTTAGGTAGTGGAAATGATACTGAGACTGTCTAAATAAGAAAACGTTTGATGGAAATATTTTTAAATGTCCTAACTGAATTGCCATATATCTATTATTCAGAAGATATTCAATAATTATTTTTAAGATCAACAAATACAGAAATAAATAAAGTAATTAATTCACATAATTTAGATTTATTAATAATAAAAGTAAGTTACGTCAGCTGACATCATAGATAGATTCAAGAGAGCATTTCCTAATTTAGATGTTAGAGATTCATCAAATAGTGAGTATATGCTATAAATAAGTACATTTTAAGGATAATTGAAAAAATCATAAGTTCATTTGAAATAGTATATTGAATAATCTTAAATAGTGGCTTAATCAAGAAAATAAATTTAAAATGAAAAATGTATAAAATATTAGTTATTAAAGTGAATTTATTTTTTGGATCGTTGCCTATCTATGAAAAAGTGAATTTGACAGAATATGTATGTGGTAAAGAGAATTAACTTGTACTAAGTAATCCTTAAAACATTGAAGCATTCACAAAATTATTGGATTAACTTGTATAATTTAAAAGCGATATATATAATAGAAAGAAGTTTATAAAAAATTTAATAGTCTAGACAATATAACAGATTTATTTAGATATGAATTAAAGAATGCAGAATCAATTTAATAGACATTAACTTATAGAGATTAGTTGCTTATTTAGAGAGCAAATTAAGAATAAAAAATGAGGGAAGATTAAGCTGAATTAGCTAAAATTGCTGCAGGTAAGTAAACACTAACAACAATAACAAATTCTGTATTTAATAAAGCTAAGGATCAATCATAATTAAAGGTTGAATAGAAAATATCTGAAGTATTATATTATTATATTTATTAGGGTCAATAAGAAATTGAAAGATTATCTTAATTGTATAATATTACTACTGCAATAATAGCAACATAAGAAATATAGAAGTATAGAAAAACAAGAATAAATCATTATCATAAGTTTTTAAGGTAGGTTTAACATTAAGAATAATAAGTATATGAATGTGAAAATGAATTACTTTAAAAATTAGTAGAGGAATGTTAAAATTTATAGTAATAATAAAATGTTGAATCATGAAGAAATTCTATTTATATTTGTAAATCGTTTTATTAGATTGTAATTTAATAACATAAATATAAAACTAATTAATATTATTAAGTATTTAAAAATCTTCATCTATGAATATTCTTATTTAAGAAGAACTAGAAAATAGTTAATAGTTGAGTAGTTAATAATTAATTAAATAGAACTCTTATGTTTACAATTAGATGTTAAAAATAAATAATGGCTTAAAAACATATGCTTTATCCTCAATTTTACTTAATTAAAATAATGACCCAGAAAATTTGATGATTTCAGAATTAACATTTCGATCACTCTCTAATGATGTTGACTCAAAGTTGCTTTAAGAATTTTAAAGTAGAAGACATATAATTGAACCTCATTAAATATAATTAATTTAGTAATCTCCTTTTAAAATCAATAAATAAGCATGTTGGATTTGCTTAAATGAACTTAATAATATTATATTAATAGAATAATGCAATCATTAGTTTTGTCAAAAATGTATAACCTTATATTTATACAATAAAATAATATCTGGTGAAGTACACAAAATTACATGTCCATAATTTGGTTGTTCTACAGTTTTAAGTGAACGTTTGATTAAATAAAATATTAATTAAGAAGTTTATCAAAAATATTAAAGGTAGTAATATCATCAACTATTCAAGATTTTTATTAATAAAGTAATATGAAAATGTTGTGAATGGGAAATGGTGTCCAAGACCTGATTGTTTTAATTTTGTTTTTCAGTAAGGATAAGAAAAAATATTATAATGTGTATGTGGTTAATAATTTTGTTTTGATTGTGGAAATCCAAATCATCCAAATAAAACATGTTAAGAAAGTGTAGATTAAGTATTTGCTTAAGCATTACAAGATTATAAAATTTAAAAATGTCCTAATTGCAAAGCTAACATACTTAAAAATGGTGGTTGTAATCATATGACTTGTACTAAATGTCATTATGACTTTTGTTGGCTATGTGGATGTAGATATTCATCAATTCATTATGATTGGATGAATCCATGTAATTGTCCTGGAGATTAATATTAAGAAAGAGATCCATATTCATATCCTAAAATTTTAATATGTATAAGAGCAATATTGAAACTCTTAATATATGTACTACTATCACCAATATTGGCATTAGCAGGTATAGGAATGCTTGCTTATGGACTTGGATACTTGTTATCAAAAGCTTGTCATCTTTGTAGATGTCTCAAAAAATGTTGCTAAACTTTATGTAATTGAAATTGACTTAATATTAATTGTTAATAATGTAAATATAATTAAATATGGCCGTCTGGCTCAATTGGTAGAGCACCAGATTTCGGGTCTGGGGGTTTAGGGTTCAAGTCCCTAGGTGGTCGAAGTTATTTTTTGTTTTTTTTAATATTTTTAATTCTTTTTTATATAATTTTGATCAATTCTAGGATTATAACAAAAATGTATATATTCATATTAAAATAAGCAGATTTAAATTGTTAATTACTTATTTATATGATACAGGATCAGTCAATTTAATTGAAAATTAATATTAAATTCTTGATTATTCATATTCAAATTATAAAGAGAATTCTACATTATAAGTATGATACCTATTATAAAATAGTTTGGATAAAGAATGAATTAAAAAAAGAAAATGTGATTTTTAATGTTATTCATATAATATTGATTATTCTTTCTATTAAGAAAGTGAATGTTTTTGAAATCTATTTATTTCCTTATTATAATTATCTTATTTAATTCTTTGATTATTATAATTATGCTACTCTCTTTTTTACATATATCTATTTATCTTCTAGTAATGAAATATATTGACAAAAAAATAAAATATAAATTATAACTTAATATTTTTATGAATAAAACTAATAACAGTATAAAAGATTTACAACTTAGACTTCTCATTTGTGAATCTGAAAAATAAGTAGCTCTATAAAAGTTAAATGATATCAAACGTAATGAAAGAACTAAACCTAGTTAATCCTTTTTTGCATTATCTAAAGATGAAGCTAAAAGAAAGGACAAAGTAGGAAAATTGTTAATAGACTTAATGAATTTGATTTCTACTAATAATTCTTTATAGTGTATGCTTTAAATAAACTCTTTAGAGAGTATGATGAAAATCTTTGATCAAGGAAAATGTTACAAACTTCTTAAGAAAATTATCAAACCATTTATTTTATTAATTACCTATTTACTAAATACAAATATAACAGAATCTTTGAGTGCTAGAAGTGAAAATTAAACTCTTTAACATCTTACTAATTATAATTCAGTTTAAACTGGAATTCAAACACCAATGTCATAAGTGATAACAATCAATACTAATAATATGCATAATCATAAAACTTCATTTCCAAGTTCCATTGCTTTTAAACCTCCAAGTGAAACTACAACACCTGAGAAAAGTGTAAAGTAGGTTCCCATTACATAACCATAATAAAAATAAACAATATCACATCATAAAGGAATAGGGAAAACATAAAAACCTATATCAAGAAGGACAGCAACTAGTAAGTTAAATACTTGTGGAGATTGAGAATAACAAGAGTGATGATTTCAATATAATTTATTTTCAATTTAGAGAATCTATAATTTTAACTGTCAATGTAATTAAGAAATTGTCGAAATAGGAAGAGTGTAGATGATTAGGAATCTTAATTAAAAAGATGTTTAGCTACTTAAAAATCAGTTGGATAGATTAAATAAAGGAGAAGCATTTCAAGAGATTATGATATTCAAAAATCTCATATTTCAACAAACAATAAAACCAAAAAAGTGAATGAGATAATTAAACTAAAAGACATTCTAAAATAGAAAGATTTTAATAGACCTGAAAAAGATATTTAGAGTAATCCTTCCCCATATAAAACTGAATGTAGAACAAATTATTCTAGATTTACTAATTGCAATTGTAAAAATGAAATAGCTGAGAATGATTTAATGTAAAATGATTCAAATATAAAGATTAAAATAGGAGATACTAGGTCATTTAGATAAAATACATTAGATAGTTTAAAAAAATGATAGGTTTTTGAGTCATCGTTCATAATAAGAATTAAAATCAAATAGTATTTAGAAATATGAAAGAAATAGTATAGAAGATAAAATTAAATTAAATGAACAAGAATTTACAGATGATATTTTTAGCAATAATAACACCTGCAATTTAAATTATATCATTTAATAATAATAGTAATAAATATCAAATCTAAAATCTTAATTGTTTAGTTAAGAATAAATGTATATAGAAAAACAGTAAAAATATGAAGAAGATATTATATAATTGAAAAATTAGATTATGTAATTGTCAAATGGATTGGAGAAAATGAAAGAACATTTTACTTATAAATAATAAAAAAAATAAGAAAATAACAATCATATTCAATTAAAAAAATGATTATATCTTTAATTATAATACAATTAAAATAGCTCTTATCTTTTTTTATTTAATTCTTTGTATTAAATTATTATTATTTAAATTTATGGAATAATTATATATTCCAAATAAAATTATAATTTTTTGATTAAATGAAATTAAACTTAAAACTCATTGATTATGTTTATTTATTTATTTTATACAATAGATCAATATTTATAATCGTCATGTTTGAATGGACCATTTTAGCTAACACCAATATATTAGGCTTATTCATTAGATAAGATAGTAAGTTCAGCACCTAATTTCTTAAGATGAAGGACTGCAACTTTCTCATCAAGTTCTCTTGGTAATTTGTAAACTAAAGAAATTAATTATAAATATACCTTCATTTCCATATTTTCCATTATCTCTATTAATCCATAATTCAATTTAAGCTAATGTTTAGTTTGTGAATGAGTTTGACATAACAAATGATGGATGTCCTGTAGCACAACCTAAATTAAGTAATCTACCTTCAGCTAACATTATAATTCCATGTCCATCTGGGAATATCCATTAATCACATTATGGTTTAATTTAAATTCTATTTATTCCTTCCCATTATTTTAATCCCTTGATATCAATTTCATTATCAAAATGTCCAATATTACCAACAATAGCATTATGTTTCATTTGAGACATATGTTAAGCTGTGATAATATCTTTATTTCCTGTAGCAGTAATAAAGATGTCCATATCTTTAACAACTTTTTCAATTCTAACAACATCAAATCCTTCCATACATGCTTAAAGAGCACATATTGGATCAACTTCAGTGATATAAACTCTACAACCTTATCCTTTCAAAGCTTAAGCACATCCTTTTCCAACATCTCCATATCCACAAACTAATGCTTTCTTTCCTGATAACATAACATCAGTTGCTCTGAAAATACCATCAATAACTGAATGTCTACATCCATAAATATTATCAAATTTAGATTTAGTTACTGAATCATTAACATTAATAGCTGGGAATAATAATTCTCCTTTAGCAGCAATTTATTTTAATCTATGTACTCCAGTAGTTGTTTCTTCTGATACTCCTTTAACTTGAGCAACATAGTTTCTGAATTTATTTGGTGTTTATTAGATTTCTCTTTTTAAGACAGTCAAAAATGCTTCTTCATCTTCAGATTCAGCTCTTTCTGGTTATGGTAATTCACCATTTGCTTCATATTTCTTTTCCCATTTAACTCCTTCCAATAACATCATAGTCATATCACCACCATCATCTACAATCAATGTGGGTCCTTAACCATTTCCCCAATCTAAAGCTCTTACTGTACATTCCCAATATTCTAACAATGTTTCACCTTTCCATGCAAATACAGCTGCAGATTTGGCTTAGGCAATTGCAGCAGCAGCATGATCTTAAGTAGAAAAGATATTGCATGAACACCATCTTACTTAAGCTCCTAAAGCTTAGAGTGTTTCAATTAAAACAGCAGTTTAGATAGTCATATGTAATGACCCAGAGATACGAGCTCCCTTTAAAATTTATTATGGTCCATATTCTTCTCTAGCTGACATCAAACCTGGCATTTCTACTTCAGCTAAATTTATTTCTTTTCTTCCAAAGTCAGCTTAAGTAATGTCTTTTACCTTATAATCCTCTGCGTCCATTAAAACTTTTGATTTAAATAAAAAGATTTGAATCCACCTCACTTAAATTACATTAAATACTCCCTATCATAATCATACGTATCATTAATTTATGATGTCATTTATACATTTTTGTAAGACGCGTATTGTCCCCCATAAATTAAAATATTCTTAATTCTTATTTTTTTAATTTTCTGATATTCTCCAAAATGCAGCATCATTTTTATGTATATTGCTTATTTCAACATATTGTTAAAATAAAAGAAGAAAGCTTTAAAACAATCACAAAATAATTTTATGTCATAAAATCACATCCAATCTCAATCGGCCATTTTAACCATTAAAATCAGCAAATTTGTTCATTTGTATGATTAAATTAACGAATCTCTACTTTAAATCTAATTGTTCAACATTTTGATCAAATCTCCTATCCAATATAATCTTATTCTGAATTTATCATTCTTTTATATATTATTCATCTTTGATGCTTTCATAATCATTCAATAACCATATTTTATTCCAATCTCTTTTCTTAATCTCTAAATTTGTCAAATCAGGCAAGATGTTAGATTAATATTAAATATTAATTATTAATATATATTATATATATATATATTATTATTAATATATTTTGCATATACTCCAAAACAAAATATTTTTACTAATAGAAAATAAGAATTGATCATCTTTAAATTAAAAAAATCACTAAGTAATTTTTCTAAAGAATAATAATAAAATTTTAAATTTTTTAATAGAAATAATTGCTCATTAATTACCATTCTTCATATTGTTTTATCAAGCTATCAAATTCTAAAATGTTTAAAAATTACAAAAATTTTCACATTACTAATTACCAATATATTCTTCACTTTATACCCAATTCCTTTCCAACCTTATACTTATTATTAAGTTATTGGTAAATTCTGAAATTTTGGCAGAAAATCATATCATATATGCTCATGTTTTATGGACTGAACAATCTGACATTAACTTTTCTACCATTCAACATTTAATTTTCATTAACTTCTTAAAATAATACATCTCTATAATTATTTCCTTTTAAGTCCATTTTAGATTCCGCTAATTTGATAATAATTCCACAAAAATTTTGATTAACCATGATTTTTATATAAATTTATGATTATTTTATTTACAAGTATTTTCTTTAAATTATATTATTCTTTTTCTAGAATATTCTATTTTAAATATAATTATTTCACTAAGGGATATATTAAATGGATAATATTAAATAATATTAATAAATTAATTCTTATGTTTTATTTAAAAGGATTGACCTTTTTTTATAAATCATTAAATTTATAGATATTAGTAACATATTATAATTAATATAATCTATTTGTATTAAAGTTTATTTTATATAAATATTAAGTTGATAAATTATATATATTAATAAATTATGGATAGTTATTACAAAATAATAATATAAATAATTATAATGTACAATAAAATATGTATTTTTTTGTAATTTACAATTATATTACATTTATCCTTTGTAGGTTTATTTTGATGTTTATCTGATATAAATAAATTTTGATTAATTTGAGCTGTTATAATTGGGTTATTAAAAATATAATTAATTATTATTATGTAACCAGATTAGATTGAAGAGCAGAAGAAGAAAATTCAAGAAAGTGAACACAATGCTAGGAAAAAGGAAATTGAATTCTAGTTTAAAAATGTTTTCGATGAAGCTAAAAAAATATTAAAGAGAGAATATTATGAAAATGAAATGAGTGAAAAATTAAAAAATTTGTTAGATTGGATAGAAGTATATAAAATTATAATATTTATTAAGAGTGATATAAATAAATTATCAGAGAAGAATGATAGAGACTTTGTAAAAAAATATAAATCATTTGTGGAAACTTATAGAAGTGGACTTGTAGAATTTAAAGAAATATTGTTGAATTTAAAAAAGGTTTAATAATAAATTTACAAATTAGATTGAGGAGAACCGATAAGAAATAAAAAAAGTTAAAATTAATAGTTTCAAGCAAAATCCTTAATGTTTAAATACAGAAATTAAGTTTTCAGAGAAAAGACTATAAAGAATGAGAGCAGGAGTTCATTTGATTTAAGTTTTGGAAGAATCTTTAGCAAGAAAGTATTAAGAAACGATGAAAAAATCAGTTTCAGTATAACCAATCTAATAGGAAGCTTAGTAGTAAATGGATATAAGTGAAACAGAAATATAAATATTTTAAGAGTTAGAAAATGGATTCAAAAAAGAAAGAATATCATAAACAAATGAAGACTTAGAAAATGGAATTTAAAAATAAAAAGATATTTAGATATTTGATTAAGTTGAAAGAGCATTAGAAGAATAGAAAGAAAAGTATTAAGTAATATTTAAAGAATTTGATAAAGGATTTTAAAAGTAAAAAGTGAAATGTGAATCAATTGTGAAATCATCATATAAACCTGTAAAAGGAGATTTAGATTTTACTCATAAATATTAGGATTAATATTTTAAAAATTATTTCAGAGAGAAATTTAAATTGGCTAACTATTTCCTTGGAGATTAATTAATTAAATTATTTTTACATGAAAATTAGAAATATGTGAATAAAGTATTAAATAAGAATTCTAATTCTTCTTAATAAAATTCATTTAATGAAAAAAAAATTTATAATAAAGAATTAGATCCTAAAAATTTTATATAATAAGATGATTTAGAAAGTAATGGAAAGGCATTATAAAAAATACTTAAAATAAATGAAGAAATATAAAAAGAACTTTTACAAGATGAACATTAAAGAAATATTGAAGAAATGAATAAAATTGAAATATAAAAGAAATAAGAACATTGGGAAAAAGTATTATAATAAGATGATCATAGAAAGTCAACACCAAACTTAATTAAAAAAACAACATAAGTTTAATTAAAGAAATCATAAACTGTTGAAAAAAAAACTATTAACATTAAACCTGTCATTTCTTCTTTAAAAAAAAGAACCATTTATTACTAAGCTCATCCTAATTTTCCATTAATAAGTGAAGTTTATAAATCTCATTAAAATGTTCCTGAAGAAAGATTAAAGAAAGCAGCCATAGGATATGATATTATTTAATAACCATCTAGAACCTTATATACTCCACCAACTAATGTGAATTCATAATTAGAAAATAAAAATAAAGTATTAAAATTAGAAGATGACATCTATCCACAACAACCAAATCTAAGAGTTCCTCGAACAGCAATGTAAAATTTTAGAGGAACTTTTTTTCCTAATTCTCAGCATGGTTTATCTCGCTAAAATAATTAAGATTATAAATCACTTACAACATTATGGGGAGAATAATGGAACAATTATTGAAAAATTTATTCATATTTTTTATTAAAAATTTTTTAAGATTTTACTTAAATAATATAATTGCTTACTTATCATAATAATAAATCAATAAAACAAAAAATTATCATTATTATTTCTATAAATAATTTTTCAACTTTATAATCTCTCTTTATAATTCTAATCTTTTCCAACTGATATTTCTTCCTTATTCTTCAATTTAAGTAAACACTTCTAAAACCTTTTCATTTTTCAATCTTTTTACAAGTTCCCATTATAATGTTTTCCTATTTTCATATATTAATTAAGCCTATTTTATAAGAATATCTCCCCAACATTCTTTAAAAATATGATTCTTAATTAAAACATCATAAGGTACATTTCCCAATTTATTGGCTCTTTCTCTTAAAGATAGACCACTTATATCAATTTAATATTCTTCAAAAATAAAATTAATAAAATGAGCATCTTAAACAAATTATTCTATTGTTGTTATTCTTACATCTACTCTAACACAACTTTGACCACATTTTAATATTTCAAAAAAATAAGGATAAGGAACATTTTTATTAATCAAATATTCACCAAAAAATCTAATAAAATGCGAAAACTTAAGCCTTTCATATTTCAAAAGATCAGATAAACAGTTATAACTTTCTGCAGGCTGAGCCACTTTATTAGGAGCCTCTAATATCTTTCTTGCATATTTCGGAACTTTTGGTTTTTAGTGACTTTCTGAATTACAAATATCTCTAAATTAAATGAGTTTTTAACCAATTTAAGTTAATTTTTTTAATAATTAATTAGGAATTTAAGAATTATTAGATTCTTCTTTTAAGATATTTTCAATTTATATTATTTAAGATTTTGCAGAAGGTTTTTTAATATGTTTTCTAATTTATCTTTCATATTTATTGAAATTCTAATCTAATATTTCTAATTAAGCAATAATAATATCTTCTTCACTTAATAATTCATAATTTTAATAATTTGGTAAAATAGTGTTATAATAAAGAGACTTCAATTCTAACCAATTCAAATTTTCATCCAATTATCTTATACAATATTAAAGTTTTTAATCTTTAATTTCATCCTATTTAGATAATTATTTAATAAAAAATAATGGATATCTTAGTTCTACTCCTCCTTTTTAACCAACAAAGTTTGTTAAATCAGGATTAGAGAGTGTGATCTTTCTAACAATTTCAGGTAATCCAATTTTTTATTCATTAATTTATGTTATTGAAATGATTACTAATTTCTTTATTATATATGATCTTAGTAATTCTATATTATTTGATTTATTTAATATTTCATTTGATAAATGATAACAACCCAAAGAATTGATTTTTTCAGCAATATTTGTGTAAATCTATTTAATTTATTTATTAATTTGATCTTTTTCTGAAGCAGTAGAAATTAATTTATATGTTTCATAAATTTAATTAAAATCTTAGTGGTTTAAATGTTTAGGATTTAAGAATTAATCAGCATGAGGTTGAAGTAATTATAAGGATAACAATAATAAATATTGATCATTTATAGGTTGTGATTCATCAATTTCTATTTTCTCTTAATTTTTAAATTTATAATCATCATTTAGAAATGCTAAAGTAATTAATTCTGAGAGATGCAATAAATTATTATTTAATTTAAAATTTCCATTTTCTAATTTTATACAACCTAATATTTTAGGTATAACTCTCTTTTCTTCAAATAATTGCAAAAGACCATAAATAACCTTTTTTTATAATTAATCTTAATTATATTTGTATTATTATTAGTTAATTTATATACTGGATAAAAGGTATAGCATATTATTTAAGGGATTAATTTTGAAATAAGATAAAGTACCTTTGTATAATTTTAAAGCCTTATTTTATTTAAAGAAATTGATTAAATCATCCATATCTAAAATAAGATTTTGATTTATTTCTTAAACTCTATTCTTCGATATTGATTTTTGTAAGAGTTTTAGTTTCTTTAAGCTTTCTTTTGATAGTCTTTTTTTGGCTTAACTGGGCATTTTTCTATTTACAAAAATAATCTTATATCATTATTAATAATTAAGAATCACTTTAATTTAAATCATGGAAAAAAATATAATTGAATTGAAGAATTAAAAGCATTGATTTAATTATACCTAATAAATTTTTGATTTATTCAAACACTTACTAATTTAAATAAAATATATTTAAACCTATCAAATAGTTCTTATAATATACACTTAATAATAAGATAATTTATTTCATATAATATAACTATTTATACAAACCCTTTCATATTAAAAAATGAGAAGAGAATGTTTAAATAGATTAAAGACTATCAAAGTTTAAATTAATAAAGTAAAATGGGTATCTTATTCAAACATAAATATTTAAAATGATTTATTAAGGTAGATCTTTTCATATAATAATTTATTAAACAGTTTGTTCTTAGTCTTAGATTAATCAATACTAGATTTAATATTTAAATATATGAAATAACCTATTAAAGTAAATCTAATATAGGTAGAGATTGATCAAAGAAATGAAAGATTGGAAACTATTAAAAGAGTAGAAGTAAGAGAATGTCAAAGAAATAATAAAAAAAGCATAAGTAATAATATTAATAGTAGATTTGAATTTTAAGTATTTTAATTAGAATTAATTGTGAGATTATATTTATATATATATATATAATATAGAATGTTTAATGATTTAAGATAGAATAATAGAAACTTTGAAAATCAGAGTGTTGCTAAGTCTAGATCTGAAGAATAATAAAAATAGAAAATAAAGATTGGAGCTATTTTAAAAAATTATGAGAGTTTAAAAGAATGGTCTGATTTAGGATAGGTGAATTATCATCATTATTTATTTAGTGGCTATTGAAATTATAAGGAGTATTTTAAACATATTAAGGATCATATATACCAAAGAAAAAATTATTATGTAAGAGATTAGCATAATGCTTAAGTCCAATTTGGAATAAAGCAATTCATGAGAATGCATTAGTGATTTATGATTTGATTCTGAAAATTCTATGCTCAAATAGTGAATATGACTTGGTTTAAGATTTGCCTTTATTTTCTCTTGGTTTATTTCCTTTTTTTGGATTTGCATCAATCTAATGTAAACCAAAGTTTTTAAATATACTTGAAACATATTATTATCCATTATAAAAAGATCTATTACCTTGTATGGGTGGATTAATAAGTTCAATAATTGTTGGGATGGAAGATACAAATGAAGAGATGATGAAAAAAGTATATAATAATAGGAATAAATTAGGTTATGAATTCATTAGATTAAGCTGCTGAGAGTGTTGGAATAAAATAATTTTTTGGTTTGTTATGGGTATCAATAATAAGATCAGGAAGATGTAGATTGGGTGCTTATAAGTATTTAATGAAAAGATGGACAAAACAATAATAAGTAGATATTGAAAATAGTATAATGTAAGATGATGAGAAGATGCCAAATAAAAAAGCATTAGTAATTAATGCATTATTAGCTTCTTTAGAAGATGAATCAATTCTAGTGAAAAGAGCAGCATTAGATTTTATGTGTTTATATTGTAAAATTAGTGAAAATGTATTTTAAGAATAAGAGAATTTGATTTTAATTGAATAATGCTTATTATTATTTATTAAATTAGATCATGCTGTAGTAAGAAGAATTAATAATTGGTTTTTTGGTGAAGATGAAGTAAATGAAAATATGCAAATAGTCTAATATTTATAAGTAGGATTACGTAGAATTTTAGTAGAAGAATAAAGTGATCCTTTAAAAATATTATAAAATTGGTATATGTAACATCCAGAAACAGTATCTATGACTTTATTTGATATTGGATATGATTTAGCAAGATTTATATATAAGAAAACAATTTAATATTAAGAGATATAATCTGAAAAACTTGGAGAATTGTAGAAAGCAAGTGAAAGATTAATTGAAAGTATTTCAAGTTAAAGTGAATTAATTCTAAAATCAATATATGAACATTTGAAAAATTTTATGATTGCTTAAAAATAAGATCATATTAAAGAATGTATTTAAATTATTGAATTCTGTTTAAATACTTTGATGAAATAATAATTTTCTGATTTAAATAGAATTGATGATATTACACTTTTTCAATAGAGAACATAATGTTTATAAGAATTCTTTGTTTTAGCACTCAAAGAAATCATGAATCTAAAGATTGAAAGATTATTTGAAACTTAAATACCTTAATAAATATTAGGATAAACATTAGATTGCATTAATAAAATTAGATAAAGACTAGAATTATTAGAAAATGAAAGAGATTTGTAATTAGCCTTAGGTAGTAATTATGGTAGAATCTCAAATATGTAAAAAGATTCGAATTTTCAACTTATAGATTAAATAGATATTAATATTATTACTTAATATTGTGATTATTACGTTCAAATAAGTTAATATTCTATTTAAAATGAATAAGAAACTTTATTCCCTCTTACTTCTTAAATTCTACTCAGATCATAATTATTCTTAATGAAACATGCAGATGTATAACATTCTGCAATACCTTATTGGTTATAATAATTATTTAATTCTTTAGAATAAGGAACTAATAAAATTAGTTTATGTTCCATAGAAATGATAATTGAATTATTAAAACAAGCCTAAATACATTAAAATGTTTTTATGTTAACTGAAATGATTACTAGAAGTAGTTACTCTGATATTCAACCTTTTCAAAAAATGGAATCTTTATCAATGGATAATACTCAATATGATTATTAAAATAATTAAAATGAAAGAAATTATATTAAATAAATGTTTGAAAAATTATGGCTTCTTTTAGATTAGAATTATCATGATTAATTAGCTGTTGAATTCATCTTATATATAGCAGAAAGATTCTAACATATATTTGTATATGTAATTGAAAAAGCATTAAAGTAAGGAGATTAAAGAAGATATTAAATATTCTGTAGAATTACTAATGTCTTCTATAAAAAGCATCCTAAACTTAACACAGGTGTTGGAATTCTATAAATGTTAAACTACTTAGAACATGAAAACCCTTTAATTCGATATAATACCAAAACTTGGCTTAGTGAATCTGCACCTTTTTTCTTTAGGATTATTGATCCAATACTTATTAGATTAGAGTATATTTTAAAAGATATATAAAATAATAAAGAGTTTTCTTTAGAATTAGCTGTAGATACTATTAAAAAATTATAATAAATTTATGTATCCAAAGAATGGTTTTAACCTTATATAGAAAAAACTAAACCCACCTTTTATTAGGATGAAAACTTAAATACATATTATAAATTAATTTGTTAAATCTTAATTTAATTTGTTTTAGCTGATTTTAATAATAATGAATTTTCAAAAATCAATGCAACAAGTGCAGAATTATTAGAAAATGTTATAAATTTAACAATTGATAATAAAAATAAAATTCAAGTATTACTTTTATATTTTAATTAAATTTTATAGAAATTTGAGTAAGTAATATAAAAAAATGATTAATTGCTATAGTTATAATTACTAAATCTAATAAAAGTATTTTTATTAAATACATATGAATTAGAGAAATATTTATCATAATAACATAGAAATGAATTAATTGATCTATATGAATAACCATCATTTTTTAATAATCTTATGATTGGTTTATAATCATCAAAAGTGTTTTTTTTAAAATAAAGATACTTAAATACAATAGTTGTTGGAGTTTATTCTATTAGTTAATTATTAACTCCAAAAATACTTACAGAAAAAATATAAATTATATTAAAAACTTTATTATAATTATTAGAATAATGTGAATATAATTAAAATAAGTTTGGATTAATTTCTGAGAGAAGATAAACAAATTTATCAGTCATAAAATTATTTAAAAATGAAATTAACAATAATTTTTAATAATTTAATATTCAATAATTAAATCTTGAATAGATCCATATAAAAACAGGATTATCTGGTGATGATTTTGAAGAAGTTATGTCTTTATCTAATTCTATTAGAGCTATTATTAGTTATTTTTTTTAATTTAAATATGATACAAAAGATATAGATTAAAGACCTAATGCTGCTGGTGTATTAGTTGATTTATTTACATTAAATGTATTTTTTAAAAAGACTGATAAAAATTAAATTTTAAAATATCAATAGACATAACCATAATTTTAATAGAATTCAGATACATGTTAAATGCTTCTTAAATTATTTACATAAATTCTTGAATCTTATTTAGAATGTTGGAGATGTTCATTACATTGGGATCATTTATCAAGTGTAGGATGTATTGTTTATGAATATGAGAAATTTGATTAATTTAATAAAATATTGAAAGATTAATTGTAAAGATCAGAATAAGAATTTACTGATGAAGATTAAATAAAATAGTCAATTTTATAATTATTAAGACCTTGTTCAATACATTTTTCATCATATTTAATTTCATCTATTTTAGAAGTGTGGTAACGTTATATTAATTTAAATAAAAATCAATTAAAAATTAATAGAAATATGTGTAAATTAATTGAATTAGCAATAAATTTATAAATAGTTCCAGATGAATTCATGACAGCATTTGTTCGTACTAAATAAGTGCAAGCAATAATACAATATAATTAAAAAAATAAAAATAAAAAAGGTTCATACTCTTTTAATTATGAATAAGCTAAATTTGAAAATGATGTTCTATTCTTCCTTTACACTTATTTCTCTTCAGTTTAGTATCAAAATTTAAAGAATAAAGAATTAATTAAATTATGGAATGTATTTTTAAGTTTTTCCAAATGTCTTCTTTAATCTCGTCATATCAATACAATTTGTTATGTTTTAGAAATTATATATATGATGTCTTGGAAGTTTTCTCCAAAAGATGTCTTAGAGGATTTTAGAAAAGAATTACATACTCAATTAAGATAAAATTTAGTAATTTTAGCTGAAATGGCATCATTCTAATAAAATTATACAATCAATTCAGATAATATTAATGATTTCTAAACAGATCAAAAATTTTAAATGATTGTTCCTTTTACTCCAACTATTTTTGAATTATATGAAGATTATTAAGATAAAATTTAATAGGATAGTGGAAAATCATAAGATTTATAAACAAATTATTTAATTTAAAATTTTCTATTTGATTCTGTTAATAAAAAGGTTATAAATTTGACAGAGACTATATTTTCAAATAAATGTTCAATAATTGCTTTAAAGACTTTAAAGAGATTATCTTAAGTTACTTTAATAAATACATATGAAGTCTCTAGAAGTGAAAGAATTATTGAAAATACAAAAGAATTTATGGTCCTTCTATTCCCTTTAATTGAAAATAAAGAAAATTAAATTATAGTTGAAGCTACATCAGAACTTTTATGTACAATTTTAAAACACAATAAAGATATTTTACCTTAAATTTTTTTAAATAATATATTAGATCTTTTTAATAGACAAGACTTTTTTAAATGTACAGGTAGATGTCTTAAATTTTGGACAGAAATAATTGATATAATATCAGATAAGAATGATATTCTAACTGATTAATTAGGAAATAATTCTAAATTTTTTTAAGGATTTGCAGGATTATTTAAAAGTAAATCAGCAGAAATGATGAAAAAGACCAAAGGATTTGAAAGAGTATGTTTTATAATATACTCTGGAGGTATAGATAAATATTAATCTAAATTAACAACTTTATTGGATGCAATATTGTCTGTTATAAAAGATATTAATTCTTAAGATGCTGCAATATCAATATTAATTATATTTTGCATAAGAATTTTAGTATTAAGATTAAGTTAAAGTTCTTTAACTTAAGTATTTAGATAGATATGGCCATATTTAGTGAGTATGTTAATGTAAATATTTGATAGAAAAGGAAAATAAGCTAATCCTTTTTTATTAATATCTGGTTTAAAATTAATTGAATTATTCTCATTATTTTAATTAGAGGAGTTTTATTTTTATGAATGGATATTTGTTTTTGATTGTATAAATAACATTTAATTATATAGATTTTGGAATAACAATCAATCATAATCCTGTTTAAGAATAGTAATAATAAAAAGTAAAGATAGAATCACCTTATAAATTTATTCCTTATATGGCTTATCAATTTCCAAAATCATCAGAGTATTCTGTTGATTATGAATGTAAATTATATTAGGAATAATAATAATCAAATTTATGTAAAAAAAAAAGATTAATAAAAATTAAGGATATTTAAGAAGTTGATGTATAATTTAAATATTGATTTTTAGGAATTTGAGCCAAAATTAAGACAATAAGCTTTAAATTTATGTTAACATTTAATAGATATTAATCAATAGAGAATGATAATATCTCCATAATCATTGGAATAAATTATTGAAGAAGAATTTATAAGTTTGGATGACAATATAAGCAAAATATAATGACTTTTAAAGTAATCTAATTATGTCTTAAATTTATTAAAGTTTTATATTTATATTATAAAAAGCCAAGCATTAATTTTCTAATCTCTAATTCTTATTAGAAAAGAAAAATATTTAAGAACTTCAGATGTTCTTAATTTATCTCGAATTCATATTGATAATTAATTGTATAAAAGCTAAATAAGAATCAACACTTTTTTCAATTATTTAAATTGATTTTACCATAGTTTATGGATTTTATGCTAGACTAATAGATTGCAAACGTAGAGAAGGTAGAAGAATCGATTTCTAGATCTTCTGTATGTTCTCAAAACTCTGATTCTTCTTTTGATTTAGAAAATAAAGGCAACAACAAATCACATCTAAAATAACTTGCAAGTGACTAAAACGGAAGTGATCAAAAAAGAAAGGGTATAACAGTTTAATTATCTTTTAGGTAAGTTTGGCTTAAAATATGCTAAAATTTCTAACAGGTAGAGACAAGCATTAATCGAAAGAGTTACCTCTACTGGTTGTACTATTAAGAGTGCTGCTAAAGACTTGAGTATCAACTTTTCAACAGCTAAAGCCATTATGCAAATCTTTAGAAGAGAAGGAAGGGTAACAAAAAAAATAGTCAGAGAAATAAAATAGAAAACCAATAAGAATTTAGGATAAAATAATGAAGGTATTAACACACATATTAATTTTAGACAACATATAGAAAAAATCTATATTTGATGAATAAAATCAGAAGTTTGTAAAAGTTGAGGCAATTTAGGACAATAACGAGACAAATTTATACTAATAGGCAGAAGAGGCTAATAGACATTAAGCTATAATCATTCAATAATTAAATACTTAAGTACTTTATTGATTTTATATTTAGAACCTATATTTACAAAGCAGAGTTAATCAATTATAACAAGATAAATTATAATTAAACTCAAAGTATGAATTATTAATAATGTAATATCATTAATTATAATAAATGGTAAATTTATTATAATTACAATAGGCTCAACAATTCCTTTAGCCTTGCATGTTTTAATTTCCTGCATTTGCTTAATGAATCTTTAAACTTATTCATAATTATTATCATTATTATTATAAATAAATTTAAATAATCTGTAATTAAAATAAAGTTTAATCAACTGTCAAATTAAAATAATAAATCTGGTAATCTATAAATATATATGAATATTAAACTAAATAATACAAATTTGATATTTTTTCAATCTATCCTTACAGTCAATAATCAGTAGTTTAATAGATCCAAATATAAAAATTAAATTAATAGAGAAATTTTGTGCAATATAATACAAATTAATTATATCTATCAATTAAAAATTTAAATTATTTAATGGGTAATTGCAACATCTAGAACAATGAAATGCAGGATGAATCAAGTAACCTATTCATATAATTCAGATCTTTCATCTAATAATTTTGAATTTTAAGAATTATTAGGTTAAGGTAGTTTTGGAAAAGTTTGGAAAGCCTAGAGAAAAAAGAACAAAGAACTATTTGCCATCAAAATTATGGAAAAAGAATTGTAAAATTAAAATAATAACATAGAATAATAAAGAAAAAGTACACTTCTGTAGTTATGAACGAAAAAAACATACTTACTTCGATTCGACATCCATTTTTAGTAAATTTGATAGCTGCTTTCCAAGATAAAAAAAGATTATATCTAACTCTTGATTTATTGACAGGAGGAGACTTAAGATAACATTTAAATTATAATAAAGTGTTTTCTGAAGAGTAAACAAGTAATTTATTTATCCTAAGAAAGAATTTTTCATTGCTTGTATAATAGTAGCCTTAGAATATCTTCATTCATAGGGAATTATTCATAGAGATATTAAACCTGAAAATTTGGTGATGGACAATAGAGGATATCTTAGATTAACAGATTTTGGTTTGGCTACTATATGGAAACCTAATAATTGTTAAGAAATAAGTGGAACTTTGGGTTATGTTGCACCCGAAATTATGTACAAGCAAAACCATGGAATAGCTGTTGATTATTTTGCTTTAGGTGTCATAGCTTATGAATGTATGTTGGGGAAAAGACCATATATAGGATCAAATGCAAATTAAATTAGGGATTTAATGTTATCTAAACAAGTGTAAATTAAACGATCTTAATTACCAATAGGCTGGACTATCGAAGCTGGAGATTTTATTAATTAAGTATAATTTATAACTAAAATTTAGCTAATTCAAAGAAAACCAGAAAATAGACTTGGTACTTAATCACCAGAGGATGTTAAAAATCATAGATGGTTTAAAAATTTTGATTGGAAAAAATTACAATCTAAAATTATGGTCTCACCTTATCAACCAAAAAAGAAATTTCATCCTTGTGAACGCAATTATGAATGCAATCAAAGCACAAAATTAATAAACAATAAAATTACAAATGATTAACTTTAATAATGTATTATCAAATTTAAACATTTAGCTTAATTTGAAGGGTATTGTTTTGAAGCTGAATATTTAAAGAACAATGTGTGAATAATCAAAAAATGTTTATAGCTCTTGAATATAACTATATTTGTATCATTATTTCTTATCTATATATTATAATTAATTTATTGAAATTTAATCTTAATTTATTATACTATTGTTTTTATCTAATGGATTTCATTGTATTAATTAATTTATTTTAAACCATGTTTAAATAAATATTCTTAATTATCTATAGAATAGGTATAATTATATTTATTTAATTTTATAATTAATTAATTATATGATAACAATAATATCAAAAGATGGTTTGAAAATTAGCATTTCTAATTAAATTATTGAGCTGGCAAAAGGATTAGAGCCTTATTAAATGGATAAGGATATTATTTTTTAAGAAATAGTGACTGGAGACTTTTTATAAACATTTAAATTGTTTTATGAAGAATTCTAATTTGATGTTGAAAAAATGAAATTCCCTAAGCCAATTCAATCTAAAGAATATGAAAAAGTATTTGGTAAAGTTTTATCAGAACATATTAAACCATTTATGGATATTGCAATTAGAGAAAAAAATATTGAAATTTTTATATAATTCATTCAAGGAGCTCATTTATTTTAAGCAAAACATTTTATAGAATTTATTAATTGTTGTCTTGCAATGATCATATAATTTAAGGGATAATCAGAATATGATATTAAATAATTTTAAAAGGATTGGAATCTCTCTGATTAATAATAAGAATCCTAATTTAATTAGTAAAATTTTGTATTATTTAGATTATTTTTTTCGAAACTATAAAATAAATATATTTAAGTATTATCAGCAAAAGATGGAGAATAACAAGTGTAATAAATGCCTATGGAAGAAGACTTATTTGGTGATGAATGGTGATTTTTATATTGGCAGTCATATTGATTAGTAAATAAAATATAAATTACATTAATTTTTGTTCTTTCATTGTGATTCTAATATATCATATGATTTATAAGAATGTGAAACATAATATTTAATGAATTTGTTCAATAAATATAAAAATAAATTAATCATTTTGATCTATATTATTATATTAATTATTTAATATATATTAAAATGGCAATGAATCATGGCACATCAATTTTGGTTGGATCTATTATCTATATGGTTTTAGGAATAGGTGCATGTTTTGGATTTAACACTTATGTCACTAAAAAAACCAAGAATCCTCATGATGTTCCTGAAAATAGAACGTAATAATCAATCTCAATATAGAATCACCCTTGTAAGCGTGACTATTGCTACATTTTGTGCTTGGTTAATGTGGGTTGTTGCATATATGGCATAAATGAATCCAATAATCACACCAGAATGGGAAAACCATTAACCTGCACCTAAAGATTCAAGTTGAGTATCGTATTCATATTTCATTTAAGAATAAATTAGATTTTTGTTATTGAATTCATCTGTCTTAAATTATATTACCATAATCTAAAATAATCTAAGTGTACTTTATATCAAGGTATTCTAATTAAATATATATATATAATTCATAATGATATTCCTTGCTTATTAATTTCTAGAATAGTTGATAAAATTAGATTTTATTTATTAATTCTGTGTCTAGACATAGTTTACATGAAAAATATGTAACAAGAAATACAAAATATTAGAATGCTTCAAAATTTTGAGTAGGTTATTCAATTAATTTGTTAGACTTTCTTCATTTTCTTAAATAAATTAATGGAATCATAAGATCATGTATCTTTTTCCAATTTCAGCTGATGACAATTAGATCTCTTAGTAATATTAGAAATGTTTTATTATTGTTCATTATTGGATTAAAAACAAAGTAAATTTTTTCTGTATTTTTTATAATTAAATATTTTAAAATTATATATAATAATTCATTTTTTTTATTAGTATTATTTTAAGGGATGCTAAAATACTTTTAGATGATAAATTCAATTAAAAAATTAATGTTTAATTAATTCAGTTATCTACTCATATTTTACAATTTTAATTAATACAAGCTTTTGTTTATTGTTTATAATTTATTAAAAATTTTGCTATACTCTCTCAAGAATTTTTAAATTACATTCTTTTTCTAAATTTTGCTTTTTGATTAAATTATATTATTACTCTAATACTATGATATTTAAAAATAATAGTAATTAGTTTTATTTAATATTCACTTTTAATTCTTTGTAATTTTTTATTGAATGGCGAATCCAAATTAACTTTTCCTTCTTATCCATATAGGATATATAAATTTAATGATACATAATATGTTTAAATTTTATTATTATAAGTGACATTTATTTCTCATTTTTGCGTATTAACTCTAAAGTTAAAAATTTTTTATTTATCTAAAGAAGAGTCTAAAAGGAATATTTTTTAGAGAAATGCAAAAATCTCTATTTGAATGATATGAAAATATAATGAATTAGATTTAATGATGGATTGCTTAGATAATTTTTAATAACAGTAGTATAAATATACTAAAAAAAGCAATTAAAGAGTCAGTTATTTTAGAGTAAATGTGTATACTAAATACATAAATCAAATATGCTCATTCACTCTGAAATTCATCCTCAGAATGTATTTTATTTTATGAAAAATATAATCTCATAATTTATTTACTTCTCAATATAGGTTTTTCTATTTTAGGCATTTTTTTATTTTTATGATTCTTTCTTAGGCGTGGATTAAAAGGGTTAAATTTTTAATGATGAGATCTTCATAAAATGAAATAACTACCTGCATTAACTTGGAGATCTTGTACCTATAATCTAACTCATTCTTTTAAATAAGGGCTATCCTTTTCTTTAAGAATCTCCTGAGCCTTTGACTCTTAGTAAAAATTAAACATATTATTGATGTTCCTCTTCGCTCCAATGTCCTGATTTGATATGTGTGCTATTGCTTAGATCTTACTATTTCGAATGATTCAAATTTAACTCAAGATAATCTGGGTTTAATGATTCAGATTTCATAATTTTTGTGATTTTGAATCTTAAAATAAATAATACACAGACCCTATTTTAAAAAAAGGACTTTAAATATACTTCCATGTACTGTTACTTAGTATAGAACAATTTTTTAATTTACTGAACGAAATGAACAATAGATAGAAAGATTATATCGAAAAATTATGAAGATAGAAAACCTATTAAAAAAAGTCAAATTTCTTTTTAGAAGTAAAAACAATATAATTATCATTTTAATTAAAATTTCCAATATCTAATGATTATTAGAAAGCTAATTAATACATATCTTTATCTTAAACATAAATTAGTTGATGCTTAATTTTTTTTGGATTATTCTATATTTTATTTAAAGTTATAAACTATAAATTATTTATGTAAAAATATCATTAAAGATAATCAAAAAGCCCTTTAACTAATAATAAAGTCATACGAACTAAAACATAACATACAAGCAAAGATGAATCTATTAATATAGATAATAGCATTAAAGATTAAACATTAGAAAAATTATTTTTACAATTAGATCAATTAAGAAAAAGGCATGAATAAGAGAAAAAAGAAATGAGTGATTCTTTCAATTAGTAAATTTAAATAAAAAGCAATTAACTTTAAAAATCACTTTAGGAATTCTAACAAAAGAATTAACTTTTAGAATCATTACTATTTTAAGAACAAGCTAAGACTATACATTTAACTAAAATCATTTAAGAAAAGTAAAAGTCTACAGGTCATGATTAAGAGAAAGAACAATATAAAAATAAAATTTAACAATTAGAAATAATATTATAGGATTCTTAACGAAAAAATTAAATAATACCAAATAAATTTATTTAAAAAGACACTTCATTTAAAATACTTATAGAAATAATAAATAAAGTATCTGTTAACATACTACATCTTATTAAAGAGAAGAATACAAATATAAGTTGGATTGATTAAGAAATATTAGAAATAGATATCTTAAAATAAAAGGATTTAAATAAATCTTTATTAAAACTAAATACAATTTTTGATAAGTTTTTTGTTTAATTATAAGAAAGAGAAAAATTATCCCTATCTCCTTATAAAATTAGTACTAAAAACAATAATTAAACAATTAATTCAGAAAAAACAACTATTCCAATATAAAAGCCTAAGATAAAAATGATTAACTCTGAAACATAAACAAAAGAAATTTAGAATAAAATAAGTAAATTTTAATAAACAGACAAAATTGAATTTAAATCAAAATTAACTTAAACTGATTTTTTAATTGTTGAAAATGAAGGGAAAATTGAACAAAACTTTGAAAAATAAAAATTACTTCGAGAACCTTAAAAATAATAAACAATTAAAGAACAAAAAATAATAAAAAATTATAGAATTTAATAATAAATTTCAATTTCTATGCAGTTGCAAAGTTCTAATAGAGCTTAATAAAAAGCAAAACCTAAACTTATATCAACTGAAGTATAAACAGATCAAATTTAAAATGAATAACAAAAGGTTGCATTTGATTAAAATAAGCATTATTCAAAAATTACAGAGTAGGA
Source organism: Paramecium pentaurelia (assembly GCA_905183005.1). Lineage (NCBI taxonomy): Eukaryota > Ciliophora > Oligohymenophorea > Peniculida > Parameciidae > Paramecium > Paramecium pentaurelia. Next base: position 590,438 of record CAJJDO010000009.1, on the reverse strand, counting down.
TGATGAGGAAAATGAATTCAGCAAAGATTAAAGTAAAAGAAATAATTCTTAATAAATTGAAAAAGGAGATAATAATGAAGTTGACTCAAGTTTTGATTGCAATAAACCTGATTATGATTCGGAATAAGAAAATGATTAAAAATAGTTAGAAAAATTAAAGACAGAATGTTAATAATAACAAATAAGTATTATTAATTTATAATTAACTTTGAATCAATTACTTTAATAATAAAATTTGTTTTAGTTTGATAACTTAATAACTAGTGAACATTGTTCTTTGCAAGATTTAATTATTAATAAATGGAGTATTAAACTAAAAGATCATAATGCAACATTAAAATATTCAATTGGTATTTTAAGTTAAAACTAAACTTTTTTAAAAAACATTATCAAATCAATTTATGGAGTAGAGTAATAAATATAGTTTGATTTGCATTAAATAGCAATTTAATATTATGATACTGGATTTTAAGAGAATTATAGATTAGATGTTATTTTAAAGTAACTTGAATTTCCATCTTAATTTTTGATTAATTCTACAAAAATATAAGAAAGGCAAGAATTCTAACAATTTTGGATAGATTTTATGATTTAACAATGCAATTTATTTATCTATATGGTTAAAGACTTTAATGAAAATGATTAAAGAGTGATAACATATCTTTAGAATAAAAACAAAAAAGTAACTATTATTTCTTATGACTTAAATGATTATATAATTGACAATTTCAGTGTATTCAATAATTATAAATATAACATAGATTATTAAATAATAAAGATTTAAAACAATCAAAATATTCTATAATCATTATGGAGAGATATTTTATAATCTGAATGGGAATGGGAGGAAATAAATGAATCTATTTTAGTTTAATTACAATAATTCATTTGCAATATAGTAGAAAATGAAGATTGCATTCATTTATAAATTAAAGAAGATGGAATTTTTGAAATATCATTAATGATTGATTAGATTACTTATGATTATTTATGGAAAATTCCTTATGTAAAGAATAAGGAAATTAAAAATAATGAAATTGAATTATTTCTTGAATTACCAGAGAATAAAAAGATTTTAGAAGTAAAATGCATAGGAAATCAAATTTTAATAATAATTGATAGATTCATATTGTTAGAACAATATGATCAACTCATATAACTAAACTCAATCAATAATAATTTAATTTTATTAACAATAATTTAATGATTATATATATATATATATATATTATTAAAAGATACTAAATATATATTAAATTAAGAATGTTCACATATTACATTCTTTTAATTTTTGATTGTAATGATTTTGAGCATTATTATAAATTAATTAGTATTAACTTTTTTCTTCTTTGGTTCTTGATTCATCATGTATAATTTATTTAATTATTTCACTGGCTGTTTGATTATCTCCTTACTTTGCTTTTTCTTATCCTAATCTTAATAAATTAAGAATATTCTAGGGAATATTATATTTATAAATATTTTACATTTTATCCAGGGAAAATAGCTTCCATATTAGTAAGTATCATAATTAAAATTTATTAAGTTAGTTCTGCTTATAAAGTAGCTTAATTTTATTATTTTATTTACTTTTGCATTAACCTATATAACATAAATATTCAATTACATGTATTGATTTTATAAATAAGGGTTTATTTAATTTAGTTCTTATTCACCATGAGCAAATGTACAAGTTGAACCATTTTTACATTATCCTGTTTAAGGATTAAAGTGTTTACATAATTAAGCTTAAAATCATATATAAATTAAATACTCTTATAATTTGCAATCATTGGATTAATATTTTGAACTCTGTTTTGTGTGCCTACTTGATTGTTTTATTACATATTAGGTTAAATGTAGTTTGTCATAACCTGATTATTGGTTCTAAGTTCCTATCTTCCATGTGCGAATTAACATCTAGTTCCCAATGCACAAGAACCAATAGTTACTTAGTTTTGATAAAAATTGTACTAAAATGACGACACAATTGGGTCTTATATTTGGAATTAGGTTATTAAGCTTAGAGATTTTAATACATATTATAAATATTTCTAAAATATTATAAAGTCTAATTATATGAGAATTAGAGGTTAAGAAATAGTTAATAATCATTTCATAAATTCTCAAAATAAAACGTTTATTGAAATATATCAGTATGAATGGGTAAAATAGAAGAAACAAATAAGAATTAAGGGTTAGAGAATAATTAATAGGGAATTAAATAAATAAAAGTTTAATTTATGTTCATAAATGAATTATAAAAATAAGTATAACGTGTATTAAATTTGAAAAGGGATTTAAAAAAAAAAATCAAAGATTTATTTTTCTAAATTAAATGTCTCACAGAAAGTTTGAAGCACCTAGACATGGAAATCTTGGATTTACACCAAGAAAGAGAACAAAGCATCATAGAGGAAGAATCCGATCTTTCCCAAAGGATAATGCCAATGCTAAAGTCCATTTGACAGCCTTTGCAGGATTCAAGGCTGGTATGACCCACATCTTGAGAACTGTTGAAAGACCAGGATCAAAATTGAATGGTAAGGAAGTAGTAGAAGCTGTTACTATCGTTGAAACCCCACCTTTGGCTGTTGTTGGTATTGTAGGATATATCGAAACACCAAGAGGATTGAGAGCTTTGACAACTGTTTGGAGTACAAAAATTGCCAAAGACACTTTAAGAAGATTCTATAAAAATTGGATGAATTCAAAAAAGAAGGCTTTCACTAATTATAATAAGGCTAATACAGAACCAAAGAATTTGGAAACACAATTAAAAAGAATCGTAAAGTAAACATAAATATATTAATTTTAGATATTGCTAAGTTGTTAGAGTTATTGTTCACACCTAAATGAGCAAATTGAACTTAAGATAAAAGAAGAATCATGTCTTTGAAGTTCAAGTCAACGGAGGCACAATTTAAGAAAAAGTTAATTATGCCAAGGGATTATTAGAAAAGGAAGTTAAAGTAGATTAAGTCTTCAAATAAAACGAATAAATTGATGTTATTGGTGTCACAAAAGGTAAGGGAGTTGCTGGTGTCATCAAGAGATTTGGTGTTAAACATTTACAAAAGAAAACCCATAGAGGTTGGAGAAGAGTTGGTTGTATCGGAGGATGGCATCCAGCCAATGTCAGATACAGTGTTGCCAGAACTGGTCAATTGGGTTACCATCACAGAACAGAAATGAATAAGAAGATCTATAGAATTGGTGCTGCTGGAGATAAGAACACTGCATCAACTGAAGCAGATTTGACATCTAAGGCAATCACTCCATTGGGTGGTTTCCCACATTATGGTGAAATCAGAAATGATTTCCTTATGCTCAAAGGAGGTATTGTTGGACCCAAGAAGAGAGTTGTCTTATTGAGAAAGTCTCTTGTTCCATAAACTAATAGAAAGGCATTGGAAGAAATCACTCTCAAATTTGTTGATACTTCATCCAAAATTGGACATGGTATAATCTTTAATCTATTTTATTAGGACGTTTCTAAACTCAAGAAGAAAAGGCCAAGTTCTATTTCACTAGAACCTAGAGAAAGTTAAAGTAACAATAATAAAAATAATAACAATGATGAAGTATAATTATAATAAGAAAAATATTTCATAATTGTTCATATTGTATTAAATATTTACTATACTTTTAATATATCAGAATCTCAACTTAGAAAACAGGAATCTTGATTATGCTTTTTTGTCTGCCAAACTTCCAGCTGGTAAGGTTCTGTACTTTTCAGCCAAATACTTTCTTAAATTCTTTCTCAATTCCTTTCTTTTTTCAACATTCTTCAATTCAGATTCTTTGACTCTCTCAATTCTATCTCTGACTTCTTTTAATGTTGATTCTTCTAATCTATATCTATAAATAGGTAATTATATTTAATAACCTTGTTGGCATTATATGATTTAAATTTAATTGTTTAATGAACACTTTTAATGTGGTTCGCTTTCTAATTTATTTTTATCCCATTCTCTTTGTTACTTTTCTTGGATATCTTTGTATTCCTACAACCAAACCATTTGGAAATTTGCAATCCTATACTATTTTTTTTATATATACTTTTGTAGTTTCTTCATTAGCCTTAATTAAAATTGCTTTTTTTCCTGCATATCTACCTGCAAGCATAACAATCAAACGTCCTGGTTTTAAACTTATATAAGAGTATTTCTTACAATTTTCCCATTTCAAAACTCTAAATAAATCTTTTTAATTATTTAATGCAAATTCTTTAAATATCATAAACACAAAAGACTCCATTTATAAATTTATACATAAACAAAATAACTCAAATCAACAACATCAGTAAACTAACAATTAAGAAAGTCACATTATCAAATATATATTTAAATTGGACATCAATTAATCCTCCTGCATTTTCATAACTGTGAATTTAAGTAAATTAAATTTGGATATAAAAATTAAATAAGAACATTAATTTGAACAGAATATTTGAATTTTTCACTAAATTCCTATCAATTTAATATAAATACCTTATCTTTCATTCATCTCTCCATATTTGTTTAATTTTGGTCCAATATATTTTATAAATACTAAACCAGCCAAATAAGGACCCAATAAAAACAAGGTTAAAATTAAAGGATTTAACCATAAATGAAATTCCTTTACACCCACAAAGGCTCTGTCTACTTTAATTGATGATATTGTGCATCTATTCCCAAAAATAAACCAAGTAATTTGACAAATTAATGATATCATAGCAAAAAATGATAACATTGAAAATTTCAATAAATTCCTCCAATGAAAGTATAAACAGATAAATATTAATATTTCATATGAATATATGGCTAACCCATACTTGTCTGAAACAACTATGCAAGAAAGCAATAGAAATATTGGATCCTTTGAAAAATAATAGTATATAGAAATGATATAAATGATTTTTGGTATATGTAAGATAACCAATTCTTTATATGGTTAATCTTATATTTAATCATTCGGATAAATGTAAAAAATATCAATTAAAATTAAACCTGTTTATGCTATTATTTTATCTAAAATTGGGCTCTTTTTATGATACATAAATAAACAACAATGTAAAAATATTACAGGTAAGTATAGCATAAAAAGCGATTAATTTAAAAATTAATAGATTTAGAATGTTAAATAATATTATTCGTAATTTAAAGCATAGTAAATAATAATGGCACTTAAACATGAGATTATGATATCTTTTATTTTCAATAATGTTGAAGCATCCTCTTAAGTGTCAATTATTCTTGAAATGAAATTGAATATGCAAATTATTGAGCTTAAAACTATTAATTGAATAATTTCATTATATAAATATCTTTCTTCAGTTTTTTTTTGTTGAATTGATAATAATAAATTACCTTGAAGGATTATTTTATAAATAAAAAAGAAAAACACTGACATTTTAAGTAATTTTGAGAAACGATTATTGAATTTTATCGAATCTGGTGTTTCTATTAAATCCCATTAATATTAATTTAGATTTTAAATGTGATTTTTTTTAACTTTTAATAATAAACCAAAATCAATATAAGCAATTAATACAATAAGGAAAACTGTTATCAGGATTTCTATTTCATAAAATAAAAATAAAAAGATTGATAATATAGCTAAAGCAATAGTTACTTTTTTATTCTTTGATAAAACATGTTTAATAGCAGCAGTAATTTATTATATTGTTATAGGATCATCATTTTCTTAAGCTTAAAATAATAGAACCATAACAAAAATAAAAAAGATAACAACTAAGAATTGTAACACAAAACTTAAATTAAGTAATGGAATATCATATTCATTCCATATTTTTCTAGCAACAACTTAAATATCATTCATAAGAATTAAAGCCTCTTTACAAGTCTTAACTTCTTAATATTGAGTTTACCATTAGCTTTTTTAAAAGTAACTAAACTTTCCTTATTGACTATGGACAGTTTCAACAAAATGCCATACTTATTTAAGATTATTAAGACAATATTCTTCACTATTAAAAAATTCATTCATAAGATATCCTAAATTACTAAAAGGTATTGGAATTCCTAAAAGAGTTGCTAAAGTAGGGACAATATCAATTTAACTGATTTTTCTAATATATTCAGATTAATTGATTAAATTTGATTGATAATTATTTTTTAATTCTGGAATACCTTCCATATAATTGGGATAAAACTTTCCTTATTTCCTAGTAGCAAAAAATAATGTGTTAGTTTCTTCTGTGCTATTTCCACCATGATTGCCATCATTTGCCATTCCATGATCACCTGCAACTATTAAAACAGTATCATTTGGCATTTTCTCATATATAAGTCCAATTATTGAATCTAATTGACTTAATTTTTAATTTAAATCAGGATTATTTAATACTCTATTATTTTTATGACCAGCATGATCTAATCCTAGAAAATGAGATATAATTAAATCATATCCTTTATCTAAATTCTCAAGTATTTTATCACAATTAAATTGATCTACAGAATGCATATCTCCAATATTAAATGATTTTTGAGGAAATTTGACTGTAAATTAATCAGGATATAATCCAATCCAAGTATCATCTCCTGAAAATAAAGTTTTCTTATTAAATTTGTTCATCTGAAACATTATATTGTCTTCTTTAATCTTAAATAGATTTATAAATAGATAAAATACTTCTGAAGCATGAAAATTATCTAATAATTTAGATAAAGGAGGGAAATTGCCACTTGTCATTGCTTATAATCTTGGACCTGTAACTGTAGGGACTTCAGCAAAAGATAAAAAAAATAAGGATTAATCTGGCTTGTTTTAGGTCATATTTTTGAAAAATGTGAAATGTTGACTCACTGCCAAATCAATACGGAATGAATCAATGATCAAAAATATTACAGGTTAAGTCTTTTTCATTATTCCTTCTGTTGTATCCAATAAGTATCTACGATCTATGAAATACCCTCTAAAAAATAAAAGTAAACCAAGCAAGTAAAAAACAACAAGAGCAATTATTAAGCACTTTGTTTATTTCATTTTTAAAATTATTATTAATAAAACAATAATATTTCTAAATAAGAATAAAGTTTTATTCAAATCAATAAACAAATATTTATAACATATTTATAATAATGTACTTAAATCTCAAAAGATTAAATCATGAGGTCTTGTTGTTTTTCCAATACTGAAACGAGCACCCAAATATTATTTCAATAATGATGTCTTTTTAATTGTAGCAACCAATGAATCATCAATTGATTTTTGAGTCTTTCTTTTCTCATCTAATCTCTTTTTCTCAGCTACTTATTATTCTTCACTTAACTTAATTATCAATATCAATTATACTTCTCCTCTTTTAGCCCAAAATCCTTTTTCATTCTTTCTTCTTTATGCTTCAGTTCTCTTGAAGTATTCATCTTCAATTTTACTAGCATCAACTCCTTTAATATCAACTTTTGTAGATGTTGGGATAACATATGCTTAATTCACTCTCTTAAGTGGTACTCCATTAATTTTGAATGGTCCTGTAACAAGTAAGAGTCCTGATTTAAGTTGCTTCAAAAAGACAACTCTCTTTCCTTAGAATCTACCAGCCAATAAGATTAACACTTATCCAGGACTTATTTTTCTCAATTGAGATGTTCTTGGTGCCTTTATTTATTTGATAATCTGTATTACTTTTCTTCTTCTAACGAAATGAACTTTTTCATCATCTGATTTGTACCAATTTCCGATTCTAGTGGTTCTCTTTTTTGCTGGCATTGAATAATATATATATTTTAATTTATTTTAAATCTAATTTCAAATTTAATTATCCTTAATCACTTGGAATACATAATTCATTCTAATGACTTATTAGTCTTAATCTAAATATCAGACATATCAGCCTTATACTTCTCATATAATTTTTGTGAAGGATTTTTAGTGAATTTTCAAAATTATTTGCATTATTATTCAAAATTATAAATATAGTTTATATAATTTTTTAATTATATTCACATTTTAAATTTTGTATATTTTCTATAAATTTTAGACTTACATTTCTCATTAACACATAATTGGATTTTTTTTTAAAGAAATTCTGTAATTCTTAAAAATATAATATATTATTCCAACTTTAATTCTTGATTTGATAAAACTTTATATATTTCAACCCAGTATTTTTACTATAATCAGAAGAAGTTATTCGATTTAAATACTTATTAAAATACTAGAGAGAGTAAATTATAAGAAATAATTCTTTCTGTTATTACTTCAATTAAAATATATGGCATCAATTCTTGATTTCATATCGTCTAGATATATACTTTTGATTAATTTTTATAATAAAATATAGTTAAATCAACCCATATTAAGTAATAGAGTTATAGTTTTATTTTCTAAGCATTTTCCTTTTGTTTAAGAAATTAAGGGATGTATAATGTATTTTTTTATATTGTAACCATTTGAAAAGGATTTGAACTTTATTTACTAATAATCCCTGAATACTTAAGAAATAGTTGAATCTTCTTCTATATAAATAAAATGAATATTTCCTAAACCAATAGGTATCTTTATATTTTTATCATTCTTCATAGTAAATCTTACCTCATTCTTTTCAACATTTTCAAACATCAACTCATTATTGATATTAAGCCCAGACCATTATTTCTTACTCGATATTCAAGCTGATTCATTAATTTAATGTTTATAAGAATTTCATATAAGCATCACATGAAATTTACTTTTTGGAATATTACGTGTAAAATACTCATCTATAAAATATTTGTAAACAGTAATTAAGACTCTTAATCAATTGTTAATATATTGCATAACCTCACTTTAATTTAGAATTCAGTGATTCTTAATATATATAGAAGAATATTACTCTCTAAAACTAATTCTTACAGGAAATCATCCAGATTCATGAATGAATATATTTGATTCAGAATAAAATAACATAACTATAAATTCATAACTTAGGCATAGAACCTTTCAGCTGATGGAAATATTTTGTTAAGTAGTACTTCTTCTTCTCATAATAGTACTTTTACCTAACCAATATTTTCAGGAACATACCTATTGACTATAAATTAATTTCCCCCCATTAGTAGATTTACATTTTTCTAGCTCCTTTTGTTTTTATTTGGTACACATATTCTTTGTCTTTCAGATCTGGATCTAAGATAATTGGCATTTATTATTTTCTAATATGACAACCCATAAGAGTAAGTTTTCTAATGATAATAATAAATAAGATTTATTGATTAGAAATATAAATTTCCATTATGTATTGTAAATTATTCATATTTTTTACTTCTAATTATTTCCAAATCTCAAAAGAATCTCTCTAAAAAATTACTTGATTACATTAAAAAAATGAATCTCAAATTCAAAGTCAAAAATAAACATCTTTTGTTAGATATAATTTAAATTGAAAAACACTCTCAAATATCAAATTCTACTTGCAGTTTTATATATAAATAGCATTTATGATTATGATTAACCCTAAAATGATAGTTTTAGGATAGGATCGTAAAATCAATCGATAAAACTGTTTAAAACTATAATGAATATAAGAAATTTAATTAAAAATTATTGAGATTATATAAAATTAAAAATCGGTTAATTGTCTTTCTAAATCTTTAAATTTTGCATTGATTTTGAATAAATTTAAGGAAAACCTCATTTAAAGAAATTTAAGGTTTCTGGTCTAATAAAAAACAGATTTTTTCTAATGCTTTAGAATACTGACTACTAAATAAATTATAAATACACTAAAAATCTTGGTTTATTTTATAATTGCCAATTTGTAGAATCATAGATAAAATAATAATAATAGGTAATTACTTAAGAATGTTAGAAAAAATGAATGATATCAGTTATTTATTATAAAATTGTATAAATTGATTATCAAAAAGAATATTCCAATGAAAGAATTTAATAATAGTTTTTTTATAACAGATAATCAATTAGATTAACAACGAATTAAATAAAAATTATAAAGATGATAATATATACCAAAATCAAGAGTAGCATTGCATTCAATAAGTCTTAATTCTAAACTTTTTTATAATTAGTATACTGACTTTAGTTTCTTAATATGATGAATCTATGAAACATTATTATTAATAATTTATTAAACTTATTCAGTATACAGTTTGAATGTCACGAATAATTATATTTTAAGCATTAAGTAAAAAATAATGATTAAATTACAAATTTGTATAATTTTTTTATAATTTGAACTAAGATATTTAAATAGAATCATATTATTATCTGGCTATTAGTATTTAGTTTTAGATAATTAGATATAAGTTTAAACTGATACGTCATTTGATAGATAATTATAAAATATATATATATATAAATATATATGTTAATAAATCTAATATTGCTAAACCAGCTCATATTGTATAGTATCTTAAACATTAAAATAATGATGCTAATATAAAATATATTTAAGCTAATTATCTCAAATTAATTCAAAATCTAGGTCATGCTAATAAAAATTAAGATAGGTACTACAAGTAATAAAGTGAAATTATTCCTAATTCCAGGAATGAGTTAAATTCTATCAACTTTAGTCATAAAATCCACATCTTTTAGCAATATAGAAGCTAAATAAAACAATCATAATAGATAATAATAAACTAAATATCTAAAATACTTAGTTTTTTATAATAAAAATATTCAATAAAATGGTATATATTATCATTAAAATACACTTATTACATTCTAGATCAGTTGAAATAATTGTTTTTATTTATCTATATTTCTGTAGAGAACCCAAATAAAAAAAGAATTCAACAATTAAAGTAAAGAGGAATATAGTTATAAATTGATCATTTATCTTGTTCTATAATTCATTAAATAAATTATAATAAAAGAAATTTCAAACAACATAAATTCAAAAATTAAAACTATAATAATGTAAGCTTTGAATCTTATATAAATTAAATTTGTGCATAAACTTTTGATTAGACCTAAAAGTTCATAAATTATTAAAGTTATTTTGATAATATTCTTAAAATAGATATCATTTAACACTAATGGTTTTAAATAGATAATTAAAATTATGTATGATTAATTAATATTTATTTTATATTTCAATCATTTATTATTAAAGATTCTGATAGAGTATAATAAGTTGTAAATTATAAGTAAATGATGGTTCTAATTAATTTTATTACAAAATTTGAATAATGAATAAATCAAAATGGAACTGCATTGAATAATTAATTTATATTAGAGTTTAATAAAAATTATTTAATTTAAGTTAAATAGTTTATATAAAGCAGTTAAAAAACAATGGATTTAATATGCTTATGTTAGAAGTTAGATGGATTGAGAAAGCATAATTTTTAAGCAAAAAATAAAAATATATAATAAAATAATTATAAGTATAGAAAGTAGATGTATGTTCAAATTTGGTAGTAATTATTAGGGAGTTAGGACAGTTCTAATGTGTCTTTGATTAACTCAAAATTATTGGGATTATTCGATTAATGATCAATCTTCTTTTCATTTAATAGATATGATAGCATGCTCCCTGGTGGTTATACTTCTTTTCCGTTATTGGTTTCTATTGATTCATGCTTTTTAAGCAAAAATTAATTTGTATTTTGAGGAGAACCTAGGTACTCCTCATTGATGAAAATGATGTAAATTTATTTTTTGATTTTTTTCTTTATACCTAAGACTTTCTTTGCCTTCATTTCAGCTTCCCAGCGTTTGTTGATTTCGAAATACGTTGGTATTTAGGTTGATTTCTCTCTATTTTATTTGTTATTGCAAAAATGAGATGTCGGTGTTTTAAATTCGAGAAAATAGATGGGATGGGGGTCGGTTGATTATAAATGATATAAAAATTGGGTATATATATATATTTATATATAATAATAAGTAATTATAGAAATACTAGAATTCTAATTTCAATTATAAAGAAGGCAACTATAAATATTAAGTTAATAAAGAGAGTATAGAGATAGAATATTAGATGAAATGCAAAATGTGTTTGTATTGTTTATTATTTTATATGAAATATTAATGAATATATTTGTGAATACTTGAATATTATTCTGATCATTCTCAAGATTGTAAGATAATTATTGGTTGTGTAATTGTGGAATTTAGAAATTAAATTAAAAATTGAGATCATGGATTTTATCATCAAAATAGTATTAAAGGTATTAAAGTTGTGATTAAAATCAATATGTAATAATAATAAAAGAAACAAAGTTGGATTCAATAATTATTCTGTGGATGTGTTCGAGAAGAACCTCTTCATTAAGATTAGAAAATACAACGTTTGTCAAGTAAAATGGAAATTTAGAAACAGAAGCCTGTTAATCTAATATCCATGTAACAATAGTCTGAAGGATGGTTAAATAAGACTACATCTTAAGAAGTTGATTACTCAGCAGATATAGAAAAAGATGTAGATTCAGATGAGGATCACTAAAAAGTATATAATAGATAACTTTCTTATTTGGAGTAAAATTCTTAGCTTCAAAAGACAAGTTTTTCTGATGTAAATATTATGGAATAAAATAGGAATTCAATTCAAATAACATTGAAATGAAGTTATTGCATAGAATAGGTGGTTTATTATCAAGATAAAGTAATATATAGATAGAGATGTAGTCACATCTATGGATTATGAAAATATTCAAAGATGTTCAATTAATTGTATAAGATAAGGAATTTGAATAAAAATTTAAATCTTAATTGATTAATCCTGCTATTGTTGATATAATGAACTAAAGAATTAAATCAAATACAATTTTATTGGCTCATGATCCAACAGGATCTATCTTACTTAAATTAGCAAGTCCTAGTAGAAAGATCTAATACTTATAATAAGATAAGACATTCTAAAATATAATCGATAGAGGAATTTGTAAATCAAAAGTGAAAGTAGATAAAGTTTTGAAAATGGATTTAGATTAGAAAATAGATATTGTAATAGTGAATCTATATTATATTGACTGTAAAGATAATCTAAAGAACATTATGTATGAATATTTGCAATATGCTCATGACATTATTGTTCTATTATAACCAAACATAGAAAATTCTATAATATATGATTCTGCTGAGTAAGCTATCTCATTATCTGAACAAGCTAATTAAAGTTGCAGTGTTGAACTTTAATGTTTAACTGATAATAATAATAATATTATAGCTAAATTACTTTATTATGGAGATATCACTGAAGTAATAATATTAATGATTAATTTATAGATTACATTAAATGATGAATTAAACTTTGTTTATTCTTGTATTGATTCTTCAATCAAGAAATAATATAATTATAAACTTATGTTTAGAGATTTAAGAAATTAAATGGGTATGAGCAAACTCATTAGAATGTTAAGTCAATTTCAAATTATTTCAGGAATTGGATCATTTGCTGAATTTGCTACTAATATTAATGGAAGCAAAGATAAATATTAATTATTGAATATACAAACTAAAGATTTTGAAAATGAAAATCAAGATGAAAAACATAAATTAAGTGAATTATAGTCTTCCTCTTCATCAACCGAATCAGAGCCAGAAGATAATTAAGATAGATTTGGGTCAAGGAGTGAATCATTTAATTAATCTTAAATGTTTGAACCTCTTTAACTCAAACAAGCCTATTCATAACCCTTTAAAAATTGATTTATTACATTGTTTATAATATTCTAAAATTAAAATGTCATATTACTCTGGATTTCAAAATAGATAATAACTATAGCAATATGAACAATTATTATAATTGCTTCTAGTCACTTTAAATAAGAGATTGGTTAAGTTTTACTAAAATGAAGAATGTGATGAATTAGCATTTCGTAATATATTTCACAGAATCATATCTGGACTTAAATCCTTAGAATAATAGTATATATTAATTACATAATCTAATAGAAAATTTATGCCTCCAAGATTTAGTGAAACAGTTAGAATTTTATTTGAGATTTTGAAATTAGAAGAATAACAAGAAGTATCAAAATATCTATATAGAGTGAAAGGTTATACATGAATCCATAATTTGATTTTATTTCCCGATAAGCCAATATAATAATGAATTAAGAAAAGAAACCAATTTAACATCTGCAATATAAATTATAAGAAGATCAATAAGAAATGCCACCTCATCCATTAATGCAAGTTGAATAGAGATAAGAATCAACTAAATTAGATATAGTTTTTGATAAAATGGATAAATAAGAGAAATTAGTTAAGCTAGAATAAATTGATAAAAACAAAAAATATGATAGTGGAATAACTGAAATAACTACTCCTCGTAAAATTAAAGAATCATTAAAATAATAGTAATTCAATTAATAATAATAATATAATTTGATACCAAAAGAATTTATTAATTAAATAGAGGAATGTGTAACTAGAAATGTGTTAGATAAATTGAGTCTTCCAAAAAGATCAAAGAAAAAAAAATAAAGATCTTCATCTAATTCATTTTAATTTAGACAAGTTCTTTTAACAACTAGTGATAAATAGAATTAATCTTTTTAATCAACAAAGAGAAAATTCAACAATTTAATATGAATCATATATATTATTTTTTTGTCTTCAATTATATGAATGATATATTTCATGTTCAAAAATGTAATAATCTATAAATACCATTTATATTCTTTAAATTTCTTTTATGATATGCATATATATTGGTTTATAAGATAAGATACATATTATCTTAAATAAATTATCTAAAACAGTTAACAAATATTTTCAAATATAAATAATTATTTCAAATATTTTATCAATATTATATATTTAATAATTCATTCTAGAATTTATTGAAGATTAATTCATTCAAACAAATATATAAATTTTGTCAAAAAGTTATAATAAATAATGAAAAAAACATTTTATTTGTTATGATCACACTAAAAGCCCTTATATGGTAAATAAATTTTATTTAAGCACTCCCACTTAAAATTCAAATTGCCAAAACTTAAATACTATAATTTTTTTCTATTGAGATTCTTTGTAATAATGGAACAAAATATAACATAAAGCAGTCTAATTATATTATGTAATTAATAACCTTCAAAATTATGTTAAAAACACAAAAAACTAGTGTCATTCTAACAATAGGATCACCTGCCTCTCCCCAAGTAGGTAAAGTTTTATCAGTACCACTCCACCAATTCTAATATTTAATGAATTTATACTTTGTATATACTTATCCATACAATATCATTAATAACACTTAAAATAGTTAAAACACCTACTATTTTTATATAGGTTGGCTCAAAGCAATCTCTACATACAATTATCAAATACAACATTGCTAGGATTAACTTATTATATTGATATTTATACATCCAAATAATCTGGACGAGCAAAACATTAAAATAAAGCTAAAAGCAACATCAGCATGTATAAAATAAACCCATAATATAACTCATCTGACAATTCATCTTGAACAATATTTGGATCAATTTGATGAATTTGTATATTTTATTATTGTTAAGGTTACATTGAAAATGGTTTCTATTATGGTGAAATATTTTATTGCTATTGGTATATAAATGCTTAATTTTATTGGGGTAAAGAATAGTTTTGTGGTTATTTTAATGATTATTATAAATTATTTCTAATGTTACTTTCCAAAAATGGTTATTGAATAGTTAATAAATCTCGTTAATAATCATCAATGTCAATTTAACTCTATTAAATAGTTTGTTCATATTTAACAATCATTTCTTAATGATATTTTAACTAATAGTTATAATTTATATATACCTTATTGTGAATCCATTATGATTCAATTTATAAATATGTTTGTAATTATTGTTATCTGTCATTAACCAATTATAATTGCTAAGAATGAACTTATTGATCATGCATTTCACCCAAATCTAAATGACTTTAACCAATTAATATTCTTCTTTGGTTTTTATCTTATACAAATAATTTTATTAAAATCTCTTCAGATCCAGTTTATATTTGACTTATTATTAAATTATATATACAAATTTAATTATTAGTTAAAAGTTGGATTATATTTGTCACCTGTAGACATTTGGGTCTATACTTCAGCACCATCCAATCCTACACTAACATAACTATATTAATAATCAGAATATTGAATATTATGAGCTTATTTAATTACTATTATTAATTGAGAATCTCTATCTACTCCTTATGGGTTTAATTTTTAATTATCTTTTTATTAATATCTAATACATTATAATTCTTATGCTAATTGTTGACATTCTTTCAATTCTTCTCTATATTATTGGATTTGTTATTCAGTCTGATTTAGTTTTTTCTTTAGCACTTTATCTGCTTCTATAATAACTTATGCAAAATCTTCTAACTAAACCTGACCTCTTTAATTTGGTTAGCATTATTCAAACAATTGTTAAGCAACATCACGATCATACAATTATCCAGTCTATGCTATAAATAGTCAACCTTACAAGTTTGTCAAGTGCAGAAAATAATTATTCTTTTTAATAAGCTTATCCTTAAGATAACCCTGTTCTTTAGAAGCCATTCAATATCGAATTAATAGTTGGGCTATATTGCAACGACATGTAATATTTAAATTTATATAAATATATTATTGTATTACTTATTTAATAGTACTCTTCTATTTCTTATTTATAATCTAAATTAAATCTTAATTTTCTAAATATATTTCATTCATTTCTTATCTACAAAAGAGAAAATAAGATCTTTTGCTTTATTTTTAATAATTATAACAATTTTAGGCTCTTTATTTAAAACAAAATATCTTACTAAAAAATAATAATATTATTTCTGCATTTCTACAATATTCAAATAGATAATTTTAAGCTATAATATGAATAATTTTATAGAAAATATTTTGATAAGAAATCCTATGAATATTATTTAATAGAATTAATAATACAATAAGAATAATGATATTAATTTATTAATGGATGTATATCTACAAAGAATCTAATTTTATAATCCTATCATTAAACTTAAAAATAATTCAATAAGACGTTTAAAAATTCCATTTATATTCATTTAATATTATTTAAATAAATTTATATACTGTATGCTTCTAAAACCTTAATAAATTAAAATATTATGAAGCTTTTTATAATTTTATTTACTATATTAAGAAGAAGACTCTAAATATTATGACGATTATTTAAATTTATATATATATATCAGATTAATGCTACAGCTCTATTTAATAATTGATCATTAACATCATGAACCACTTCATTAATTCGCAATATTGTGATCTTTTATCTATGTCCCTAAGATTTCTAATATCTCTTTCTTCTCTTTTTTTTATAAATTAGTTCTTTTTCACTTAATGTTTATTATTCAACTGTTGCTAAAACTTTTGCATTCTCTACAAATGGTCTTCCTAAAACAGTATAATCTTTTGCTCCAACCATCAATACTTAATCTAACTCAATTGTTGTGTTAATATCCAATTCTTCCATATATTCTGTTATAATCTAATCATCCTTTACTACTTTATATTAGCTACTTCCAATTTTACAAACTGCAAATTTAAGAGATGTTGGCAATTCAATACCTTTCAATTAATCATGTACAATAAATTTGCATTCTTATGCTACAGGAGGAGTCTATTAATTACATCAAAAATAGAATAATACCCTTTGTCTTTCTAATTCTTGATGTCTAGCTCTACGTTTGGCTTTCTTTTCTAAATCATTTCTCCATTTTTGAGTGTACATGATGTATCTCTTATCAGTAAATTTGTTATTGTAATATTCAAATATTTCAGCCTTGTCCCTCTCTTTAAAGTACTCACTAAATATAAAGAGTCGAGGTTGAGTAATTAAGGATCTTGTAAATAATTATTTGATCATTAATTAAAATAATTAAGCTAGTTAGAAAATAGAGGTTTTTGATATTTTTATTTTAGTATTAAAAAATGATAAAATTAAGAAACAGTCTATGAATTTGTTTGAATTACATATATGTTTGAAAAAGAGTTAAATTTGATTGAATCAATACATATATATAAAATAATTTTGCACAAACATCAATTAAAATCTTTTTTTATTTAATTAATAATTTGAGAATAAATGTCTGGTATTTAGTCAAAGTATATAGGAAGAGGAATCACAATATTCTGAACATCCAGGAGGTTGGATTGAGTGGTTTTGTGCTCACGAAGATCATTAATTTTTATGCGAAGTAGATGATGATTTTATTCGCGATCCATTTAATTAAATTGGAATAAAAAAACAATATCTTAATGAAGCCATCAACATGATTTTACAGTCTACTTCACCAGAAGATTAAGATTTAGAAGATGAAAGGTTTTCATATTTTAATACATCACAAAAGATTTTTAGAGGTTTATTAAGAAGCATCTGATATTTATGGTCTGCTACATGCCAGATTCATATTTTCATCAAAAGGATCTGCAATAATGAGAGAAAGATATTTATAAGGCAAATTTGGTCATTGTCCTAGGATATATTGTGAGAAGTAGAATGTCATTCCTATTGGGTTATGTGAAGATTTAAAAACAGCAAGAGTTAAGGTTTAAAATAAAATAAGAATATAGGTGTTTTGTCCACGTTGTGAAGAAGTTTACATGCCAAAAAAAAAGTGTGCTGATATTGATGGTGCTTATTTTGGAAAATCATTTCCATAATTTTTGTTGATGGTTGATATATATATATTAAATTCCTTAGACATATCCTGATTTACATCCAAAATATTAATTATTACCAGAAACTTAAATAAAGGCTAATTTTGAACCCACATTATTTGGATTCAAGATTGCTGGCAAATAGGGCAGTAAAATTAAAAGGTTTGAATAACAACTATAAGTAAACTAAATTATTACTCAACCAATCATTTAATCAACTGAATAAAATGTTCTAATATAAGAACAAAAATAAATTAGAATATAATAATAATAATAATAATAATAATAATAACAATAACAATAATAATAACAAAAACAATAATAATAACAATAACAATAACAATAACAATAATAATAATAACAATAATAATAATAATAATAACCATCAAAAGAATAAAATTCAGAACCTAATCATAAAAAAAAAAATAAGAAAAAGCATAAAAATTGATATAAAGATATTTGGTATTATCTATATATATGTTAATTTATTCTTTATCTATAAAAATTATACAAAATGCTAATCAAACAAATTTACGCTGCACTCCAATAATTCGTTTTATATAAAATACCTGCCAAATACTAACAATAACTATAATTAAAGTTTCAACAATTGTATAAATGAAATATATCTTATTATTATCCCTCAAAAATTGATACCCTCCTTCTCTTTTTTATTATGAAAATTTAGTATCAAACATTAGATCATTCAGTCCAGTATATAAACTAGATAGCTTTTTTTAAATGGGATCTAAATCCGATTCTTTTATATGTTCATAAGTTGCATTTCGAATATCTATTGCAAAAGTCACAATATGATTGCTTTTGCCCTCTGAATTAAATGAGTTTTTACATTTGTATTGCTGAACACAAATTTATAATTTCCAGGATTGGTGATATTTACAGAAAAAACGGCTTCTTTCTTTTAATTCTTATTGTCAATAATTTTTCCTCTTGGATCCTTGATCTATAGGATGTTAATAGCTATCATACACTAAAATCAATTTTTTCTTTATTCATAATTGATAAAAAGAATGCTCCTCTTATATTAGTTGGGTGTTTTATATATTATTCTAAAATTTCCACTTCTCCCTTATTTAACTCAAATGATAACATGTCATCTGGAATGAAGTCAGCCATCTACCCTTCCCAATCATCCATTAATTATTTTCTCTCTTCATGATCTGTATTATTATCATTAGTTTCATTAGAGGCTGATTTACAATATGCAGATATAATGAATATTAAGAATAATTTCATTTATTATAATAATTTTATTTTTTTTTGTAATATTAATAAATTATTATGCAGATTAAAAGGAATAGACCAAAAATGGGTGTTCCAAAGTCAACCATACTAAATACTCAATAATCTACAAGTCATTCGTTGTGTAATTCATTAATGAAATAATATCATTCTAGCAAATAATAAATTGATTGGTTTAAAAACAATTCATGAACCTTTCATAGATGAGAACCAAAGTATAAATTTACATAAATAACAAAAAGAAATGAGGCAAACTCTTAAATTATCTCCTGTCTAATAATTGTTTAATTATATATTTTATAACTTTTAGATCCCATTTCAATTTTGATTCAACCTTCCGATAGAAAACACTTATTTAGAAAACTGAAGGTAATACTTCTGAACCTCATCTAAAAATTAATATGAAAAATCTTGAAATTCCTAAGGAAAGACTCTTATATGCAACAGAAACAAAACATATTTCTAAATCATTAATCGACTTAGATGATGTATGTTATTATTGATATAATTAAGCAATTCGATTATATCAAGACATTTAGAGCAATGCCCATGTAAACTATAAAAGAAATCTATGATATTGATCGCAAAGAGATACAAAGATTATGTTCGGCAGAAAAGCATAATCCAATAGATTCAAGATTAGCTCCTATTAGACCATAATTATAGTAACCTAACATTCCAGAATTTCGTAAATATTTTAAAGAAAATGAAAGATATTAAGAAATGCAGCAATATTATTAAATTGATCCTAATATATATTAAAAAATGACAGAAAAAGTATGTACATTTCTAATATTAGATTAAATAAGAGAAATTAATGCCAAGAGAGATGAAATTATTCACAAATAATAATAATGATAAATTGATAGCAAATAATTTATTAGGATCAGATATGTATGTAGATCTGTTTTCAGAAGGATTATCATCATCTCATTTTAGCAATTTAAAATCACTTTAAATGAAAAATAATAAGTTAAATAATAATAGAATAACTATGATAGCCAAAAACCTACCTAGTAGCATTATTGATTTAGATTTTAGTAATAATGCTATAGGAAATGGAGGAATTGTAAGTATTTGTGATTTTTTAAATTCTAAAAATTGTTATTTACAAATATTGAATTTAGAAGATAATAAATTACGAGATGGATCTATAATGACTATTCTTAAGACTCTTTAATAGAGTAAAACTATTAAAATCATTAAATTTTCAAAAAATTAAATTACTGACATTAGTATGGATTAATTTGGAAATCTATTAAAAACAGTAATTAAAATTATAAAAATAGAGTAATTCACTTCAAGAAGTGTATTTGCATTATAATTAAATACGAAATCAAGGAGGAACTGTATTCTTTAGGGCTCTTCTGAAGAATTAATATATGAAAGTGCTGGATTTCTCTTTCAATAAATTAGGATAGCATAAAGAATGTGTCGAGATGATATCTGAGTAAATATTTTTATACATAAAGAGTTTTAGGTAAACCACATTCAGAATTATCCCATCTCGATTTATCATATAATAATTTTAATAATGAAGATTCCAAAATATTCCATTAAGCTATAATGTTTAATTAAATAATATATGGATTTCATTTTGAGGGTAATGGAGATTATTGTATCAATGCAAGAGGCTTTTTAGTTAATCAGAAAGAATTAGATTAGGAATATAAAAATTTTGTTTCAAAATAATAAATAGAACTATCAACATAATAATTTGTTGATTAAAGTTTAAATAGTATAGATTTGAAAAATAAAATGAATAAATTAGATGAAAATTTTTAATTAGTAGATCCATCAGTATTCAAAAGAATCTAAAGTACAGATTGGACAAATAAAAAGTCTAGAGATAATTGTTGGTTATGTGAGGGTTGGACAGAAATTAGATTTTAATATATAGTTGGTAAATCTGGGAATATTAGTGATTATCCAATTTATTTACATTTGGATTTTGAAAATTATAGGCCAATGATTATGGAATAGGATTAACAAATTTTTTTTCTTTTAAGAATGTGTCCACCTAATAGAAAAATTAGATATTTTTTTAGTAATCCCTTTTTGGATATTTAATTTACAGCTAAGGATTAACGTATAACAGCATTAGATGATTTTGAGCCAATAAAAGTATAAGGAATTCCAATGATTTATGCTGATACTTCTGTTGTTTATAGTTAAAAAATATCAATTGTAAATTATTTGTATGCTACTATCAATAAAAAAGTACTTGATTCATAAAAACATTATATTCCTACTGTGATATCTAGACCGAGAGAAAAAGAGAAAATAATTTATATTGATCCAAATAAAGAAAAAGAGAAGTAATGGTCAATTGAGAACTCTATCTTTCGAGATTTTTAAGCAGATACAGAAGGACATCTTCTAGATTGTTTTGATTTTGATTTTGAATGTGGTAGACTATAAAAACATATACCTGATTCTGAAGATTTAGATGTTTTAAAAACAAAGGTGAAAGTATTTTACAAAAATATATTGGCTTGTTATAAATATTATTGTGCTGAAACTCTAAATTATGAAATTCCATGTTTAAATCAATAAAGCTTTATAGATTTTATATCGTAAACAAACATACTTTAAAAATCAATATTAAATAATATAGATTTATAATTAACTTATTTATCAAGTTATGTAGTACAGAAATCAGCAGAATTTATTCATGTTCTTGATAAATGTTTAGTAAGATATTAATTTCTTGAAATCATTATTCGTTTGGCTAAAGAATAATATTTGAGAACAAATCAATGTAACAATATAACAGATGCTTTGGATATGTTATTTAAGTAAGATAATGTGCTAGATTTAATACAAGAATATGGAGTACCCTAAGATTGGAGAGATACTAGATATTGGACTTAATTAATGGATTCCACTATAAAAATGAAGATCTAATTCCTATAATTAATGTATGATTATGTATCAAAGATAACATTCAAACATAACAAATATGTTACTTTGATAGATTTTAAGCTTTTTATAGAATAATTAGATTTAGGAAGGTATGTTTCTGAAAAAGAACTCTATTTAATATATCTATAAAGTATGTAAACATAGAGAGATGAATTGAGAGAATCTAAACATATATAAATGCAATTTTTAGAATTTGTTGAGGCTATAGCAAGATTAGCAGAGAAGATATCTCCAATCTCACCAATGTATGCTGTCCGTAATCCAACAGTTAATAAAATTACTAGGAAATCATTACCCTTATTTGTTAAATTTGAGGGACTACTCTATATTATATTTTAAAAAATAAAGTAGGGAATAATTACAAAAACAAATGAATAATAAATTTAAGACATAGAAAAAAATATTATATCAAAAACTATATTGAAAACAATTCATGCCAAGAAACTGGGAGTGTTTGGTATGTTTATAAAAATTTATATTATTTTAGAGGAGGATAGAAGTTCAGATGAAGAAAGAGAGAAAGAGTCAAGAAATATACCATTATTACCAGATGAGAAAAATTAATAAGAAGTAAAAGAGAAGAAATTGATTGGGAGTGGATGGAGTAAATTAAGGAATTGGGCAAATAAAAAAAAGTTGTAGAAACAAGGAAATCCAGAATAAATTAATATGTTAAAATAATTATAAACATATTAAGATGAAGAAGAAAGATATGTTTAAGTAGAATATGAGCATGCATCAATTTATGAGAAAATGGAAATAAAATAAAGATAAAGAATGAAATAAGAATTTTAAAGAACTAAATTAAATTAAGATCCTACATTCAAATTTGAAGAGGAAGATGAAATAAAACAATTCTGATTTACAGAAACAAACAAAAACTTATATTTATTGTTATAAAAATCATTCCCATCCATTAATAAATGACAAATCAGATGATTAATGTTCATCTAATATTATTTGTAATTATTCATTAACGTTCAGATTTTATTTTTTTATTATATTAGATTTTGGTTTTATATGAAAAGAGATTCTACTTGCAATTCTAATATCATCTTATTATTCTTGTTATCGATTTTATAATTATTTTAATTAGCTTTTTATAAGTCCATTTTTTTTGTTTAAGTATGGAATTTTCATTGTATCAGGTATTTAAACATGATATTGTAATTTAGGTTCTATCTTATTTTCTTTTTATTTTTAATATGATAGATTTCGATTATTTTCAATAGGATAAACAATATATGATGTATTAACTCTTCTTCTTATATATTGTTTTTTTGCTTATTAATTTTTATGTTCTTATGTGTTTTCTAAATTTAATAAACCTTTTCTTATAATTTACTCAGTATGATTTCCAAAAACTTAGTTTGAATTTGAGAATATTAGATTTTCATTGATTTCTTTAATTAGAGGATACTTGAATTAAATTTAATTCAAAGTTTAATTGAGTGGTTGAATATTATAAAAAGTCTTACAATTATTGGAGTTATCAGTTTTATTATGATAAGATTACTTTTGAGTATTATTTTTCATTTAAAGAAATATTATTAATAAAATGTATAATAATAATCCAAGAAGTTCCTCTCATAAATAATTAAAAACTTTATAAAGTTAACTTTAGTCAACTCCAGTATTAAAGTCTATAGAATAATTGAAAACTGAAGGAATTCAATATTATTACCATTAAGGATATGAAAGAAAGGCTTTACATAAAATTTTTACACTTAATACAAAAAAAAGACATATTCAAAGATATATAAATCAACAAGTTTATAATGCTGATTTAAATGGTATTTCTCTTAAAGCTAGCTAAATGGATAGATTTAATTTGTATTAAAAAGGATTGACAGAGTATATTATTATGAATAATAATTTAGTGAATTACAAGCAAATTCTAAAAGTTATAGTAATTTATCTCGCTTGAAAAAAGGAGACTTTCAAACTAGTTCTACTGAATAACTCTATGGATATAAAAACTCACAGAATAGAGATATACGTATTACATCAGGTCAGAGAATATCATCCATCTAATAAGAGAATAATCAAATTAATTAGAATAGAATTTCTATATCAAAACACTAGATTAGACCAAAAAGAGAAGAACAATTAGTATAGGCTATAAGAAAAGACAATTTATTTACAATTGTTTATAAGTCTAACATCTTTTCCAATTGAATTATTTACTAATTATTTTTTTTTTTATGAATTTTAAGTTTAAAACAATCAGAAGAACTAGAAATGCATTAAATGCATAATAAATATATTGGGAAATAATTAAATTAAAGAAATATTTTAGAGTGAAAACTATATTTGGAGAAGATAAAAAATCTGAAATCATTTTTCATAGAACATAATTGCCAAACAAATTTAGAACTCATGATATGAGCTTATTTATAGAATAACATCAAGAAACATAAAATACTTTCTATTATATAGCCATAGGTTTATTTAGTTTTTCTATTATGCATTTCTATGCAAAAATGTTATATGATGATGATACTAGATATTGGGTTAGCATTCGATTTCCAAATCATATGAAATAATTTGATATTTTTAATAATCATATATAGCATTAATATGATAATATTTTAGAGAAAGTAATAAATAACAAATATAAGTTTAGTTGTAATTAAAAAATAAAGATTTGAGTGGAGCAGTTGGATATCATAATTTGAAACAAGGCATTAAAGATCTATTTAAAAGAGAGACTAAGATAATTGATTTTTAAACTACAGACTAATCTATATAAGGATTAGATAGTTTTTTATAAGAATAAGATAAAAAAGTTCTTAAATCAATTAAATGAATTTTATATTTGATTAACTTAATCATTAAATCGATGATATCATAAATCATTACAATCTTTCAAAAATTCCAGCTTTGTAACTTATTTCTGTTATCCTTAATTATTTAATTGGAGATACAAGACAAAGTTGTGGAGTTGAAAAAAAAGAAGACATTTATAAAATCATTTTAATTTTTAAAAACCACTTAAAAAATGATCCAACTTTGAAAATGAATTTATACAATGTTGATTATGTAGTTAAAAATAATGATTTAACTATTAAAGATTTAGATATTCATCATAAATGCAAATTAGAATTGAATGAAATTAAATAAAAAATTAAGAATAGAGATTAAAAATTGACAGAAACAACTTATTCATATCTAAGAGACTTATAAGGTCTTAGAGAATAATTATATAGATAAGCTAATAATCTAAATCATGATTTTTCAGATCAAAGACATTTTGATTCTTTTGAAATAATTGATCCAAAATATCGAGAGTTGTTGAATACTAAAGTTAACAATATTAAATCTGACTATGAATAGAAAATTAAATATCTTACATAAATATTAGAATCACAAAAAAAGGAAATAGGAGCATTGAAATCCTAAATATCTGATTATTAATATAGAGCAGAACATTATGAAAATCCTGAATTTTTAATTAGAAAATTATTTCATGTAGAAAGAGATCCTTATGAATTATGGAGATTAATCTAAGATAATTAAGGAAATCCTTTTCTCTTTTAAGTATTTTCAAATTAGAAAAAAGGTTATGGAATTGATTACATAGAAATAGATTAATTATTGATGGCTGTAAAAGTATAGGATAGAATATTTGAAAGACAGAAATAAACATTGGATTAACAACTTGCTTAATTTATGGAAAGAATATTAGAAGATGTATATGATTTAAGATAATAAATATTGGATAAAGAATCTGAATTAGATACTTATAAAAAAAAATATATTAGAAATCTCACTGTATTAAATAAAATTATTTTGAAAGCTTTTAATAAAAGTAACCTTTCAATTATTATTAAGTTATAAGTTCATATAACTTGTTGTTGATGAAGACTTCTTTTAAATTATGGAAAGACAAAGAACTTAAATTAGCTTCTCTATTAAAAGATTTATCTAAATTTTAAATTAAAAATCTTGAGCATGATTTATTTGATTATTTTATCTAATAAATAAATGAAATTTAAGATAAAGTAACATTTTTAGAATTGAAACTAAATGGTTAGAAAGTATTAACCAAAACATTGGAATCTAAAAATTCAATTATTCAAAATACATTAACATTATTAAAATGCAATTTCAATATTAAAAATTTTGATACAGATCTAGAGTAAAAATTATTAAAATTAGATAATTTTCAAATTAGATTTTGTAAAGAATTATTAGATCAATTAATGTTGTAGAAAATGACATATTAAAAGTATATATAATAAATTCAAAAACAAGATTAATATGTACAAACAGATAGCACAGAAATCATTGATTAATCCATTAAAACTAAAGAGATTATTATTGATAATGTAAATTTGATTACATATATAAAAGAGAAATATCAGGAAAAAAAAGAAAAATCCATACTATAAAATGGAATTCATAATTCAAATAGATCATATTCAATTTAAGAAAATCAGAAACCAAATATTGATTAATTGCCTTAATTAAAATAACAAAATAAAAGAATGACTTAAATTGATTCAAATACTATAAAGTAATCAAATTAACTCTAAATTAATGAATAATAAGAACAATAATCAAATAAAATTACAAGAAAAACATCTTTAAAAGAAATAGAATTAGCAGATAAAAAATAAACTAAATTTAAAACTGATTAGTAAAATCATTCTCCAAATAATATTTAAACTCAGAGAATTAATCCAAGTAGTTTTTCATTTGAAAATGAACCTATATCAAATAAACAAATGATTTACAATTCTGATGACATATATTTTGAGCAAATTGATAACACTTAATTATTTCCTCATTAAAGAAATTTACTTCCTTAAGTATAGGTTCATAAAGAAATAAAATAAAATATAAAACAAGCTAAATTAATTTAAAATAATGCTTAAATTTAATGTGAAAGTGAACCTGAAAGATAAAAGAAATATAATGAATTAAAAAATAAACACAAAAATCTTAAATATAAAAACAACATGATAATCTAATATGAAGACTATCCAAAATATGAATAATAAGAATAATTATAAATGTTTCTTAATCAATCAAGTTGTTAATCAAAAAAAAATAAATAAAAATTAACATAATTCATCTACAAAGTGTGAAAACAATTTTAATGATTATTTAATTTAAAATTAAAAATATATTTTTATTGATATTTAGAATATAATTTGAATATTGTTTTTAATATCTAAGAGACTTAATTTACATAACAAATCTTTAATTTTAATAAATAATAATACCAACTAAGAAATTAAAAGAGATTTTAAATTGTTGATTTTTTAATTTAATAACTACTTGAACTGCTTGAAAAATAATTTAATTAAAATAGAATAAAATAAGGAGAGTTTAAAATAATCCTAATTATCATACTATCTATTTATAATGTTGAAAATGATAAGATTTATAATTGAACTTAAGATTCTTCAATTTTATGATATTGATCAAAAAGTTAATTTCTATTTAAAATTGTAGAAACAAAAAGTTATAAAAGTTTCTTAAAAACAAATATATTGATATCCATATTTTTTAATAAAACTATATTTAAGGTTTTATAGATAAAATACTCTATAAAATATGTAGATATTGATATATAAAAATATATGATCTAATAATTATCAATTAATTTTAAATAAATAATTCATTAATACAAGATTTATGAAAAATAAATAAATATATCAAGAATTTGTTAGCTTAAGAATAAATGACTATTATCAAAAGATTTAGCAAGGACAGCATTCATCAAGATCTTATTGAGGTTCTTTAATATAGTACTTAATTTATCTTAGAGATTATCCAGGAATTTGATCTCGAAATGTTACTTTATGTTGTTTTTTTCCTTTCAAAATTTCATTTTAGAACATATCTCTCCTTTAGTGTGTTTTCTTCATTGCCCTCTCAGTTTCAGGATTGATTTCAATGCAATCACCTTCAGCTTTAATTAAATTTTCTAACTTTGGTTCAAACGATGACACTAAAATATTAATTTTAGGCATTGACATTTCATGCAACACAGATTTCAATGTTAAAGAATGATTACCACTCAGGTCAGTTACTTCTGAGTTCCTATTCCTAACACTGAATAAATCAATCATTATTGTTATTTTTATTTTTTCATATGAAATAATTGCAATTTTTCATCAACTAAATACTTCTAATTGATATTAAAAATTATGGAGAATCTTAAAAATATCATAAAAAAGAAAGATTAAAAAAAAAAAAGAAATTGATTTTTCATTTCCAATAATATGTAGAAAATAGCATTTATACTCATTTTTGTACAAAAGTCTCTAGAATCAGAATAGGAAATTAGCCATGATTAGTGATGATTTCAAGTTTTTGATCTATCTTCTTGTATTCAGTCTCAGGAACCTGACTAAATAAATATTGTTACTTTTAAGAATTTTAGATATGGATTTTCAATAGCTGGTTTATAAAATTAATCTAAATGAACTTTTGCTTTTGATTATAATACAATGGTATATTCCTTATTTTATTCAAGTAAAACAGGGGTAATTTTAATATAATATTGATTATTAATGACATTTAATTAATTATGATTCAATTTTAATTGTTATTAATAGATGAATTCAACTAGATTGTATCCTTAATGTATCGAGAAGATCATTGCTTATTCTTGCATTTAATCAATACCATTAATACATGGTTGCATAAAACCAATTAATTTACAATTACGAACTGCTTAAAGAGTAGTTACAATAATTTCATTAGGTTTAACTGTTAAAATCTCATTTTTAAGTAATTGCATAAATTAATTGATTTGTACCTTAGAATCAATTTTTTATATATTTCTATATGGATTTAATACCTCCAATTTTTATTGAACATTTTATAGCAGACTTTCAATATATTATGCAGACTCATATTAGATTTTAAATTCAATATCCAATTTAACTTCTTTATTATCTTTTTTTGATACTTAACTTAAATATTATGCAACAAATTAAAATTCTAATTCAGTTAATGTGTTTTCATTTTTTTATTAGAGATACTTTTCTATTGTAGATTCAATTTATTGTTTCATCTTTAATTGTTAAATAACTTCTTTAATTTTTAACTCAACAAATTCTAATTCTTTCATTAAGTTGATTCTTAGATTTATCAAATTGGTTGATATCAAAAGTAGATCATCATGTACTTATTTCTTTAATTGAATATATTCTTAACTCATTTTAATACTTTATTAACAATTCACAATAAGATGGTGTTAGTGATCATGAATACATTTTTTACAAATCAACTTATCTTCAATGCTACAGTATTATTCAATACACAGATATTATTTTTGTAAACCATGGCTATTACATTTAAATGAATTTGACATTTTATTTATATTTAATAATACACATCACAAATCCTATTTCTATGAATTTAACTTAGGTAAACTTGAGAATGACTAACCAGATTCAGTTTTCTTAATAACTCCTCTTACAAATTCATTTAAATTATCAACTGTTAGTTATTTCTTAAATCTAAAGTATTTTTTTATATTAAAATCAACTGCTACAACCTGAGGATATCTATATAATTTATATAATATATATAATAATACCCTTCTCCAATAACACTCAACTCTGCCTCAAAATCATCAAATTATTCTCCAATAAACCAACCTAAATTTGCTCTGCCTGTTAATGATAATGATGTCTATAAAATATTCATATAAAATTACTTTCTTTAAAATCTAAATTGCATCTTCTTATTCTTTCTTGTCACTTGGTAAGAATCCCAAAACGCAAAGGGCTTAAAAATAACTTTATAAAATCTTACTGTTGCAAATTTAATTTAATTTTTCATCAGAAGTTATTTAAATAACATCTGTAACAATAGATTAACCATCAACTGGTTTCTATTCCTTAATATATTTCAAAAGAGCTTCCAAATTTCTTTCTCCCTCATATTTTTTATGTGTATCCTTTTTATTTCCAGCAGGGAAAAAGTAAATTGTTGGATATGACTCAACATTGAATCTTTTTGCCAATTCAGTTTAAGCAGTAGCATCAACTTTGGCTATTGGAATATCAGCTTAATGAGATAATTTATTCCATTCTGGTTAAAGTTATTTACAATGTCCACACCAAGGGGCATAGAATTCAACAAACCAGGCTTCCTAACTATTGATAACCTACTCATCGAAGTTAGCATCAGTAAGAACAACAACCTTTGAATCATCATTTGCTGGTTGTGGTTTGATTTCAACTCCTAATCTATTCAGGGCAATTTCTCTAGCTCTATCCAAAAGATAATCTACTATTGCATTCTTTTTCCTTTCTCCTTCATAAGCAATAGGATCTGCTTTATTTACACCAAAGAATTTAATAGTAGGATAACTATTGACTCCATAAGGTTATCCAGCCTCTCCATCAGTAGTCATATCTAATGCACCTATTTTCAAAATTCCATCTAAAGCTTTTGCAGCTTTGTTATATTCTGGGGCTAAAGCTTTACAGTGACCACACCAAGGAGCATAGAACTCTACTAACCAAGGTTCTCCTGAATCAAGGACCAATTATTTGAAATTGTCTTTAGTAAGTTTGATTACTTTAGAATCAGCATCGTATAAAGCAAAGCATTATGTAATCATAAAGGACAGAAGAAGTAAAGAATAGAAGCTTTTCATTTAGATGTTATTTTTATTATCGTGTATTGTTGGAAATATTCTAGAATTTATAAATCTACACGTTATATTTATACTATATAATTATTAAATATTCCTTAATTTAATGATTATTTAATCCATATTTAAGTATTCAAATTTATTATAGAAATATAATTAAATAAAAATAGAGTTAATAACTTTGAAAACAAAAATAAAAATATATTTTAAGATAAAAAAAAGAGAAAAATTAATTAATAAAGAATAGATAGTAAAATATGTAAAATATATTTATTATTTATTATTTAATATACTAATATATCTCATGCACCAATTGCTAATTTGGATCTAGCTGCTTATTTTCTTGATTAACGAGCAACAACTTTATTATTTGCTTCTTTTTTAACATTCTCATCTCTTTCGGATGCCCAGATTTCAACATGTGCATTTGATGATAGGAATGCTAATTGAATAATAAGTATAATAATTTTACGATTGATTCTTCCATGAGCTCTGTATGTTCTACGTCTTCCCTTTTGAGCTCTGTTAACTTGAACATGATTGATGATCAATTTTTCATTACTCAAATTTTTAACTTAAGCATTAGCTGCTAAATTTTATAAGAGAGACAATACAATTCTAACACTTTTCTCTGGCCATCTACCTAAAAAATTGATTTTAATACTCAAATACCTTAGGATCTGCCAAATTCTTTAGCTTATGCAGTTCTACCAACACCTCCATTAAATCTTGTGAATGGAACGCATCTCTTATGTTAAAGGACATCTTGTAAATATTTAAGAGCCTAAGCAAGAGTTTAACCCTTAAGTGCTCTTGCTACTTCATATGTATTCTTAAAATGAGTTCTTAAATCACTAGCTTTAGCCTTTGCTGATTTTTTTGCAACAGCAGGTTCTCTGGCATATTATTTTCCCATTAAATTATATCCTTTTTAATTTATTTAATTTTTTTTCAAATTTTATTAAGAATTCAATAACAATAATGTTTTATATATTGATATTTAGATGTAGCCATTTTTCAATTATTTACTATAGCATATCTGACTCTATATCCACCTCCAAACTATTCAATATTTCCATTATTAAATAATTCTTTTGGTTGACTTTTGAATAAGAATCCTAAATTTCTTTTCTATTATGGTATCACATATTCATTTGATGTATAAAAGTTCTTGTCTAAAATATAATATTTAAAATGATACCTGTTAAAATTGCATAACAGTTATTTGAGGCAGAGAACTTGAGTATCTTTTCATCTTTAGGTAAATCAATGGGTCTTGGAACATAACTCTCATCATAGCCTGATAAATAGATTCTATTTTAATCTGTCAAAAACAAGGAAAGATTATATCCTAGATCAAAATCAATCACTTTTTCATTAGGTTAGAAGTATTTCAAATTAACTGGAGTTGGAGCATAATTTTCCTATTGTATATATTGATAATATTACTAAATCTGTTACTACATATTCTTATTATCTGACTCCTAATGAACCATAATAACTTCTACCCCATCCAACAACTATTCCTTCATCTGAAAACATAATATTATAGATTATACTTAATAATGCTAATGTTCCAGCAAAGCAAGATTTAATCTTCTAGATTGTGTAACCAGATTTACTCAATTATTCAAATATAGGATTAAGTTCTGGATATTTGAAATTGAGACTGCATCCATTACCTAATTCTCCTCTCTTTCCTGCACCCCATACATAGACTTAATTGTTTTCATTTACAACAATTGAATGATTGATACCAGCACTAACAAATTTACCTTTTGGAGTTCCAGCTAATTTTTAAACTGCTTAAGGAGTTACAACATTATTCTAATAGTTATCTCCTAATCCACTAACTTTACCTTATAATTAATCTAAAAATGAGGTATTTGCATTTCCCCAAGTATAAACATTTCCATCAGCTTAAATATTAAAAATTATTGATATTACAAGCTAAAGCAATTGCATGATTTGATCCCAAAGCCACATCAGTAACTTTTAAACCTTTATCTCTAAAGAATTTAACCAATTAAGGTGTTTAATGTTCTTCTGTGTTGCCTAAGCCTAATTATCCATATTAATTGTGACCAAATGTATATAAATCACCATTATCTTATTATTTAATATTAAATGTATACCTGTAATGACTGCAGTAAAGTANATTTTCAATTATTTACTATAGCATATCTGACTCTATATCCACCTCCAAACTATTCAATATTTCCATTATTAAATAATTCTTTTGGTTGACTTTTGAATAAGAATCCTAAATTTCTTTTCTATTATGGTATCACATATTCATTTGATGTATAAAAGTTCTTGTCTAAAATATAATATTTAAAATGATACCTGTTAAAATTGCATAACAGTTATTTGAGGCAGAGAACTTGAGTATCTTTTCATCTTTAGGTAAATCAATGGGTCTTGGAACATAACTCTCATCATAGCCTGATAAATAGATTCTATTTTAATCTGTCAAAAACAAGGAAAGATTATATCCTAGATCAAAATCAATCACTTTTTCATTAGGTTAGAAGTATTTCAAATTAACTGGAGTTGGAGCATAATTTTCCTATTGTATATATTGATAATATTACTAAATCTGTTACTACATATTCTTATTATCTGACTCCTAATGAACCATAATAACTTCTACCCCATCCAACAACTATTCCTTCATCTGAAAACATAATATTATAGATTATACTTAATAATGCTAATGTTCCAGCAAAGCAAGATTTAATCTTCTAGATTGTGTAACCAGATTTACTCAATTATTCAAATATAGGATTAAGTTCTGGATATTTGAAATTGAGACTGCATCC
The DNA here is from genome assembly GCA_905183005.1 of Paramecium pentaurelia. Lineage (NCBI taxonomy): Eukaryota > Ciliophora > Oligohymenophorea > Peniculida > Parameciidae > Paramecium > Paramecium pentaurelia. The sequence continues at coordinate 556,228 of CAJJDO010000009.1, read as the reverse complement.
ATTACCTAATTCTCCTCTCTTTCCTGCACCCCATACATAGACTTAATTGTTTTCATTTACAACAATTGAATGATTGATACCAGCACTAACAAATTTACCTTTTGGAGTTCCAGCTAATTTTTAAACTGCTTAAGGAGTTACAACATTATTCTAATAGTTATCTCCTAATCCACTAACTTTACCTTATAATTAATCTAAAAATGAGTTATTTGCATTTCCCCAAGTATAAACATTTCCATCAGCTTAAATATTAAAAATTATTGATATTACAAGCTAAAGCAATTGCATGATTTGATCCCAAAGCCACATCAGTAACTTTTAAACCTTTATCTCTAAAGAATTTAACCAATTAAGGTGTTTAATGTTCTTCTGTGTTGCCTAAGCCTAATTATCCATATTAATTGTGACCAAATGTATATAAATCACCATTATCTTATTATTTAATATTAAATGTATACCTGTAATGACTGCAGTAAAGTATTCACTTGGATATACTTTAGCCACATTACCATTAAATGCATCTATTCTTCTTGGTCTCAATTAATCTCTTTATGAATCCTAATTGATTCCACAACCTAAACTATGAACTCCCCAAGTGTATAAATTGCCTGCTCTATAAATTGGACGAGTCCATAATGACTTGAAAAGAACACTATGTGTTAAGCAATTCATAAAATATTTATTTCAATATCTAATTAATTATTTATACACAAAGATTCAAAAACTCTCTTTTATATATATATTCAATCTCTTATTTTTACACTTTTTAACATCTATATCGACAGTTATTTGGAATATAATAATAATATTTTATTAGATATAATTTCTGTTTGTTTTTAAGAAGTAAGAATCAAATAAGAATTATGTTATGAACAATAGAAACATAGAATTGTATTTATTTATGTTTTAATAATTAAATTACATGAGTGATTTAATCTCTAAAGCTATATCAAATTTCTAAGACAAAATAACTGAATATTACCTTCCCATAATAAATCCTAATTCTTTTGAATCTAGAGAACCCAATAAGAAAGTTTAATTGAATAAAACAAGCAAATCTAAATCGTAACATATAATGTAAAAAATAATTGCAACATCATCAAACCATTCCCCTCCAAATACAGGGACTACTTAATAGTATTCTTTTGGATAGAGTAATCAACCTAAAGATAATGATTCTATCTAACCATCTAGTTTAATGAATAAAACCATTGATTAAAAAGAATCTTAGAATGATATGATTAACATAAATTAGTTAATTCAATAAAAAAAAAAAGAACTAAATGCTGAAAAGAATTATTTTCTTAAAGAAATAACTAGAATTAGATGTAATTAACTCTTTCATTATTAGAAAATTTCGAAATGAAAGCAAAAATTAGGAATAAATTTCAAAAAGAAAGAAAATCTACCACTTCTTCATAAGATAAATATGAAAAATGTTGGGATGAGACCTTAAAAGAAATAAATAAAGATTCTAAAGAATTTTATTAATTAATTGAATAATCAAACTAAGATAAGCAATAATAATTTAAAAGAATTTAAAAATCAAAACCTCTAAGAAGTCAAGTAATCTTATCTTTTTATTATTTTAGATATTTTCTAAAATTAGAGAATAAGAGAATCAATATTTCAAATAACGTTCTGGATCTATCATAAAATTAATGAAATAAAGATAAATACAAGTAGTAGATGAAGTTTCTGCATAAATTGAATAAGTTTAATTATTAAAAAAAGAATAATAATATTAAAGATCCAAAGAAAGAGAAGAAGGTAAACAAGAAATCATTAAATCTTTAAAGTTTAAAGAATAAGGAAAATTACTTAAATTATTATAGAATAAGTCATCAAATCGTCATCTTTAACTTTCTAGAAAAAGCATTGAAAAATCAGATGATGTTACTAATTCATTTTCAAAAAGAAATAAAATAAGATCAATAAGTTTTAATTGTGCATTACCTACTATTGATTTAAAATAAGATGAAGGATTAATTTAAATGATAGTTTAGTAATAAAATTAAATCAACCAAAAATTTATAGATAAACCTCAGTTTAATAGGAAAAATTTGATTGGTAATCAAATTAATGGTAACCCCTATTCGGACTTATCAAAACTAATTAGATATTCATGATATCTTATTGTTCTCATAATTCAAGTATTTATATTTTATTCAATTAAAGAATAAATATGAGTAAATCATCTAAATTATCTATTTCTCCTCTAAAGAGTTAATAGTCCTTGTTTCCAACTATTTCATTTAAAACTTCTGAGTCTCCTTCAAAAGATTTGATTCCCCCTACTAATTATATGTTATTTTAATAAAAATAGGATAAAATAGCTACTAATCAAATGAAAAATAGTAAATAGCTAAATTAAGAAAGAGCAGAAACTATCTATAAATATCTTCGTTAATTAGTACTAGCAAAGATAGATTATAACAAAGAAAAATCTAATATATAATACTAGGATCCAATAACTGATTCTAAGGATACAATTAAACATTTTTAGGAATCTAATTCATCCTTTCATTACTTAAAGAAAATTGATAATAAATTAAGCAAATAAAGTATTTAAGTTATCATATATATAATTAGAGTTTAAAAGAAGTAGTAAATCATGTATAGATCTTACTGCTTAAGATAATTTATGTAATTAGATCCAAAATAATTGCATAATTGAATAAGACTAGGAATAAGAAGATTGTGAACACAATTTTTCTCATATTATTAAGAATTAATTAAATATCTCACCAAATTTATATAATAATTTCAAACATAATAAAATTTACAAGTTATCACCACAAAATTAATCAAATGTATTTTATTAAAGTAATTTAGGTTGTCTTAGACTTTAATTAATAGAATAAAGAATATCGAGAAAAAAACTATTAAATTATTCATATGATTAAAAATGTTTAGTAAGATCTTTTAAGACAAAGAGATGAAGATAGATAAAAATTGGAAAAAGATTATAAATTATAAAAAATTTTAAGGTAAAAGGAAAGAAAAGAAGGATTATACAATGCATAAGTAGGTTTGAAAGATAGAAAATTTAAATTATTGTTAAATGCTTTAAAAGGGTCTTAAAATAAATAAGTTTAAGATCATTTAGTATTAAATATTAAAAGAAAAAATAATAATATAGGGAATTAATCTTCTATAATAAGTAGATAAAGTTCCTTTTAATAATATAACCTAAATTATATTACTGATAATGAAAAGTTGATTAGAAAAATTTCTTAAATATCTGATGTTTGTAGTTCTGAAACATCATTAGACTCAAAATGTTAGATATGTAATAAATATAAATTAATTGTAGAATTTACCAAAAAAATAAACTATAAGCCTACTTGATTTTCCATTGTATAATTTTCTATAGATTATATTAAATTGAGTGTTATTTAATAATTTTATTGGAAAATAAAGTAACAAATAATATAAAATGTCTGGAGAGTTACCTAAAATCACTTCTAAGAGTTTATTTTCTACTTATGTAGAAAAAAAGAATGCTGAAGAAGAAGCTGTAAAAATAAAAAATAGAATTGATTAAATAAGACAAGAACGTGAAAAAATATTAAAAAGAATATAAGCAGAAGAATTAAAGGCAGAACAAATTTACAAACATAGATTGGAATTATAATTAAAGGTAATTTGTACATTAAAATTATAGAAAGAAGAAAAAATCAGATAGAAGGTTGAAGCACCCCCTCCTTTCTCTTTAAGTGTTTCTAGAGCTTAAAGAGAGACTTTAAAGAAAATAAAAGAAGAAATGCTTAACAGAAAGAAAACAGAAGTAAAGGAATTTAGAAGTTGGCATCGATAAGATTTATATGAAACAAGAACTTAGAAAAGTTTAGATCATGAAACTTATCGTTCTAAAGTCCTTTAAGGTAAGGAAGAAGAGAGATAGGCAAATTTAAATACATTGGCTAAATTAAAAGAAAGAAGAGATAGAATCAGATATGATATAGAAATTGAAAAAGATAGAGTTCTAAGAGAGAAAAGTGAATATGATTAGAAAATCTAAGAATTAGAATAATTAGAATAATTAGAATTAGCAAATTTATAGAACACACTCTAAAGATAAAATTAAACAAAAGAAAAAGTTAATTTAGCTTAAAGTCTATCACCTAAAGAATTTGAAGCTAAATTTGGTTATAATTCTACAAGAAATATATAGAATTCAACAAGTTCATGATAATATTTATAAATATTAAATATTATTTGTGAATTATCTAATAATTTATTCCCGTTTCTTAAGATTCTCATTATTTATATTAATTCTAGATTACATAAATATATATAATAATATTTAAGATATTATAAATCAATCAGCTAGCATATAATTATTTATACCCTATCCTGACTAGATATTTCCATTTTCTAATAATTGCTTTATTGATTATCTTTTAATTAGAGAATTAAATACTTAATTTCTTATAGAGTGTACTATTCTGAAAATTTGTTAAAAATATTTTACTAGGGGATATTAGTTTCAGAAGACTATTTGATATAATTTAAAATCTAATATTTAATGATATATTTTTACTTTATCTGACAAACTTAATTATTATTATTTAAATTATTCTTCTTCTACAATTTATGTATTTGTTTATATAAAAATTTGATTTTTAATTTGATTAGATTTAATTGCTTATTGTATAATATTAAGCATATGTTAAATTACTTAACCAACTTAATTTAATTTTGTTATATTCATAATATCAAAGATTATTTACTCTTTTTGAATTCTAGTTCTAAGTAAGAATTAAAAATAATTTGTATTTAATTCTTCTTCTTTTTCAAAAATTTAATACATTTCTTTAATCTAATTACTTTCTGATAAAAGTAAAGTAAGAGTTTCAGAGCCACTATCATCATTAATTACTATTGATGCTTTGTTCTATTATTCAGAGATTTTTGATGCTCTTGCTACAATCTGGATTAATGTAATTTATTTATCTTAATATAAGATCTCATTTTTATCAATTGTAGATATTTTAAGTCTTTTCATCATCTTAATTGTCATATTTGTAATTTGTTCATTATAGTTTATTCCTTGTTTGTATGCTGATTGATTTTTTTATTCACTAAACTATGATTATTAAAACATAATTAAATTTAATTATAAGCGCCATTTTTTAAATTAAACTATTTTTATCAAAAAGTTTAAAGCAGAATTTATATTAAAAATATAAGAAAATAATCATATAATATTTATATTGGATATCATCCTAATTTATCAATTTAAATAATTTAAATTTCATTAAATTCTTTACTCAATCTATTGCTTTATTTATTTTTAGCTGTCGAAATCTCCTTTTATACATCTTTCAATTTGTTATATTCAATATGTTATGATTTAGATAATCCATATATTTTTAAATCTTTTTTCTCTTCTCGCTATGAAGAATCATGAGATAATTAATTAATCTATTCACCATTACTTTCTGATTCCACTTTTAAAAATCTGAAATCAAATTCTTATTAAGGTAATGAAATCTCATTTTATCTTTAAGTTTACATTTATCTATTCTATTTTACACTACATAACTCACTTTAATATGTTTTTGTCTTCTCTTCTAATTACATTTTATCAATTGTATCATTAAACATATATTACATCTTTTATTGAATTCTTTACTATTCTACATAAGAAGGTACTTCATAATAAACCTATACTCTTTATATATTAAAATACCTTTGAAGTAAATGATATAAATTTAGATCTAATTGGTTTCAACAATTTTTACCAAACACTTTAATATAATCTTGTTAATCTCCTTTATAATAAAATGCCTTATCCTTAATAAAACAATAACTTATGATAATTAATAACAAATCTATTAATTGTTAAATATTCATATGTAGTTTTATTGGCAAAAATAAAATATGTATGCAAAACCAATAAATAAGTTGAGAACACTAAAAATCCTAAGGTTTTTAGAGCATAAATTACAAACTCTATTATTAAATAATCATTTATATGTATCAAATGTTAGATTTGTACAATTAAAAATAAAGTAAGCATAATAGTTAAGAAAAATACAAACAAATAAAAATACCGATAATTTCTTTATCCTATGCATTATCCTAACCATACACAATGATGATCAAATCCTTAAACACAATTATCACATCTTCTACAATGTGCAGTTGTACTAGTTTTATAAATTTTACATGAATCACAAAACTTTAATTCACTTACTTTTGTTTAAATCACTGATATAAGTTCATTTGTAAATTTTTATTTCTGTGGTATAAGATAACATTCAGTATACCTTATTCATATAATATTTTACTTTTTAAAATTAAGTATTTATTCTTGGTATTAAACCAGGGTCACTGAAAACAGTTAATATCATGAATATATCTGTAAGAACAATTAATATTATTTCTGCAAAAAATACTCCCAAATTTGGATAGATTCTGAATAGTTGAATTAAAGAAAGAGCATTCAAATAAATAAAGGATGCTACAAACATTAATCTGGAATAACCCATTACTAATCTTCCTTTTAAACAATGTTTTGACTTTCCATGATAAACTTAATAATAAGAAACCCTATAATCTGTACTTTGTATTCTCATGTATTTAATTAAATTTAAATAAAATTATAATATACAATTTATATGATCAAGTTCCTGAATTATATCTTCTCAATTTCAACAAAAATACATTCTATTTTCAAATTTAAATTAGATAAACAATTATTTATATTTTTTATCTGCATCTAACATAAATTAAATTATATTAATATATTTTATAGTAAACTTCTTTTTTTCATTTAATTAGTATCAAAATAATCACTCTTGATTTATTAATACCATTTCATAAAATAATTCGTTATGATTATTTATATTGTATTTATAAAATTATTATTAAGTTAAACAAGAATTAATTTATGAAATAAAAACGAGAAGAGTTTAGATAATAAATTAGAAAATAAGCTAATGAAAAAATTTTTTCATAAGTGAGAGGACTAATAAAGAAATCCAATTAAGAGTAGAATTAGATGGTTACAACAGAAAGTGAATTTTTCTAAGAACTTGCTTTGTAAATTAAAAAGGATTTTGATGAAAAAAATTTACTAAAAATTTTCAAAAAATGGGAAGACAACTTTGATAAAAAATAGTTATAAATCCTTTTATTTAACAAAGAATTTCCTTACTTCAAATTTTTAATTGCAAATTTTAAGATGACTAAAAAATATATTAAAATTTTGATATTCATTTTTGTGGCAATAGAACATGATATATCAGAAGTTCATAATGCTTTGTATTAATATTAATTACTTAATCAATTGCAAAGTAATTTTGAAAAACTAGATTAAGAGATGTAGTAATAAGTATCACATCTTGCAATATTAGATAATGTTTCTATTCAGTGTTTTAGTACAATATTCGCAATTATATCGATTGGCTATAAAAAATTCAAAAGTAATGGACATTGTTGTTACTTAATTTATAAATTAAAAGATTAATAATTTTACATAGAATTATGTAGAATGTTTTCTCTTTATGATTTGGTCATTAATAAATCCAGACATATCTTCAATGTCTGATTTATTTGAATGGTTGTTTGATTGCCTTTTGAATTTAAACATAGCATTAATAGACTTTTAGTCTGAATATTTATTACCTATAATTTTTAAGGCAGCTTCTTAATTTACATTTTGTAGAGAGAAACTCTTATAAAAGAATATGGATTAGATAATACATTAATTATAATCTTAGAACAAAAACTAAACAATATATGTATATTGAATATTTATAAATATAGTTAGAATTTTTAGATTTCTTAAATCATTTGTAAATGCAATAGCCAGATATTTTTATTTAGTTTTTTATTGAATATTGTTGGAATATTATTAAATAAATATTGATTTAAAGTGATTTTATTTAGGAGGCTAAAATAAGATCAGGATATTTATTATTAGAAGCTGTGAATAATAGAGAAATAGAAGAATTTTTAAAAGCATAAAATATACTAAATGAAATTTTGAATCTTATACTTTAAACATAAAATTTTGATGTAATTTGGCAATTAATATTTTTAGTTAATTTAGGTTTACTTTAATTTACTTTAGGTATTATTAATATAAGAGTAATGTCAATCAAATTAAATGGATTTATTGGCCCAAGGGATAATCCATTCTGTTACATTAACAAATGAAGTAATTATATAATAATATAAATGAGATTTAATTAGTACAAGTATGGCAAGTGATTTTGTACTTAATGTAGGATTTAGAAAATAAAGAAATACTTATAGAATATTTAAGGAAATATAATTTTAAAAGGATTATGGAGAATTGTTTACAAATAGTAAAGAACTCAATGATATCAAACATCATAAATAGATGTTTCGAATTATTATGATGAAATAATTTAATTGTAATTAATTTAAAACAATTGGATATGTTAATTTTAAATTGTTATTCTAAATATAGTAAAGCCTATAAGACAACTATCAGATCAAAGAGATATATTACTATTAAATAATTATCTTTGGAATGATAACTTGATTACTATAACATATGTAATTTTATAAATTGAATAATAATGCTTTTCAGACTAATTCTTAGACGCATTCGCATTCAGGATGTCTCTCGAAGAATCCAAATGCGCATGAGAAGCTAGATTATGAATTTGAATCAAGGCATTCTTCTCTCAAGACAGCAGCACAAGTAGCAACATCACATTCGGTTGAGAATTTGAATGATGGATAACAATTAGCTTTACCGCATTTACTCCTATAAGATATATAAATTATAAAGTAATACAATGCAATAAGTAATTTATTTCCTGATTTGTTAGCACATTCGACTAAACAATCATAATCAGCTGAGCATTTATTTGAGCAATTTGTTGCAGCAATAGCACAGAAGGCATTCTTTTCACAAGCAGCAACTTCATCTGGACATTTTTCTCTAACACATAATTCTACTGGATCATCTTAAGCAACAGCAAAAGCTAAAAGAACAATGAATAAGAGTGCTTTCATTAAATTTAATAATACATCATTAATATAAGATTTTTTTTATAATATCCTGATGACGTTATGAAGAGAATCTGAGCAAAACATTATATGTTGTTATTACAAATTAATAGATATATGCATAAAATCATATTCTATGCTTATATCCTTTGAATTTCTTTTTCATCAGAACTCAGTTACACATGAACATTCTGAATGTCTCTCAAGGAATGTTGAAGCACATTAGAATGATTTTAATCCTAGAGTTTAGGTACATTCATTCTTGAAAGAAGCAACACAACCTTCAACATCACAAAATGATACAGCAACATCTGAACATTTCTCATGTCCACATTGAGCCCTTAAATTAATTTATGTTTTTACAATGCAATCAATTTGGCATTCTTTGAAGCTAAAGCACAATTCAACATGCATTCAGCATCATCACCTCCACATTGATTTTTACATTTCATTGCTGCAGATGCACATCCAAATACTTCCTTTTAACAGGCAGCATATTCATTTGGACATCTCTCTTTCAAACATTATTCTGGATCAGCAGCATATGTGATAGCTAAGAGAACAACAATAACGATTGCTTTCATTTTGTTTATTTTATTAATGATATTAAACAATTATTATTTCCATCTTTATATAATCATTTTAATGACGTAGATAAAATAAATTGCTAATTAATATAAAAATTATTTTATAAACAAATTGGTTAATTCCAATATAAATGTTCCATAAAACTCTTGTTAATCAAAATGATACATATAATTCTTATATATTTAAATAGTAGTATTTAATATCTATTAATATAAGGATTCAAATATTTAAATTGAAAAAACATAAATTAAATCATATATTTATAAACTATAAAATATATACATAAAGATCTAGAATTCTAAATATAGAGTATAAATTTAATATTATCATCAATAAGAACATTATAAAACTACTTTAGATTAGTTATCAAAATGTAAGTAGAAATGACAATTATTCATTCTATAATCTTTACTTTTACCTTAAAAAATGTGAAATTAAATTAATAAATAGATTATAGTATTAATTTATTTCTATCAATATATATAAATATTAATAATATTTCCATTTAGGGAAATTAAGAATCAAACATTTATTTAATTATAAATATTGTTTAATAACATAATAATATTTTATATCAATAGGCTAGTTAGGATGGGGATTAACTTGATATACCTTTTTATTATAGTTATTAAATTCTAGCACTTAGTTTTTGAGGAGTTGATTATTTTTATGAAAGTCTAAGAATATAATAGTCTAAAATTTATACTTTCTATTATTAAGTGTTAAACTTATTGATGCTCTACTTTCATTTAAAACAGATTGTCTGTTGTTTAATTAAGATTCAAGAGTAGATTTTTGTAATTCAACTTCTTAAGTTTTTAATTTCTTTTCTTTTATTATTTAACTGCTAGGAAGTGTTTTAATTAAACATCTCCATGAATCAAGAGGTTATAAAGAACTCAAAATTACAGTTAATTCTCTTTTATTTAAATTGTTATGAATTACTCTTATTAATTTTATAAGATAATAAAATAAGCTTTCATTGTAACTATGACTCTTAAAACCATTTGCATAGAAAGTTGTATATGCATTATAAAGAGAACTAATTAATCCAACATTAAATAATATATTTTAAAGTAAGTAAGTTGGAGCCTTTTCAAAGATCATATTTATAAATTCAACAAACTAATATTAATATAAAGTATTTTATTTGCTCTTAAAGAAATAAATTATATATAAATGGATAATTGTTTCACTTAAGAATTTGTAAATATTTCTATTTAATTTTGTTGCATCATAAGGTTCAAATATTGCAAATCCATTATTAATTGTTTAAAATAATATGAATTGAGTAATAAAATTTAAATCAGAATTTAATCTATTTATATTAATGATGACTTTATTTAAATATTCTATTATTTAATAGAAAATTTCTCTTAAAAATTCTTATTATTCAACATTTCCATATTTTTTACCAAGAAAATAAATTTAATTTATTATTTTACCACATTAGAAACTAATATCTTTCTTCTAATTTATCTCATATAAATAAAATTTAAATAAAGAAAGTACTAAATCTTAATTAAAAACAAAATTGCTAAAGTGTTCTCCATTATTTTTATTTCTCATTTAATGTATTATAATTACATTTACTATTTTTTCTAATAAGTTTATTAGATGTTCATATGTATTTGTATTATAATAAAAATCTGTTAAATTTATTTCAAATTGACTAGGATTTGCTTTTTGATTACCTGAAGGATAAAGTGTAATAAGTTTACTACTTGAAAATCCAGTCTCTGATGACAATGAAGATCTTGAAGTCTATTAAAGATTTTAAGCCCATTATGATGTTTTAGAACTAATAGATTTGTCATGTTTCTCTTATTTTTCAACACTTCCTCTTTTTGATTTTGAGTCATTAAGAAAAGATTATACTTCAGTCTATTTATTAGAGATTGATTTTGGAGTATTAATCTATGGAAGAATAGGTACATTTAAACTAATGTTACGATTATGTGAAATAGTAGGTGAACGATAAGTTGACATCTAAGATTCTACTTTTCTACTTTACTTTCTACTATAATTAATAGGTTTATGCATTCTTCTTTCATCTAAATATGCTCTTATTGCATCTACATCATGTTCTAATAATTAAGCATAAGATATATTTTCAGGTAATTATAAATGTTCTTCTGAATTTTATTAATATGTTTATCCTCCTAATGGTCCAATAAATTCATCTAATGTACTTATTTTTACAATTTCAATAGGTTTTTGAATATCTTTAAATTTTGATAGAATGTTGAGGATTTATGATTTTTATTCATTATTTTCTATTGAAGGCAATTTTTGATTGCTTAAAGAATAATTTTATTGAAATATAGAATTGCTTAAACAATCTATCCATTAAGTTTCAACAATATATTTCCAAATCTATTCTTAAATATAATAACCAAGTTTATATTTATCAACTGTTAAGTCTAAAATATCAGTTATCAAAGATTCAATATATGTATTACTTGAATATTACAAAAATAAGAATAGAAAATCTAATTCAATGATCTTCATTATACTAGCTTTTGGACAAATAAGTAATAATTGATCTATTAAAATAGCTAAATGGTTTAAATTCATTTAAATTGTTTAAGAATTAAGGTTTTCTAAGATTTATTCAACTAAAAAAAATATGAATTTAATAATACATATTTTAGGAGTCATTTCTTAAATTGTAAGATAGAATCTAGAATGATTAACTTTTTAAGTCAAAAACTAAAGACTTTTGAAAGATCTAACTGTATTCAAATATTCCATAGATATAGTACTAAATTTAAATGTAGTTTTGTAATCATTGCTTTCTATTTCCTTTCTCTAAAATAGTAATCCCTTAAAATAATATAAATTAATAATACCCAATCATCTATGAGTTCTGTTTCTAGAGGATCAATTATAAATTTAATTAAAATCTCTATGTTATCTTTATTATGTAATTAGAGTTAGTCATGTTGAGTTACCATTTCTATAGGCTTACAGATTATCTTTTGCATAATTTCAACATAATCAGCTACAGACTCTACTTTACTGGCTGGTGTTATATATTCATCTTCTTATTCAATTTTAATTTATTTTTCTGTTGCAATGTAATTAAATGAAGACATTGACTTTTTTCTATCTAAAACCCATTTAGGAGCAACCTCAATTGTCCATCTATTACAAACTAAAATTTATAAAATATATATTTACAATCATCCAATTCTTAATCATATTTATTCTTCCATGGAAATTCATAAAATATACTTTATTTACAATCAAAGAATTAATCAATCAATTATTACTAAAATCTATGGCATCGAGTATGTATAATGAACTGTTTAAAAATTATTGACATTTCTTCCAAATCTACATTAATTTGAATCGCCAATTAAAAGAATCTCTTCAAGTAAGAACAAGCGAATCTTTTAGCTATTAACAATTTCTCTATAACTTATTTCGAAAATGGTATGGATCCTTATTTTTATTATTCTTCAATAATCTTATTAACATTTCCACTATGAATTTATTATCTATATTTACTTAATTGTCATCTTTAAATTCCTAGTGCTTCTATTTCCTAAAAATTCTCTGTATTCTTATAATTCACTTACTTCTTAAAGTGCCCTATAAAAAGCCAAAAGGAATAACTTATGTTTAAAATAATCAAAGAAAGCTGACATCAGCAATTCAATGCTTGCCTATTAGAAAGGATAGGAACAAATCACTTATTATAAGTTATAAACAAAAACTTGATTTTAAGATGTTATGATCTGTGATAATTTACATGTTTCTTAAGTTCAAAGAAACCTCCTTAATTCCCAAACTTATTTTTTAAAGTCGAATATATTCATCATCTTCTCCTAGCTGAAAATATAAAAATTATAGTTACAGCTTCTGCAAAAATCATTAGAGTGTGTTATTTTTAATAAATGATTGTAAAATTAAAAAAGGCTTCGTTATAAATCAAATTATTCACAGATATGTCATATCAAAGTATGTATATATCATTATTAGATATCAAAATTAATAAAAAAACATTGATTTTGAGATTAAATATAATGAGACGTTCATGGACAATTAATTTAAAAGTTTATTATCAATTAAAAGTTGAATTTAACATTTAACAGATAATAGTAGAGAAATATTTTTTGGAAAGTACTGAGAGTAAAAATAATAATAAATACTATAGTATTTTCAATACATTTAAGTGTTTTATATTATTTACAATTAAAATCAAGATTTAATTATTATAATATATATATGATGTTTAATTTTCTAATAATAGTTTTTATTAATAATATTCTATATAAATCTAAAATTAAAATATATGAAATCAAATACTAATTATAAATCAAACGATTTTGAGGATAATAGTTTTAAGTTCATGGAAATCATGATATTATTTTATTAAAAGGGATTTAGCTTATTACATTAAGTTTTTGAAGAGATTAAATGAAAATTCACGATTTCTATTTTTTACTTTTTATGCCCAAGTATCAAAAAATGATATTGAATCTTCTAAATTCATTTCTTAAAATTTAGCAATATAATTATTTCTAAGTGTACTATCTCCTGGAAATGTTAATATTAAATGCATAATCAATGCTCCAAAGGCAAGTGCTATATGTTCTATATTATTCAATGTTTATTGATTATTATTAATGGGATTGAAATCGGAAAGCATGACCTTTGAAAATCCATGAATTAATTACTTATAAATCTCCATTGACAGTAATAGTAACCATGATATTTTCAGGTTTTAAATCTATAATGTGAATGTTTCTTAATTTCAAAAATTCTAAACCTTGAACAATTTACACCATAATATCTTGAATTAACTTAAGTTTTTATTTACAAGACATGGGATTCATATAAAAATAAGCATAACTAAGTAAATTTTTGGCCTATGATATATAACGTGGATATGTGCAATATTCAATTTACATAAATAAATAAGGTTGAAAGTTGAGCATTTCTAGCCACCAATCATATAATCTGATAACATTGGGATGTGAAAGGGAAGCAAGTATTTTGGCTCTACTAATATGTACATCTTTAGAATTAAAAACATTCATAAATGATGAATTAAATGTGGTTCTTAAATGAATCTAAATATATATATAGATATATAATATTTACTCTCTTTACAAAATATATTTAATCATCCACAGGTTTGTAGACATGAAATAATGATTGATGACTTTCTATTTCTTCATTTAAAATGATGAATTCATTCTTAAATTTATTTGTTTTTAAAAATTAGTTTTTGTAATCTTGCTGAACATATGGTATCTTAATTATATTTTCAATTCTAAAAAAATGCATTAAAAATCTAACTCGCTCTTATTTTTAATCAATCACTATCTTTTTGATAATGAATTCTTTAATGTTTTTGTGGATATAGATAAAAGCAGTGGATTTAATCTAGCCTGTCGAAGTTATGAACCCAATGTTAATATCCTAATAGAAACATCGAAAAAGTTAATTTTCTTTGATCTCTATATTAGATTATAAATACAATTAATTCCTATTTCGATTTAATACAATTAGGTATTAACATCCTTTTAAGGGCTTTACGAATGACTTTAGTGATCATTAGAATATAATGAAAAAAAGGATCATCGTAATAACAATTATGGCTTATGTTTGAGATGATAAGAACTTGGGTGAATGATAGATAGTTGTCTGCTAATAAGAATTCTTGTTTAAGTTTTTGATTGTCTATCTAATTTTTTAGTTTGACTATACATTACAAGTGCCACCTTAATTTTATTTTCATCAGCAATTTGGACAATTTCTTTATAATTTTCTACTTCCTCGGGGATTTCTTCAATCACAAGGTTACTATTAATGAATTCATAATGCTATCATGATTCTGAATCATTTACCTCAGAACTATTCTAATACATAAATATATAAATATATATTTTATAGAAATCTTATTTTTATTTGTAAACTTATCATGTATATTTTATGTAAAATATTATAATTGTAATGATCTTTTTATGAATCTTATGAGAAATCAATAGAAAAATATATATATATATATATATAACTATATTATAAATAAATCAGAGTAATAAAATAAATATTCAATTTAGATGATATCCTTATAAACAGATAATAGAACACTAAACATCAAATAAACAATTTTTGAACACTTTATATTTCCATTCAAATTGAATCCCTAAATTTTAAATCAGATTAATAGCTCATTTATCTCCTTTGAATAATTTAGAGATATTGCACAAAAATACTAAGTTTCAAATATTGATGCTGATATTATTTTTACATTCTTTTAGTTGGCTTTAGAAAATTAGCCAACAGTAGAACGCAAAATTGTTGATGTCAAATAATTGAGTTTATTCTTGTCCTTATAAAATTTTAATCATGCAGGAAGACATTCAATTTTTGAAAACATAAACATAAATGATTTAAAATATTAAGAAAGATAAAGACAACCAATGAATTCTTATTCTCCATTGAATTCCCCTAGAGCAAAAACAATGAGAGTTCAAACTCAATAGAATGACATGTAATAAGTAATCTAATTTGTAAAATCAAATATTAAAGATTGGATGAGCTTATTAACTAATAATTAAGAGACAATAACTACTTAAGAATTTAATTTATTATCTTTGATTTTATATAATGAATAGAAATCTATAAGTTAATTAATATTTGATCGAACAAATAAATTAGGAAAAGAAATTGTATCAGAATGGACAATTAAAAATATATAATGTTAAGAATATGGTATATAAATATAATATATATAGCATCAACCATTTGTGGATTTACAAAATCAGTAACAATTAAAAATAATGTTGGAGAAGATTTAAAAATTACATAATGTGATGATTCAATGATTTACATAGATTGTTGTGTAAATACATTATCTATATCTCAATGTACTAATTGTTAAATCTTTGTTGGATCTGTAAGAATGATTACTAGTATAACTTCATGTGAGAAGATAACAGTTTGTGTAGCATCTAATTATATTAAAATTAGTAATTCAATAGATTCAACTATTCATTATTATGGTTCATATTCACCAATTTTATATGGTGATTGTAGATCTATTATACTTGCTCCTAATAATTCAAATACAGAGAAAACATTATAAAGATTAAGAGAAGCATAAATACCAATTAATAAATAATGTAGAGATAAATATTAGAAACCTTTAATTATAGGATAGAGTAAAATTGATTGGTCACTATTACCTATTGATGATTTCAGTAAATTCATATTACCAGAATCACATTTTGGATGCATAGATTCACCATTAATTTTAGAATGTAATTTTGATATTGATAAAATGAATAAAGAAATTACAGAAAAGAAAATTTTAACATAATAAATGAATTATGAAAAGTAACAAATTCTATTTTAAATAAGAGAATCGTTCTTCCACTTTTGGCTCCCCCTGAATACATTAAGGCTGTTTATGATAGATATTAACTATTTTCTAGCATTTAAGCATAGATCAAACAATCAAATCTAAAAGAAGAAAATTAGAAATTACTTTAAAATGCTATTTAAGGTAATTTCAGAGAATGGTTAGTATCTACAGGATCTATTAAAGGAATTAGTGATCTAGTTAAATTAATTGATTAAGAATAATGAAATATATAAAATATTATTTATTAAATGGGTGGTATTTATAAAAGAAAAGGAAATTCTGCAAAGAATAAGTTTCATCATCGTATTTTGAAAACTAAATCCTATTAAAGAGCTAATGATTAGATTCATGATGATATTAAACCTGAAAATATATAAAAATGGTAAAATTAACCAATTGATGAAACTTTACCTGGATTAGGCTAATATTATTGTGTCTCTTGTGCCAGGTACTTTGTTAATGAAGAATCCATTAAAAAACATTAAATTAGTAAATAAGTATGATTACTTAAAAGTATTATAGCATAAAAAATAAGATAAAAGAGCCAAAGAAAAACCATATACTCATATGGAAGCAGAATAAGCTGGAAAATGATTATAAAATTATTAATATCATTCATTTTTATTAGTTTTTACTTAAGAATAAGTAAATTTGTATTGGTTTTTCTACTATTCAGTCATCATCTATTAAGTAATATAATTTTAATTAATTCAAAAGAGATAATTCTTTAATCATTACAAAATATTAAATTACTTATAGTTTTATATGTATTTATTTATAAAGTATGAGTGATAAACACAATAATATTTTGTTAAGATTTATGGATTACACAATTAAATTATTGATTAGATAAAGGTTCTTAGATTAATACTAATCTTTAATAAAATAGCTTAACATCATCTTAATTATTTAGTAAGTATTTAGAGTTTTAAATTTAGACAATATAATGTATAATCTTTTGATTGTAATTAACAACAAATAAGATTGATAATTTAATGGACCATCAAAATGGTAATACTGATTTTCTATAATATATAAAAAATAATATGTTTTAATAGCTAAGGTGACGTACATCTTCAGTATAAATGAAAAAAGTAAAATAAAAGGAATGTAAAATAATAAATGAGATAACCACCTTTTGAGCATTGTTTAGATTGTCCAATCATTATTAAATTGATGGATGCCTGTCCTCTTTCACCTTTCTGGCAAATAGTATAAGAAGAAGGATTTAGTGGTTTGGCAGATACAACTCTACTATATGAATTATTTATGGTCATTATTTCTTTAGTGCCTTGGATTAGTGGATTGATATTAGGAATATTACTATTGAAAAGAAGAGACATGAGATCACTCATTCGTGCAGGAACTCATTTGTGTGCTCATATGTATAAAGTGATATTAACTCTATTATAGAACTTGTGATGTAGTCAAAGTTGTTTATTTTAGAGAAGATAGACCAGATGGTTCATGCTCTTTAAAGTATGGATTACCATCCTGTCATTCAATATTTGCAGGATTATATACAAGTTGGGTTTTGATTGAAATATTGGTTATTGGAATGAAATTAAAAACAAGACATATTATTGCTGTGATTTCTATGCTCATAGTCCCATATTCAAGAATTTACTTAATATATCATACATTAAAACAATGTATTTATGGTTGGACTATTGGATTTGTATTTGCTGTAATGGGTTTAACATTGCACCATTAATGTAAGAAAAGAAGAAAGAATAAATAAGTTAAAGTCAAACAATGAATTGTTTATTTTGTCATTAATTTCATTTCTATACCCTTTTTAATTATTGAAATCCTGCAGCTATTAAAGTTTAAGCTAATTTATAATCTGCATTTCTATTTTGTTCAAATTATGTTCGAACTTCTTAAATCCAATCATCTCTAACATGACTGGGTGATATTTTTATGTAAGCTCTATAAAGTTTCAATGCTTATGATTTCTAAATAAATTACTTTAGATTCATTATTTATAAAAATATATATATATATATATTAAACTTATATCTAAATCATAATAATGATTATTAACAATTTTATTAGTTCCATAATATACTAAAATATTATCAAAGTTTATTTATATTTCTAGTAGATAAATAGTTATAAAATAATCTATAATATATTTAGATCATTCAATAACTTATTTCTTTTCTTAGATTATAATAAATATTAGTTTAGATTAATATTCATAATATTGAAGTGTTTATTTCAGAGATATAAAAAGAAGAATGAATTATTAAATTATTTATGTTATCATATTATAGTACAGGACAGTTTCCTAAATCTTTAGATCCACCATCTCGTTTCAAGTAAAGATAAGCAAGCAAAGTATTTCATCTATCATTTAATCAAGGGAGATGGCGAATCTATGTATAAAAGAAACTTTGAAGATCCTTAGAAACATGATTTCAAACAAAGTGCTCATGCTTTGAATTAAGAGTTCCATCATAAACAATATCATAAAATTAATGCTGATTATAAGTATTTCTCTTAATCTAAATAAAAAAAGGGATCGTTTCTTTGATACTATGCACAATACTACAAAGCTATAAAAATAAGAAGATAAGTTATTTTATTAAAGTGCAGCAAGACAATAGAATCTAGAATAACCAAATCATTTACATAATTGGAAAATTGTAAAAGAGAGATAATATGCAGAGTATGTAACTGCAAATATTTAATAGACGAGTATAATAACAATCAAAATGTGACCAAGGGAAACTTGTAAGCAAAAATGAATATTAAGTTACTTAATAATAAAATACTGAATCTAAAACAAATACATTAGCTAGATCAAATATGTTTGAAATATCAAAACCTTTATTAAGAATTAATAATGATCTCAAAAGTTAATAATTGATTAAAAATGTTTAAATTGTATCAGATGATATTCCTGATTGGTGTTCTTCTACAAATAAATATTATACACCTGAACATATTGAATAAATTAAGAAACAAAGACAATAATAATTAGCTAAAGCTGATATTTTGGGTAATTTTATTAAAGAACCAAAAAAAGATCCTGAAAATAAAGTTTATTAAGACAATCCATTTGTTGGTTAAAGATATGTAATTGTTTAAATAAATTAAAGGAACCAAAACGTATGTGTGTATTTTATGAAAAACCAGATCATGTTAGAGGACAATAAAGTGCCACATAAGATTTAAGTAAATCTAAAGTGAATTTAACATGGAAAGAGAATGTTTAATCATAAAGATTTGAACCAAAATTACCAGAGAATATTGGAAAAACTGATTAACCTGTGATTAAATCACTTAATTAAAAAAGAGATCCTAATTTTCCAAAAGTAGAAAAAATTGGATAATCAGATGTGTATATATATATTTATTTATTTTTTAATAGTTATAAAAAAATAGAAAAGGATAAACCTATTTAATTAAAAATTGGACATGGTTCTCCTTCTACGTTGAATCCAGTCAAATATTGATTTATTTGTTAAATAATTTAATTATTTTAAATACAATACTATTTTATCTAAAATTAAAGATTTTTTATTTATATAATCAACAAAATTGCAATAATACTATTAAATTAGTAGTTTCTTGAGCCACTCTTTCATTTTCATGCATACTTAAATTATTTAATTAATCATATAATTAATTTGGAATCAATTTAAGTACTTCTGTTTAATAATGCATATCTTCTATTTACAATACGTTGGAGAGAGATTCTATAAGATATAATATTTATTCCACCTTAATATTCACTTAATCCAAAGCTTATTCAACCACTCCAAAGAATTTCTAATGATTATTATATATTGTATTACTATATAAGGATCAGGATTAAATTATAATTATTCTTAAAGTCTAAATTGGATATGCTTTTAACAATTTATTAGTTTATCTAAAACCTTTATTTTATAAAGAAATGCAAAGTTTGATTATGCATAAAAATCCACAAATTTATCTAAATATTCTAATAGACATTTTTAAACATATTTATTTAATATTTAATCTTCAATTAAACAATGTAAATTAGTATATGTTTTATAATAACAAGAAATCAATTTTAATAAATCTTTTCCTGCTTATTTTTCTAATTTAAAAGCCAAATTATAAAGAATTTCCATAATATTATTCTTACCAATTAGTGGAAATAACAATTCAGACATTTTTTTAATACAAATTCTAAGAGTCTGTTTAAAATATTAAAATTATTTACCTTAAAAATGACAATATACTCAAATTAAGAAAGGTCTTACTCTAGATAATCAACAATAATATCAGATATAGCATATATTTACTAAAAAAATGTAAATTCTTATTCACTTAAACAATTAGCTAAAAGAACTGAACCATAAATAATTTATAAATCTTTTGTTTAAATTGCTCTATTTAATATATCTTAAGTAATATTATATTAATCTAAAAATTTTAATTCTCTTTTTGATTACAAATATAAAGATAAAAATTCTGTAAGTGCCAATAAATAATCATCTGAAGGTAAATCAAATGCTTAATAAATAATTTATTCTAATAATAATTTTTCTTATTATATTATATCTAAAAGTTAACTTTCTTGTTCTATTAATATATTCAAAGTATTTAAAGCATCAACATGTAAGGATTTCCATTCTGTTGATTATAAAATTTTCATTAATTAAAAAAATAAGGCAAGATCAATTTTATCTTTCTCATCTGATAGGATTATTTTAACAATTTTTGGATTGACAATAATACAATTTTTCAATAATTACAACATTTTATCAAAATGTGATTGATGATTCAAAGGTTAAATGAGATAATATTTAATATCAATAATGAATTGAGACACTTCATAGTATGCTTCAAATAAATCTTTTGAATCAATCAGATTACAAAATTAATTCAATGTTTCTAATGTATCAGATTTTAAAAATTCTTATAAAGAATCTAAGATATTTAAATTAGATGGAAGTTTTGAATCACCTAATTTATGAATTCCTCTATTTTATCTAAAGAGACTTTCTAATTTATGTTTTCTAATGTCCATTCTAAATTTCTCTCTTTTCATTTGATTTATGCTTACACAATCATTAGTTATGATATTAATCTGAGGAATATCAGACATAAAAATATAATTTAAAATATTGCGGCAAATAATATAAAAATATTTAAATTTCATAAAGAAAATAAATTCTTCACTCTCTCAAATGTTTTTATTACAATAGATTCTCCATAAACTAAAGTTTTAATTTCTTAAAATAGATTTTCACATACCAAAGCATAGGTAATATTTTCATTAACAATATTATTCTATTTCAATAAATATAGAACATATCTTATTGCTCTATCAATTAATTTATTATTAGTTGGTCGAACAAATATCATAATATTACTTTGATATCTTTATATTCTACCCATTAATAAAGTTGAATGAATATTAATAAGACATTTAAGTACAATATTTTAACCTAAAACATCATTAATAGCATTAATCTTTTCAAAATGTATTTACTCTTATTTTGGTGACAGAAATTCCCATGACATCTCTAATTTGTCTTAATCATAAACAATTCTAAATTAATTATGATTTCCTCCAGCATATTTAATTCTTCTCTCTATTTAATCCTAACTAATATCATGAGATAGTACTATAAAATATTACAATCAAAAAATTTACATTTTTCTAAACCAACTTTATGTTAATATTTATGCCAATAATTTGATGACAATGCCCTTGGTTGTCTACCATATAGCAATTATTCCCAAGTTTCTAATGAATTATTATTATTTCCTTCAATAACATCCATAACAAAATAAGACCAGCTTGGATTTATTGGATTATCTAATATACTCTCAAAAGGATGTAAACTAAATGTTGGACATCTTAAATTTATTAGATTATTATGAACCTTTCAGTTGTATCAGTTAAAATGTTAATAGCAATATTTGGTTTAGATCTATAGAATACATATTCTTTCCTCATATAGCAGTCTGCTTCTAATTCTATGAATTTTGCAATAAATTGATAAGCATCAATAGATTCATAATATTGTCTAACATTTTTGATTGAATTTGTAGCATAATCAATAAAGTTTTCTTTACATAATATGGCTAATCCTATGGCATAAGTTAAAACAGTAGAACATTGCATTCTAGTACTTCCAGTTATAGCTTAGTGACCAACAGTGAGATTTATTTTATTAATGTTTTGATTATTAAATACTTCTTAACTTCTTTAGACTGTCAATACTTCATCTGGATTACAATATAAGAAAAATGGTTTGCCAATTTTACTAGCTTCCTAAGCAGCTCCTATTACCCATGGAGTTTCTCCTCCTTCTGTTGATGATATTAATAAATCTCCTTCTTTAAAACCTAATTCATTTAATTACTAAGCTCCAAATTCTGGATGATCTTCAAAATCTTCTACTGATGCTATAATAGCAACATCTCCTCCTGCCATAAAAGATATTACATTAGTTTGTTTTGTAATTTATCTATAAAGAGTTTCCAATGTTAATGCTAATCTTCCTGTAGATCCACATCCACATATAAACACTCTATTACCTTTAGACCATGTTTCCAAAACCATCTTATTCATATGTTCCAATTAATCCAATTTATTCATCAATACATCAAAAACATACATATCTAAGTCTTTCATTCTTTATATTCCAGTTTTTAAATCATTTTTAGCAAATTCTGATAAACCTACAGTATTGGGATGAGCTTATTCAGTTATTAAACCTCCTAAACTAAATTATGCACTAATTTCTAAGAAATCCTTATAATTCATAAATTTTATTAATTTTAAATCACAATGAATATTTTTTGAAATTATCATAACTAACTCCTTTAGGATCACCTTATGACATTCTATTATATATAGCTAACATATCTGCTTCAGTTAAATGACTATCTTTATAATTTTTCATTAAAAATATAAATTCTAACATATACATTAAATTATATTACCTTATTAATCTAAAAATCCATCTTTATCAGCATCATGTCTTTTAAATATCTTTTATAGAAATCTATCTGTAGTTTCTTCATTTATATATTTTTCAACAGAATTCATAGCATTACAAAATGATTCTTCATTTATCTCATCCTTATAACAATGGCTTTTAAATGATTAAGTTATCAAATTTTTGAAATTCTGTTTTGCTTCTCCATTTTAATCATTTGGATAGAATAAAGAACTAACCATTTCTGCAATTAAATCAATTTTAATTCCCAATGAATCCTACTATTGGAACTCGAATGCTAGTATTCTATAAATTTCCTTATTTGACATAGTCTTAGTTTTATGAGGTTTCTATTTATTTTACTTACTATCCATAAATTTATATTAAATATATTATAAACAGTTTTAAATATTAATGTATACTTTTTAACACATTATACATATTAAAGTCTAATAAAATCAAAAGATTAGTACTTTAAAGGATCCATTGAAGATGTTCTTATTTTCTAATTATTATCAAGAATCCATAAATTTGAATATACTATTTAAATATTTCATTAAATAAATATATATTTTATTATAAATTCAATTACTTTGTTAATATTATATTAGGTATTGATTTATCTTCATACTTTAAGTTTATAAAGTTTAATATTTTTTTACCAAGTTAAAACTGCTATAATAGCTTCATAACTATCCTTTATTTATTAAATATCTGCTGAGATTAAATTTTCTGCAGGTAATTTAATAGTAAGATCTTGATTTTTAATAATTCTATCTAAATTATATGATTCTATTAAACAAAATTGTTTATCATGTTATGGGACTATAATAAATCATTTAAAATTATACATGCTAAAATTAGATTCAAATCTTATATATATTAAAGCCTCTAAAATCTTTGTCCTAAAGAAGAAGAATTTTTATAGAAATCATCCTCTACTACTTTAAGTTCTTGATTTATAATTTAACATAGTTTAATTGAATCTTTAAATCCTGCAACTATATTATATTAGGATAATTAATCAATTTCAGAATTAAAAATGATTTTAGTTTAATCATTTAATTAAATCCAAGAAATACACCAAACCCATTCTGAAAAGATAATTGAATATAATTGTGTTCCATTTTCTACTAAATATATTCTTAAACCTCCATCAATACTTCCAGAAGCTAAGAATTAACAGCAAGGGGAAAATGAAACACATGGTATATTGTGTTTATGGTTTTAAATACTCTAACGAAATATTTTAAATATATTATACATATCTAATTGGAAATTCAATATCTGTTCTCATTAAATCTTACTTATTGAATTTGACTCTGATTTCACGATCATCCCAATATTTATGATCAGGTTTATCAAAATTGAGTAGTTTTCTAGACCACAATGAGATAATATGAGAATTTGAACCTACAGCCAAATATTAATGGCATATATCTATGCTCCAAATGGAACAATCTTAAATTTTCTGTAATTAAAATAATATGTTACTTCATAGAGACCTTACAATTTAATTGGTTTGATTAAAATATTATCTAGATCATAAATATATATGTATGAATTCATAGTAATGGCAAATAGGAGATGATCATATTATTTTATTTAATTGATCATATCATTTTACTCAATAAATATAGGTTTTAGTTATTTTAATTTTAGTCCTGTGATTGAAAAAAATAGTAAATTATTTGTGCATCCAAGAACAAGTAATTATCTTTTAAGATCTAATATTAAAGTGTTCATTCTCCATGCATCAATATCAAGATCTTAGAATTATTTAGATTTCACTAATTCAATATTATAACCTTCCATAATTTATATATTTAATGTATAAAATTTCAATTTTGAGTGTTACCTTCCCTAACAATAAAAATAAGTAAGATATATACTGCAAATTATCTGAAGGTGATTAAGTATATCAAACAAAGGTTGATATGGATACTATTACTATTGCTAAATGGGATTAGAATTTTAATGTTAAATAAACATAATCAGAAATCACATTTTCAATACATCTTTGGAAAGGAGAGAACAAAGATTAATTAATTACTGAAATTAAGACTAAATGGGAATAATTGTTGACTATGTTAAATACAACTTAAACCTTAAAATTTAATATATGTGAAATGAGTCTAATGATTGAAGAAGTTACAATTCCTTCAAATGAAGCTTAAATTAAATAATTTTAAAAGTATCTCTCTGATACTGGTTTAGAACAATCATTTAAATTAATCTTTGCTGAAATTCTAAGCAAAAAAATTGATCGATCAGAAGTATTTACATATACAGCTTTACGTTTAAGATAGATTGGAGAAGATCTTAAAATGTTTCTTACTAATGTAATATTATAATTTGTAATTTAGAATCATAAAATGAGTTAGTTACTTAATAATATAAGTGAGGTTTAATAAGATGATGAACCAGATCAATTTTTAGAAAGTTAAGATTAATGATATAATTTTAAATTAAATTAAAAATATGTAACAAGAGAGCATATACAATTTAATACCAAAAGAATATGTTCCTCCACCTAAAGAACCTATGTATAGATCTGCATATCCTTCAAATCTTGTTCCTACTGCTAGCACTTTTAATAATCACACAACAAGCAGACCAAAAGTACTTATATATATATTATCTTTTAAGATTAACAATATAAATGGAGATTATGAATTAGTAAAAGGTCCTCATTCTCACAAAGGACAATCTAACTCTTTAGGTAGACCCAAAGGTAAAATCAAATAAATGATGAGATAGGTTCATATAAACCTGATACAACTATGTTCAGATTAAAGAACACTGGAACCATGGGATCAAATTAATTACCTGACAGTATTATAGCATTATTTAAATTTAGTTCAATCTTATAAATATCCTCCTTCGATTAAACCATAAGTACCAAAAAAAGATGAGAAACCAATACATGGCTTAAAATCAAATAAAAACTTTATAATTACGAATGCTGTTGAAAATATCTTATCAGCACCCAAATAAATTGTTGAAGATGTTCCTTGGACATAAAAAAATGATTATGGAAAAGTTCCAGATTATTTAACAAAAATTAAATAAAGCATAGCAAGTGAATATCAAATCATTAGAAACATGCATATAAGTGAGGCAGAAGAAATGGATAAACAAAAATATCTTTTATCTTAGGAAGAAGTATAATAATTAAAAGAAGGACTTAAAAAGAAATGGGAGTCAGTCAATAAAGAGTATTAATCAATTACTCATATCAGAATGATTGATACTGTTGGTTTGAAAAGAAAGTAAATCTAATTATGACTATTACAAGGAAAGAGTAATGTGAAAAAGAATTAGCCTAATTAGAAAAAGATATTGAAAAATTAAACAAAAATTATGTATTTGTTGATACATAAAAATGATTCCATTTAAAATATCAATAAATAATTTTATAATATTTTCCAAATTATTATTTCTGTCCATATCTACTTATTTAAAAATATTTTAGGGAAACTAAATTTATAGTATAAATAAATTAAACAAATAAAATTAACTAAAAATTGTTTTAATTCATTCAAAAATCCAATTAGAAATATTTACTCTATTTTTTAATTCCTTAGGAGTTAATAAATAAGAGTAATCTTGAAATGAAAGAAACTATTAAATTTAAACAAAAAGATTTACACTAATTTCAGTATGAATCATTATCTGAAATTACATCAAATTTATCAACAAAAAAAGTAGTAGTTGATATATTTAGCAAATAAAAATAAGAACAAAAACCTTTATAAATAAGGATTACTTTTTAAAAATAACTAAAGTAAATAATTAACAATTTACAAAATATCAATAAGAAAAGACAAATAAAAATGTTATTTTCTAATTTATAAAACTATTAATAAACAAGACAATAAAAATATAATAATGCTATACATTAATATAAATAATCATTGATTAGTATATTAATGTTTATCTGCATGGATTGATAATTTAATGTTTTATTAAAGATTAGAATATATTATATACTTCTCCAGATAAATCATTTCAATAATTTTCCATAAACATTTAAGTTGATTTAGTGTTGATTTTGATTACTACTATTGTAATACTATTTTTAAAAGATTTCATTAAATTAATTGAACAAGTATATATAAATAATTTCTGTAAATGCAAGATTATAAGATTATCTGGTGTTAATAGTTAGAAGATGAGAAAATGATGAAACATGATTCTTATAGTTTTTTTTAATTAGAAAAAACAAACGTTTTATTAATTTTAATAAATTTAGAAATATCAATTCTTATTATTAACAAGATAGTATGGGCATATGTTAAAAGAAAAGTTAAACAGATAATTCATAAAAACAAACTGGATATGAGTCAGAATAGGTTGTAGTTTTTACAAGCATTATGAGCCACATTTAATATTTTGATTAAATAGATTTAGAACTTCTTAAATATCCAGATATATCGCTATTACTAAGAAAACATATCAAAAACTATAAATTCATTGAGGAAGGAAAGACTTGGGTTGTGGTTAAGGAAATTTAAAGTTTTTTGAATAGTAAAATGCCAATATTGATAAGAAGTTTGAATCCTTAAACAGATGCTGCCTTATAATTAATATAGATTTTTGAGAAATTGTTGTTTCTAACACAAAAAGTACTAGAATGTTCAATAACATTTAATGAAGCAAAGGTTGAATTATTTTAATCATTCCAAAATTAGTTAGTTTAAGTAAAGAAAATGATAATATTAGACTTCTATAGAATGCCTTATTATTGTAAATACTTTAATTTAAAAGAAATTATAATGGTGGAATGAGGAATATTTTAAATGGAGGCAGAATCATTTAATTTCAACGTTTTTGATCAAAAATATCGATAAAAGTAATAAGGAGATAATAGGACCAATATACGACTTTATTTAATTTTTGATAGAATGTATAAAATATTTAGGAGATCTTGAGGTATCTAAAGGCCTTTAAGAAACAGATCTCAAAGCTGAATAGATATTTTTAGATTAATTTTATAATTAAATGAGGGTAGGTTTGATTCAGAATTCATTTTTTTCTGAGAGTATATCAAATGAAGTATTTCCAGATCAAATTTAGGTCGATTAGAATGTTAGAACATATGCCTTATTAATTAATAAAAAATGATTTACTTTTTTATCATTTATATAAATCATAATAACTTCTTTTTAAATTTAAGCAAGATGAAGAATATTGGAATCGATCTTTTTGTTGGAATAGTTTCCAGTATATCATTTTTTAAAGTTTAGGTTGTGTAAATACAATGGTTGGTTACCCAATGGATTTTATTAAAACTAGAATGCAACTATAACAGACTAAATAGAGTACAATGTAATCAATAATAAAAATAATTTAAATGGAGGGCATCAAAGCATTGTATAGAGGTAGTATATTAAAAGGATGATATGAAAATAGGGGTATCTATTTAACTATTGAACAGTGTATTTGCAGGATCAATTTATTTCACTACTTATGAGTAAATTAGAAGATAATTTGAAAAATACGATAATTTGCCTAGAAATAGTTATTTACCATTATATTAAACATTTCTAGCAGGTTCAACAGCTGTAAGTAATAAATATGAATATAGGGTATATGTAGTGATTTATTTGCTATTCCATTTGAATATACAAAAATTTAATCTTAAAAACAGGAAATTCTAAAAGGGTAAAAAGTGAGAGGTCCATTGTTTATTTTATTTGAAACAATTAGAAAATAAGGAATTAAATAAATATATAAGTATATAATCTTTATATAATTTTCAGGGGATCTTTATTGTAAATAATAAGGGATTTTGTTGGATGTGGTTCATTTTTTTTAGCTCATTCAGAAACTTTACATTTCTTTACACCTGAAGGTAAATCAAGAAATGAAGCATCTTAGACTGGAATATTTGTAGCTAGCATTGCAGCAGGATTTGGATATTGGGTTATCAGTTATCCATTAGATATCATAAAAACAAGATATTAAGTTGACAATTAGAAGTATTAGTTTAATTAAATTAGTGTTTTAAATATAGGAAAATAAATTTATTTATAAGGAGGAATCTTATAATTCTACAAAGGATTTAAAATAACTGTTCTTAGAAGTGTATTTGTCAATATATTTTAATTATATACCTATGAAAATTTAAGAAGAGCTTGTCATAAATATGCTTGAAATGTTGTATATATATTACATTAATTACATCCATTACTACTTTAATATAAATACATATTGTATAATTTTGTTCATTTTAATAATATCTAACTATTTAATCACCACTCACAATGAAATATTTATTCATATTTATCCCAAGTGTTCTATAGTATTATTTATTCCTAATTTCTTTTATAGTAAATATGACATTCCTCATTTTTACAAATTACTTAATCAAATTAACTTTATTAACATTATTGGCAGATCATATGGTATTTCTAAAAACGATTTTGAGAATTAATTAATTGCTAAAATAATATAATTTATATTATACATGTGATATCTTAAATAGTATTTCAGATTATTAAGATCTGCAATTAAAACATATTGGTTTATTTATTGGAACTTCATCTTTGCAATTTATACACATAATTCTCTTTTTTAAATATTTATTTAAAGCCTTTTTAGAACTATTATTTTCTATAATATTATAAAGAACTTTTTTAGGAGTTGATGAATATTAAGATAAATTAAATAAAGCTTCTGGATTAGGGATTATATGTTCTAAAATGTGAATTATGGGTATTTTAATTTAATTAATGTAGTACTACATATTTAATTTATAATTATTTTTGAATGCTTCTAACGGATCTTAGGCATTATCTGATAATTATTATCCATGTATATTTTCTACAATTACATAAGATATTCTATCACCTTTTTAATATGTATTAATTTATTTATTTTTGACCTTGTCTTATGCAACTTTTATATGTGGTTATTTTCTAAAATCACTAATATCATGATATTTATCTGGATATGAATGATATTCTTCATCTTTATTTATTAAATCCTCATCAACAAAATCATTATCTTTAATTTTTATTGCTAGTGATTTTGATATTATTAAATTTGAAATATTAACTTCTCCATTTAATAGTTCTTAAATCTTTTCTTTTACTATTTTAATTGCTCTTTTATTATTTTATTCAATTAATATTTCATGTAAAACCTAATTCAAAATATCTTTTAAGAATTATGTGTTGTCTCTCCTTACTGTACAGATTCCTTTTTACTCAATCTAATCAGTTACAAATTCATTCTTCCAAGGTAAACCAACATAACGTTTTTTACATACCAACAAAAATGGATTGTAAATTTTTTCAAATGCTAATCTAATTGGCTTTGGAAAAGTACTGGTTACTATATTTGATGCCTCATTTGCAATATTAAATACATCCTTTAAATTTGAAATTTTAAAATTTATTAATAATGAATCTGTATCTCCATATAAAATTTCAGCATTTGGATAATTGTTATTGATAACAGATATTGCATTTTATAAAATTGCTCTTCCTACTCTAAGTATAGATTAAGTAATTTCTAAACATGGTAGATATCCATGCTCAGCACAGCCAGTAAATCCAAAGATTGAATTTGCTGCTATTTTTAAAGCTTATTATCTAGCATCTAATAGATTTTTCTTTTACTTATCTTCTTCCTACTTTAATTCTTATTTTGTTTATGCTCTCTTTTCTAGTAAACTCTCTAAAATTTTTGGTAAAATTCCCTTTTTTATATGCTATTTAACAAATTTATGTCCAAATTCTGGAATTATATGATAATCATTTTCATTTAATTTGATAGAATAATCTTTGACTATAGTTGTGTAACACATGTTATATGCTATGATTATACTTGGATACAAAGATACAAAATCAAAAAGAGCTAATGGTATTTTATAAAATCCTTTTTTAGGTTCTAAAATTAAAGCTCCTTTTAAATTAGAAGTATCTGACTTTTTAAGATGATTTTCATCAGGAACTAAGTAACCATCTTTTTTACTCTATCTAAGAAGTTATGACAAAACTTTAATTGATTGTCCTCTCTATATTATGTATTCAATTGGTACTCCAGTAACTTTTGAAATTTCTGCATAAGTTTAAATCCATCCTTTATAAAGTAATATTTCTAAACAAGCTTCTGATTTTCTTAAACTATATGTAGATATTCTTTTGATATTATTTTATTCAAATAATTGGATGATAGTTTCTTAATCATAAATTTCTATTTATTGATTAAAAATTGAATAATAAATACTTCCAAGTGAATANCTTTTAAGAATTATGTGTTGTCTCTCCTTACTGTACAGATTCCTTTTTACTCAATCTAATCAGTTACAAATTCATTCTTCCAAGGTAAACCAACATAACGTTTTTTACATACCAACAAAAATGGATTGTAAATTTTTTCAAATGCTAATCTAATTGGCTTTGGAAAAGTACTGGTTACTATATTTGATGCCTCATTTGCAATATTAAATACATCCTTTAAATTTGAAATTTTAAAATTTATTAATAATGAATCTGTATCTCCATATAAAATTTCAGCATTTGGATAATTGTTATTGATAACAGATATTGCATTTTATAAAATTGCTCTTCCTACTCTAAGTATAGATTAAGTAATTTCTAAACATGGTAGATATCCATGCTCAGCACAGCCAGTAAATCCAAAGATTGAATTTGCTGCTATTTTTAAAGCTTATTATCTAGCATCTAATAGATTTTTCTTTTACTTATCTTCTTCCTACTTTAATTCTTATTTTGTTTATGCTCTCTTTTCTAGTAAACTCTCTAAAATTTTTGGTAAAATTCCCTTTTTTATATGCTATTTAACAAATTTATGTCCAAATTCTGGAATTATATGATAATCATTTTCATTTAATTTGATAGAATAATCTTTGACTATAGTTGTGTAACACATGTTATATGCTATGATTATACTTGGATACAAAGATACAAAATCAAAAAGAGCTAATGGTATTTTATAAAATCCTTTTTTAGGTTCTAAAATTAAAGCTCCTTTTAAATTAGAAGTATCTGACTTTTTAAGATGATTTTCATCAGGAACTAAGTAACCATCTTTTTTACTCTATCTAAGAAGTTATGACAAAACTTTAATTGATTGTCCTCTCTATATTATGTATTCA
This sequence comes from Paramecium pentaurelia, assembly GCA_905183005.1. NCBI lineage: Eukaryota > Ciliophora > Oligohymenophorea > Peniculida > Parameciidae > Paramecium > Paramecium pentaurelia. The sequence continues at coordinate 523,197 of CAJJDO010000009.1, read as the reverse complement.
ATTGGTACTCCAGTAACTTTTGAAATTTCTGCATAAGTTTAAATCCATCCTTTATAAAGTAATATTTCTAAACAAGCTTCTGATTTTCTTAAACTATATGTAGATATTCTTTTGATATTATTTTATTCAAATAATTGGATGATAGTTTCTTAATCATAAATTTCTATTTATTGATTAAAAATTGAATAATAAATACTTCCAAGTGAATACTACGATATTTTTGAATCTCTTAACATACAAATTAAAGTATCCAATTAAATTCGACCATTTGTTTCTACGAATTTGGTTTCTCTCATTCTCATTACAGTACTAAAAAATCTGCCATTTGAAATTAAACTTTCTTCATTTTTTGATCTGCCATAATTCAAATATTGACAATTAAGTCCTAAATTTCTTGATCTTTGAATAATTAAAGGCAATAATTCATCATGTAGATTGTATCCTGTAATGACATCAGGATCAAAAGATAGAAAAAATTAATTAAACTATTTTAATAAATCTATTTCATTTTGCGATTAAAAAATTATTGAATTAGTTATTTCTTAGCATGATTTTTAAGTAAATACAATTCGTCTTTCATTTTCTGGATTTATTTAAATTATACAAGTAATAACGATTATTTCTTTAGAAGATTCAAGTATTATATTTAATTTAGATATAGTTTAAATATCAAGACTTATTATTCTTAAGTTTGGAATATGTTATTAATCTTCAAGATGACTAATATCTTCGGCTTTTACTATATAACTTTTTGAACAATTGCTCTCTCCATCTTCTTTGAGATTTTAAGCCATTGCCCATCCCATACCCCTTAAATTAAAGTCAATCATAAATTTTAATGGATAAGTTATTTTACTTTCATAAGTTTACTTAGAAAACTAAAATCCATTTACATTTAAGCCTTTTTCTAAAAGTTAAGCCACTTTTTTCATAGAGCTTACATTTTAAAAACTTAACTTTAAAAAAGGTTCTTTTTAGTAATTTTAACCCTTAAAATTTCTAATAATTTCACTATCAATAACATTAATTTATCTGATTGGTTAAATTTCAGTGGTAATTCCATTTTTATAAAGATGATTATTAAATTAAAGTAAAAAATAATCAATATCTCTTTCATCTCTCACTAATTTTAAAGGAAAAGGGATATAGAAATAAGGAAAATAGTCTATTATCTTAATTTCTAAAGATTATTGTTGATCTGTTAAACCAAATATTCTAATTTAATTTGTATTCAATTTATAATCGCAGTCTAGAATTATAAAAGTTAATTTATCTAATTCCTATATGGGTATTCTTTTATATTAATTTATCATAGATGAAAAGTGTGTATTTTGAGAAGTCTATATATTCTGATTCAATTTAGAAATTTTAGGTTAAAATATTCCTTGTTTATAAATAGTTTCATTATAATCAACAGTTTTATGAATATCATCTTTGTATTCGTTCATTGTAAATATTAATATTATTTTCTATTTCTTTAATTGCAATTTCCGATTATAAGTTAAAATCTTAAATGAATTAAAATATATTTTTAGAGCCAAATTCAAATAATGAATTAGTTGAATATATTTTTAATATTATTGATAAAATATTTTATAAATATAGGATAATATGTATACAAAAGACATTGAATATAAATATAATTACTTTAGTTTAGATGTCATTTATAAATATTAATTTTATTTAATAAGTTTTATAAATGATAAATCCTTAAGAATAACTTGATATTAGTACATTAACTATTAAATTTAGTCATTAAAAAGATTAAGTCATATTTAAATGCAAAATCTTAAACTACAATAAGAACTTTAGGAAAAACATTTAGAGGTTTTGAATCTTTTGATCATAAATGCAGAATTGATAAAGATGAATTTCTGATTGGATTAAAATAAAATGGTGTTATACTAACAAAATTTTAAACAGATGTAAATATTCATATAACTTTAGTTTCTATTAAATTATCTTGATAGAAACAGAGATGGCTCAATTGATGTTGCTGAATTTCTTTATTTAATTAGAGTAATAATAATTTTATAATTATATAGGGATCACCAAATGAAAATAGATTAGAGGTTATTGTTTAAGCATTCAAAAAGTTTGATAAAGATAATTTAGGATTTATAGTTGCAGATGATTTCAAAGGAATATTTAATGCTAAAAATCATCCTAAAGTAACAAGAGGAGAACTTACTGAAGATTAAGCTTATATAGAGTTTTTACAATATTTCAAAAAAGGCAATCAATCAGGCCATATTACATTGAATGTAAAATTATAATAATACTTAAAATTTTAGGAATGGAAAGAATACTATGCTGCAGTTAGTGCTGATATTGAATCAGATGAAAACTTTATAGCTTTAATAAAAGAAACCTGGAGACTAAAATGAATGAAATTTAATAAATAAGTATCATAATTACATCATGATTCTCAAGATTCAGATTCATATTCATTATTTTAATAAATTTCCTCTTTTTCTTGTTAATTTTCATTTTATTATTCATTATTATTCTAGATACTATTATTTTTCTTTTCACTATCTTTTTCCTTATCATTTTATTCTTCTATTTAATTTTCATTTCCATTTTATTTTTCTTATGATATTTTCATATCTTTTTATTCATTTTCTGATTCTGAACTTGATTTATTTTCTAACTTTTCTAATCTTCTTAATCTTTCATGAGATCTTGACCTTGAACGAGATGATCTAATTAATTAAAACTAAAATTACTTCTTAAATGTTTTTTTTGATTTCACAACAATTTATAATATTAATGGTTTTATTAATGCAGGATTTATGTCATCTGATCCTATTTTATTATTATTTCTTATGGGATATACTATCATATGTACCCATCCATTTTAAAAGTGAGATGTAACTTCATTGATTTAGAGTTTCTCAACATCTGCTAATCCATCATCTAACCAAATATTATCTTCAGGCAATCTTAATATCACTTGATTTTATGAATTTAGTTATAATAACATTGGTTTATCATCTGATGAATATAATTGTATCTCTAATTCTATCTTATTTTTATTTTTAATATTTTATCCTTTCATATCCTTAAGAGCAATTTCAAGATTAAAGTTCTTGTCTTTAAATAAAACAGTATCTAAGTCATTAATCAATACCAATTAATATTAAAATTCATTTAAATTATAAGATAAAGACTTTAATAAGATATTATTATGTGTCATTTCTTGATGAGGTATAGATACTAATAAAATAAAATTATAAATGATTACATCTACTAACAAATTCTTCTGTCTATCCATTATCAAATTTCTATTCAACAATTCTTTGTAGATTTGTTATTTCATCTAATATTTGTGTTATAACACTTTCCAAATTGGCATTTTTATTCTTAAAGTCTAATAACATCTAATTTTATTAAACAAACATATTCAAAATTTTTAATTAAAACTCATTTACAACTTATGAAAAACCTAAAATATTATGATTCATTTACCTTATTCTAAATTGTTTTATTAAGTCATACTATTATTATTATTATTATTTGTATTTGAATTTCCTTAATTCTGATTTTAAGGTGCCTATTATTGTTGTTATTAAACTTGCTATTATTATTATTATTATTATTATTATTATTGCAAAGGTTATTATTATGAATGTGATTATTATTATTATTATTGCTATTATTATTATTATATCATTTGATTCTATCCTATTTACTATTATAATTGTGGTTATTGTTTAAATGGAAAATCAAAATTTGGCATCTATCCCATAGGTCCTTGAGGAATAGGTCCCATACCAGGTAATTACATTGGTCCTGGACCCATTGGTCCCATAGGGCCCATTGGACCCATGGCACTCATTGGACCCATGGGACCCATAGGACCTGGACCCATAGCTCCAGGAGGTAATTGACCTGGTCCCATAGGAGGCATTCCAAATCCAATAGGCATTGGAGGCATATTTGGTAAACCTTATGGCATACCATTTAAATTCATTCCACCTTGATTAGGTTGAAGTGAATTCATTTAAAGAGCTTGGTCATGCATAAATTAATCTGGAAATGGATATTTTTAATTTGGAGGGGGTGGCATCATTTATTATGGAAAAGGTGGAGTCCAACATTAATAATATTGAGGATTTGGCACAGGTAACATTCGTCCATATGGGTCTGGATTACCCATTTATTAGAACATTTAGTATAGTCTCTACTAATCATCATTTGGATTCATTGATTTGTTAAATAAATTATTATGAAATAATAGCACATTTAACTCCCTAATTTATCAAAGTTACAAAATCTTTCATCAAGTGATAGAAGTCCTAGAACTGCAAATACACCTACAAGAAAAGCAAGTGAAGTCTTAGTTAAATTTAACTTCCATCTCAATCCTTCTTTGCATAAAAAAAAATAAATAAAAAATACCACTAATAATGAATTTTAAACAAAAAAGATAAGCAAGGTTACAAGAAATATAATGGAACTTGTAATATATTATAAATATATATTTTAAAGAGGAGAAGGAAAAAAATGAAATGTGATTCATTATAAATAAAGCCTAGAATTCAAGCATGTAAAACAAACAAAGGTGGAACAATATCAGTACTAAAAAATAATGAATAATGCAGATCATACTTACATAAAAAATATAAAGATTAAATTTATACTGGAGCCTCAGAATTTAGTGATAAGAGTAAAGATAAATTGAGATTGCAGATGGTTAAATGGTTGATAGATAATAAAAAAGAAGTTGTTTGTGCTTTAAATGAAAATAAATAAAATATTTTAGAATGGGTTTAATGTGTTGAAAAAGTAGATAGAGATGAGTTTGACATCATACTTCATGGAATATAGTTATACAAAGATCCCAACCTAATAAATCGTTTATTTTGGTATCAAATAGCAATTATATTATTTAGGGTATTTGATTTAAATGATGATGGATATATTGAATTTAATGAAATACAATATTCAATAAATTTATTTAGGGAATATGATTAATAAGATAAGATTTAGATATTTTTTGAACTTTGCGATGAAAATGATGATGGCTATATAAATGAGGAAGACATCAAAAAATTTTTTTCTAAGAATCTTTCCAATTAAGAAGAACTTAGATAAATGAAATTTTTAATGAAGGATTTTTATTAAGAACTCAATCCTCATTATTTGAAAGGATTAAATGCAGATGATTTATATTAGGCCACTTTAAGTGATTAAAATATAAGAATAATAGTTGAAAAAAACACTTTGATTCTTAAATCAAATAACAAAAAAGAAGATGATATAGGTTCAAGTCTTAATAATCTCATTTATTCAGGATAATAGTAAAAAATATACTTATATTTTTAGTGAAGGGAAACAAGGAATATTTTTCCCTTAGATTGAGGGTTTAATTGATGCATTAATTGAGAAGGATAGAATTATGATGTAATATAAATAAATTAAATTGGATTTTGATTAGATTGAAGATAATTCTGATTGATTTAATATTTTATATAAATAAATTTCAAATTTGAAAAAAATGGCAGGTAAAATATAAATCTAAGTCTTTAGATCAAATGGAAGAAAGAGCTTAGAGAATTTTTGGAAAACTATAATCAATATAGAATAATGTTGAAGGGGAGAAATAATAAAAATTCAAATTAATATTGGGTTATTTGTAGAGTGTTGAATCTGCAATAGAAGATGTTTAATAATAAAAGAATTAAAAGTTTTTAGATATAGCAGAAAAAGTATTAATTTATTTGAATCAAGTTATAAAGATTGAAATCAATGTTAGATACAGAAAAAGAAGCTCGAGATTAAATTAATGAAAAAATGAAAAAAGAAATATTATCAGTTGAAAAGAATTGTAAAACACTTTTGAATAGTTTCAGCAAAGAAAGATTGGAAACTGAGAAGAGAGTGTTTTAAAATCTTTCTTAATAAGTTGATTAATTATCAACCGAAATTTAAAAAGAATTTCATTAAAAGTCAGAAACCTAAAATAAATTATTAGAAATCTAAAATGGTATTAATTTAAAATAATAAAAAAGATTAAATTCCTTAATTCTACTAAGAAATAGAATAAGAGATAAGAATTAGAGAAGAAATTGAAGAAAAAATTGCTTAATAATTTAATGAATAATTGGATGAACTTAAAAGAATATTTGATAGTCAATAAAAATAAAGAGAATAAAGAGAAGAAGAAATCATTGGAATTTTAAAGAAGATATATTAGAATGCCTATGATGCATGCAAAAGAAATAGAGCTGACAGAGAAAGAAATGAAGAATTATTAGTTAAATTAGTTGAATAAGTAGTTGAAAAAATTAAAAGAGAGATAGTTGATTCTGATTTTTGAAAAACAATATTATTATTATTATATAATTTTTAATCTAATTAGGTATTTAAAACTTTTTTAAGTTGATTCTATAATATAAATATTCAAATTTAAACATGCACCAATATCAAAGTAATGTCATCTCTACCACTATCTTGTTGATCCCATTTTTATTAGGTTTCCCCTAAAAGTTTTTATACTACCAAATCTATATCTAATTGAGTAAAAGGAGGATCAAGTTAATCTAATATCTTTTAGATATTTTCAAAATCCATTTTATCCCACAACCCATCACTTGCTAATAAAATAAATCCGTTATTTTATATTTTATATCTTAAAATTTCAGGATCAGCAATAACTCCTACTGATTTTGCTGCTATATCACCAAATGATCTTGACATTGCCAAACCTGGTATATCTTCATTAGCCAGCCAAACTCTAAATGCACCTTATCTTTTTCCATCAATTAAACTTTATTCAACTCTTCCTCCAAATCTTATAATTCTTTTATATTCAAAAGTCTTATTAGGTTTATGATCATAAGATAATGGTCTATTGTACCATAGATCTTAAGATTTATAAAAATAAACAGCCCTTGAGTCTCCAACATTTGCACAATAAATTCTTTATCCAATCAACAAAATAACAACTCCAGTAGAACCACTAAAATTACATGCAATAGTTGTTTTATCTACCTAAATTATATTAAATTATTACTAAATCGTTTTCAACTTGTTAAAAAGCAATTTACAATGATTATGAAAAATAATTAGGATTATTGATATTATTTTGTACAAGCTAATTTTCTATGGCTTTTAGCAACTGTCTTGATACAAATTATGATACTAAATGTCCACTTTATCCATGTCCATCAAATATACCAAATAGATGCCAATCATTTTAATTACATAGATTTTTTTTAATTGAAAGACTATCTTAGTTTATTTTCATTTTCTTTTTATGATTTTAACCTGGAAGTGTTCTACTGTTTTTCAATATCATACTTTGATGTTATTTAAATTAAACATTCTTCTTCATATTAAATTTCAGTTTAAATTCTCTTCATATGTTATTTTTAGATTGGAGGCAATTTATCAACAATACTCAACATAGATTAATGATTTATTTTCTTTAATGTTTATTTCTAATTGATAGTACTAATAGAACGAGGAATTTTAATTTATCTTATAATGTCTAATTTTTAATTCATATATTTTAATAATATCATTAAAATGGTCCAACTCTTTATCCTTATAATTACATCTATGTACTTCTTACATTAAAAACTCCTTCAATTATTGTTTATTGAGATTCACCTATTACTTATTTTTCACCTAAATCAATATTGAAATTCTTAACAAATAATGGATTTGGATTTGATAAAACATCATCATTACAAGATAATCCATCCAAATATTATTTGAGTAAAGATTATAATTAATTACTTTCATTTTATAATGCCTCTTTTTATTTTTAGATTGCTAAAATATCTAATAAAACCTAATATATAATATAATTTTAAATACTTTATTGTATCTTTTATAGAAATTATTTAGATATGCAAATTCTTCATATTATTCTTTTTCAATAGCTTCAAAGTCATTTTTCAAATTCTCTGGAATCTAATCTAAATCAACTGTATCCTCATAAAAAGGCAATACCTTTTCTCTTTCTGTTTCCAATCTTCTACATAATTCAGCTGTTTTAAGTATCTTTTCTCCTAATTCCTTATATTCAGTTAATTTTAAAACAGAATTTCTACTATTGTTAACTAATTCTTTTAATAATCTCTATTATTCTTCTCTAAATTTATTCATTTTTTATTTCAAATCCTAATAATTCTTAGCAATATTCTCCTTTTCTTTTTTTAAAGCTTAATTTCTTGCATTACATTCTTTTGTATGTTACAATATTTTATATTTTGTTAAATCTATTTTTGCTTTTTTACTAGCAATAGATCTCACTAACCTTTCAATTTTCTTAGACATATCCTTATTTGCATCATAATATTTAGTATGATCTTCAGTTTTCTTTGCAGTATCTGATTAATATTTTTGATGCATTTATTCTAAATCATTATAAAATTTAGTTTATTTATCTTCTAATTATTATTTCATTTAACTTGTATCCTCTACATCTTTATTTTTAGTTTCTTCTCTATTAGTTTAATGCTAATTTTTTGCTTATTCTGCTTTTCTCTTTTCTTCTTCTTCCACTGTTTTAATCATGTCTTCCAACTCTTTAACTTATTATTTATGAGTTTTAGTCATATCATCAAATTCAATTTAGAATTCTTCTTATAGTATTCTGATATCTCTTTCAAATTCTTCTAAAAGTGCTCTATTTCTACTTTCCTATAATAGATGAAAGTTTTCTAAATGTATAAGATGATTTCTTAAAGCAATTTAATATTAATCTTCTGCTTCATCTAAATTCTTGTCTAACATCTAAATGAATGCTTCTTTAGAATCTAATTCTCTTTTATTATTTTATGAATATAATTCTATGTCAAGTTTCAATTATTCAGTCTTAACTGCTCTCATAGTTCTTCTCCAATATGCCATAAGTTTTTTTGTATTAAAATTGACAATCTTTTATTCTTCTCTAATTTTGCTTCGCAGTTACTCTTTTTTAAACTATGTCTAATGCTTAAATTACTTATGCCTATTTTTGACTTTCTTCAAATTCTTATTATGATTTAGTAATTTATCTGATTTTGATGTTTCTTTTTTATTCTGTGCCTCCAGCTTTAGTTGTTCTACCTTTAAGTGTTTTTCCTAATAAAGCCATAAATTAATAATAATAAAGAAAATTAGATAACTAAATTAAAAAACTCATTTTTTTGGGACAGAAGTTCCTTTATAAAATGTTTAATAATAAGATTGGTCTTTATCAATTGATGATTATCTATCTTGATTTCTAGATTTTCTAGGAAATCTGCCATAATATTCTGATAATATATAATTTCTATTGACAGGAGTCTTTAATTTTAGAACTTTAATATCATTTGATTACTATAATTAACTTCCATCTAACACATTAGTTTATTAAAAATCTAAAGTTATTTTCCTTCGCACATCAACTGATTAATTCATGATAGTAGGAGATTATTACAAGATAGTGTTTTAAGTATTAACTGAATTGTTCAATCTAGGTTTTGTATCTATTAGAGAATCTTCCATGAGCATAGTATTATTATGTCGACCTAAATATTATTAATTATGTACTTTATCTTTATATCAATGGTAATGGATTAGTTGGATTAGTTTATCTTCTATCAGTTTAGGTTGTTTGTCTAATAGAAATTCTTTATGGTTCAAATATTTCAGAACTGATATCTAAATATAAAATTTTGAATATGAACCTGCAATTGATTTATTTCCAGCAACAATATATTTTTTAAGTAATAGATAATATGTTGTTGTTATATGATTGTGTCTATTAGTTTCAATACATTTCTCAGCATATTCAGCAGAAATTCCATACTGAATCAATTATTTTAATATTTCTGGATCAATAGGAATTTTATGATGACCAACAATGATTCCAGTTGGTATTTTTTAATTGTCTTTTTAAAACTTGATAAGATTAAAGTTATACAAAAATTAAGCCAACTATGTTTTCTTATTTCAAGTATTGTATATCTTTTTTATGGATCAGTATTTAATATATTTTTAACTAGGTCTTTTGCATCATTTGTAATGTATTTAGGAAATTTGAAATCCCCTGATATTATTTTCTTATATAATTATGTTGTATTAGTATCTTCAAAAGGAAGATATCCTGCTAACATTGCAAAAAGAATCACTCCTGAACTCCAAATATCAACTTAAAGTCCTTAATATCTTTTTCCAGCTATCATTTCTGGAGCAGCATAACAAGGTGATCCACAAGCTGTTTTCAACAGATCATCTTATTTATAAAAATTAGACAATCCAAAATCTATAATCTTTATTTTTCCTCTTCCATCAAGAATCAAATTTTCTGGTTTTAAATCTCTATGCACTATATGCAATTTGTGCAAATACTCTATTCCAGATATTAATTAACTGTAGAATCGAACAGCCTCAACATCTTTTATTCTCTAATTTTGTACTATATACTCAAAAAGTTCACCACCATTAACATATTCCATCACTAAAAATAATTATTTCGGTGTTTCTATTATCTGATAAGAACCCAATAATACTTCATATAATTATACTAAGTTAGGATGTCGAACTTATTTCAAAATTTGAATCTCTCTTGTTACTCTTTCAACATCAGAAGCATCAGCTATCCTTTACTTCTCCAATATTTTTATAGCTACTTTCTCTCCTGTCATTATATGTGTTGCTAATTTTACTTTCCCAAAAGTTCCTTCTCCTAAAGTTTTTCCTTTTTTAATTTATTATTTATTCTTTACCAAATAGATATTATCCAATAGACTTATTCTTTGTTAGATCATTTGTCATTTTTATAATACTTATTTATTTTTTATAATTAAAATTTTCATCTATTTCATATTATAAAATGAATTTCAATTAAATATATATGTTAAGATTCATTAAATTTTGATTTTCTTTATTATTAGATTTAATAATATATAAATCTAATTCTAAATCATAATTATATCCAATAGTACTACCCTAAATTGATGAAATCAAATAGAAAACTAATACCGTTGCTATCAAAAATTCCTAATAAATTATTTAGATGGACATCAAAATCTAATTTATGAATTCTTATTCAAAAACTAATAATTAAACCAAAACATAAGGTTATTTTTACAATATAATTGTTGATTTTAAGTATTAGCTATATAATTGTAGATTGTAATCTTTAACAATTCTTGATCGTTTAATAATGATAAATTAAAATCATATTCATAGTATAATAAATTTTGCTTATTAATGGTATGACTGAAAAGTTACTATTAAAAATAGGTAGAAAGATAAAGAAATCATGAATCAGATAATTCTTTATACTTAATATAAGACTATGAAATAATAGGTTGATCAAAAAGAACGTTGCTTGATATAATTTTTTATATATAAAATTAATATTAATTAAAAAGGATTGATTCAAACTCTAATTATTTATTCAATTCACTTTTAAAGAACAAAAAGAATTATGGAACAGAAATAGTATTAAATCATTGAATAATCAAGACAATTTTTCGATAAAATCAATAATTTTACTAATTTTTATAATTGAAATTCTAAAAAAAAGGAATTCATAGATTTTATTCTGTTTAAAGCAATCATTTATTTAATGGTGATAGGGTATATCTATCATTAATAAGAATCTCAAAGATTCTAGGAAGTTAAATTGTGTATACTTAATATCTAGTAGAGTAAGTATATTTAATCAAATTTGATATAGGTGTACATAGCATAAAGTAATTAGAATCAATAATTCTATTTAATCAAAAAGAATTCAAAAAACTATTAGCAATTTTTGGGGAAAAAAATAGTCTAAATAATTCACAATTAAAACATTTAAATTGTTTATAACATAATTTAGATATTATTATTTAATTTATTGTAAGTCAAACAATAATAAAATTGAAAAGGAATAAATATAGCACAAATGAAATTTAACTGATAAAGAAACTTCACTATCCAAAATAATGTATTATTATTCAGTATTTGAAATAAATTTTGCTAATAAATTCTATGTTAAAAGAACATATATAACTATTATATTAGAATTAATTCAAGGAGGAGAAATACTAAAGTATGGATAATAAAAAAACATAGGAGATGCAAGAAATGTTGATAAGTAATCATGTTATGTTTAAATTATATTCATAAAGAGATTATCCATATAATTTGAAATCATTAACATTTGTACAAATCTTGATCTCTTGATTAGTTAATCGCTAATTTTGGTTTAGATACATAGTTCAAAGTTTAAAACAATAGTATTATAATTTTGGAACCACTAGTAATGTTGGTCTAGATGTTTAAATATATAAAGAAGGTTTGAAAATGTACAATAGTCTCATATTCATTTTTTATCAATTTTATTTATTCAAAAATTAAAAGTATTTACAAATACTCATCCTTTCAAAGATATTATTTAAGCTGGAGAAAAAGAACATAGTTGCTGAACATAAATTGGATCATCAAATGAAAGATCCTTAAATTTTTAAGGATCTTACTTTGACTATTCTAAGATTGAATACAAAGTAAAAAACCTCTTCATCATACATCTTAAGCTATGATTTCTTTAATGAAATATTAAATTAATTATAATATGAGAATTTTTTTTGATCAATTCAAGAGTAATTCAAATATATTATATTTAGCATAAGTGATCAAAAGAAATCAGTCTTTTTTAATTCTAATAAGGAAAATTAAAATTATTAACATTTCAAAAAGAATAAGTGTATATCTATGAGAAATGGCTATAACCATAAAATCAGTATATCAGAGAATGAAATCCAATGACCTCTATAGAACAATACAATTGCATTATAATAATCAATCATCTCTAGATGTTAATGTATTATTTTGAATAAAAACTTAGTTAATCGAAATTAAAAAATATCTACATTTAGATAACGATCTAAAATTTAGAAAATGATATTGGAGATCATTAAATTGTCTATTTAACAATAATCAATAGATGTATTATTAAATACAAATGACAATTATTAATATTATATTTACATATTACAACTATATGATAATTCTTTCCTAAAGTACTGATATTAATCTTGTTAAATTATTTATTAATATAATTTATATTATTTTACACAGTTCTAACTATCGTAAATATAATTTTTTTGCTTTTCTTTATATTCCTTCAAGCCTAATAATTAAATCTTTTTTTAGATAAAATAACATATTTATCTTCAGATATACTTTTAATACTTGAATTCATCTTTTATTGTGACGATATCAAAAGAAATTTAAATTAATATTATGAATCATTCAGACGGTGCTCAATCCCCTCCATATTTTGGTATGTATCCGCTACCCTATTGGCCAACAAGCTCATAATTACTCTTAATGATGAACTTTTAGAATCCTTTAATGAGTCCAATCCATAATTTAGGTTCTCCAATTTTAACTTCTCACTTAAGTTTTACATAGCCAACCATGAATTACGATGTCAAATAAGAATAAAATAACATCCAAAACTAATTCATTCTAGACTCACAAAATAAAGAAACCACATAAACTAAATAACCATAATAATATACCAACTAAATTTAAATCATTGCTCAGAAATTAGATGACATGAATTATAATGAAATCACTATAGAAAACCTTGAATAATTAATTCATTTGTTGTTTGCAGAATCACCTAAACTTAAAAAGATCTAATAACAACTTAAAGAAAAAAAATGTATAAAGGTTGTTAAAATTCTTGAGACTTTGGCCAAAAAAATTAGAACACAATCAAAAAGTAGAGAAGAATTAATCAAATTTTGTCTAAGAAAGGCTTTTAGAGAGATTTTTCATAAAATTTAAGCAAAAAGTACTAAAACAAGTAATCAAATCTTTAAATATGTAGAACTGAATCTAAAAGCAGCATCTAAAATATTTTAGTAAACCTATTAAGCTGAAAAAATGAAATCAATATCTTTGCCATTTAGAAAAAATAGTAAGAATAAAACTATGAATAATCATTTTCTACATGAATTATTCTAATCAAAACAATTTTAAGATCAATATAAAACATTCCTTGGTATATATATAGTTCTTATTTTTAGAAAAATTAGATACAATTATTGAAAATGATAGAAATAAAAAAATAAAAGCAATTGCTGAAAAATCATGGGAATTTATCTAATCTAACAGAAAAGTAAAGAAAATTATTAATTATTTATAGACATACACTTTCAAAAGATTGCCATGGTCAATGAAAAATATAGAAAAGTTAAAAGAAACAGCAAATGAAATGCTCAATTACTGTGATGATTAAAAATTTATTTGAATTATTATCATTATTAAAATATGTATAAAGATATAACTGAGTAAATATAAAGTTAATGAATATTAATGATGGTCTCCACTAATAATATTTAAATTATTAGAGAAAGAAAATTTTAAAAAAATTGTGGAAATTCTTATTATATTTTTTAGGTTTTCTGCTTAGACTCTATATGTATTTTTTTATTAATTTTTAAGTAACAAAGACTATAATACATATTTAAACAATGAATAGAAATCCTTAATTGATTTTATTATTCAATTCATTATTCAAATATTGTGTTAGTTGTCTTTAAATACAATAAATTTGATATTTTAAAGTTTTAAAGTATATATATGATCAATAATAATAAATTCTAATGATAATTTTTTTATTTGATTAGAATTGCTATTTTTGAATTTATCACTGGATTTATTTTATTAACATTACATTTTAACAAAAATAAATAATTTATATAAACTATATTGAGACCTCTCTTTAAAAGATAATTGTGTGTAAATAGAGAGCAATTATTTACATTAATTTACTAACAAGTTTTGATTCATTTTTCTTTATTTAATATTTAAATTATTTAATATACATAATATTAAAATAAATGAATTAATTTTATCATTGTTATAACTTTTAGAAATTATTTGCAAAATTTATTAAAAATAAACTTCTCATTTTTAAAATTATCTTAAGTCCTTTATAGTAGTTAATTTATAATAGAATTTTGAAATGCAATTATTATAATTTTTAATCTTATTTTTATTTTTATAGATATGAAAAGGAATTATAAAATATATTAGAATTAATGTATTAACTAGGATAAACTTTTCATTTTTATTGATTAATGTAAGAGAATAATAATAATATTAAAATTCTTAAAATTAATAAAAATGAATAATAATACTAATAATGGATTAAATGATGAAGAATTGCTAAGACTAATAAAGTAAGAATTACATTATCCAAATTCACCTGTTTATGATTAGATAAGTGATTAATATTCTTCGGTAAGTGATGAAGATGACATTATTATAAGAGATCCAGCCTCTGAAATAAGTAAGACTATATATTATATATATTTTAGCTGATGAATCAAGCTAATCTCAGTAATTTGAAAGGAAAAAAGGAAAATGGAAATATGTACTCAATTTAAATTAATATTGTTTTAAAGTGTTGTCAAAAATGCACAAAATCAGACAAAGGATCACTTAAACCAAAGACTTGTGTATGCATAGTTCCAGCATCATAAAGAAGAATCTAAATAGGAGAATAAGGATGTCTTTCATGTCATTGTACAGGTTGTTCAATTGAAGATGAGAAGAAGAAACAAAAAAAGATTAAGAAGAAGAAGAAATCATCTTCTGTTTCTAGTTCCGATGAATCTTCAGATTTCAAAACTGTTAATGGATGTTGCAAAAAATGCATGAAAGCATTTTCTAAAAAGGGAAAGGAAGCTAAAGTAAAAATAATAATTGATCATAAAATAGTCTTGTTTATGTTAAGTTCCAAGAGCTGTTCGAAAGAAACCTTTACCTGCACATGGTTGTCAGTATTGTGGATGTCATGGATGTAATCCTGAGGATAAGAAAAAAGAGAAGATTAAGAAGAATAGTAGACAGCTTTCTCCAGTTTCTAATGAAGCCAATGAGTAGAATCTCAATAATTTTCAAAATGCTCGTAATATTAGGTTATGATGTTAGCATTAATATAATGGCTTAATGCATAAAATCTAAACCCAGGCATTTTAGGAATTGGAATACCATAAAGGACATACTCATATATATATGGGAAGGAATAAGGACGTTGAGAATAAAAACTTATAAATTTATTTATAATCATAAACTCTTTTAATCACTTAATTGACGAAGACGTAGTAATTTTATTATACAATAGATTAAATAATTTATTTATGGATTATAATTCAAAAGTATACCTATAAATGTAGCATACATGTGTTAAGCATTGTACAAATACTTTACTCAAAGCCTAGTTGGATCCATTAGAAAATCTTTGTTTAAACAGATGTGTAAACAAATATGCTGAAGCCATTGATTTTTCAATGCAATAATTCAAGTAGACAATTTACTCATAGAAGGTTGCACACTTTAAAGTAAGAGGAACTAGCCAAATAACAGTAATTAATGCAATAATAAAAAGAAATGGTTAAATCATCACTTTTTGGTAAATGATTAACAAAGTAATTTTATATAAAATAATAATATTACAATTTATAATGGTATTTCATTTTCTAATCATATATATTTGAATCTAGAATTGATTACCTTTCATTTATATATTGTTTTATCTTTTTAAAACACTATGAATCAATCAAATATCAAACATATAATTAAAATTGTTTGATAAATTTAGCATCTAAGAATTGAATCATAGTTAAGTTAAATATTTTAATAATAGTACTTATACTTATAGAACAAAAATTGAAATTTATTTTATTTTATGTCTTTAAGGATTCAGTTAGTTTCTTTTAATTTAACAATTTTTTCAATTTTTAACTAACAATCTAACATAGATATTTATGTTTCTAATTTTACATTTTCTTATAATATTATCAATATAAATTGATATATTTCAATCTTTCTTTTAATTACTATTGAAATCAATTTCATCAACTTATTTCATAATACAATTTCACTAGTGAACTATTCATAGATTGATTATTGAGGATTATTTGATCTACTTAATGATATCTTTGGCATTTAATGATGATCACTTTTAAGCAATCAAATATTCTCTATCCTATAAATCCATATAGTTATTTATTTCAAGAATATCTAAATCTAATATATTCTAAGCCATATTAAACCGTATAGTGATTATATAAATACTGAAAATTTATAATCATGTTACAATCTATTGCTGAAATAATTAATGTTTAATGTATTTTTTTGTTTCTATTTGTGGCTCTATGATATTCAATACAAAAGATTTTTTATAGTAAATTCAATTATTTTCAATTTATTCTAATATGGTAAACAATTGCAAGCTCTTATAAGTTTAATTTATAATTATTATTCAATTTAGTTAACAATAAAGACATAAAAAAGGATGAAAATCTCTTAAATCTCTATCTAAAAAAAGCAATCTTATTGTAAAAATACTAAATAAGAATATCTAAATTGTTTTATTTCTTTATTAAATTATTATGGTTTTCCAAAACATTAGCCTACTCAATCCTCAGCTATAATTTAATGTCTGATATTCTTGCTAAATTATCAATAATTTAAAATTTACTAATCATTATAATTACTTCAATTAATTTGACATCCAACAAACATACTTTTGAATTTCAAGTAAGAATAATTTGTAAAATTATACTTGTATTATTGAAGTCTAAAAATCTCTCTTTTGTGAAATTCTTATGTAATTTATATATTATAAGGTTCATCAAAATATAAATTTTTGAAATCCTAAGAATAATAATTTGAAATTAACTAAATTATATGGGCAGTATTATTATGAACTCTTTAAATTTATATTTAATACTTTAAATTTAATTTCCTTTCAATATAATATCATTTGCAATCATTATAGCTTAACTAGAAAGTAAATATTAAATTGATTCTTTAGTTTCAGTAGGAATGATTATTTCACGAATGAAAAATGTTATATTAATGGCTTAACAGAAATCAAATTTGTAATACTGTCTTATGAAGATTTTAGATTATTTTAGGCTATCTAAATTAATAAATAATAAATAATAAATAATAAATAATAGTTTATTATTAGCTGAATTCAAAATCAGAAATAAGTTAAAAGATTATGAAATATATAATTCAAGTTCAATCTGATATTGTATTTCAACCATTGTCTTAGCTATTATTTCATATTTTGGCATGAAATTAATCAAATAGATCTGAATTAAAACTAAAATTTTAGATAACAAAATATATTTTTTTAATACTTTTGATTAATATATATAATAATTGTTTTGCTTTCTAATACAGTTATTCTATTTTAGTCATGAAGATATTGAATGAATGTATAATAGAATTTGAAAATGAATAGACATTACTCAATAATGATGTAAATTTTTTTATCAATGTTCATATTATTTATATATAATTTCTCAATAACGTCTTGCATAACTTCTAGTTGTGGTTGTTGATGTTTAATTCATAATTTAGGAAGATGATGTTTATGATGGTTATTATTAAATGGATGAACTAGTCTAATAAATGGATGAAGCTGTCACTGGTTTTTGAGTGCTTGTTGTTGTTTATTAAACCTATGAAGCTGTAGGGAATAGATTTTATCTATAACCACTAGATCTATTTGATTGACTATCATCTATCTATTAATAAGATGTCTAAGGTTGTTTATTCACTTAGGTTGTAATGGTTGTACTGAATTAATTAGTTTGATTTGTAATTTAAGGAGGATTATCTTATCTTAATTCTTTCACTACAGAAGCATATTTGTTATTCCAAGTTTATAAATCCTATATAATAAATATATATGAATACAGATGTTTAATTAGAAATTATGTTCTATTATCTCTTTATCTCATTTTATAAATCATTAATTTATTGGTTCAACTTCTTAATATCATTTTATTAGTTATCAAAATTCTTCTTACTTGTATTTAAATCAGAATTTAAGCTATTCACTTTAGCTTCTAATTCTTTCTTTAATTTTTCTAAATTAGATGAATCCTATGAGAATTTATCAAGTTTCTTTTTCAAATCATCTAATTCTTTGTCTTTTGCTTAAATTGCTTATTACAATTTACTAATTTCTGTATTATCTTTTTTAACTTTCTACAATTCAAGATCCATTTAATTGAATCTAAATAAATAACATTTATTACTTCTTTTTAATTTCTTCATTTTCTTTTGATCTTTAAGCAATTTAATCTTATAAAGTTTTCAAATCATTTGGATTAGTATTATCTATAACTTTAACTTATTTAACAACTGATTCTTGCTTAGTTATCTGTGACTTTAATGAATTAATTTCATTATCTTTGGCTGCAAATTTATTCTTTAATTATTCAAACTCTCCATTAATTGAATTATATAATTATTGGAATTAAGTTTTTTATTTATTTGCATCATCAGCTACTAATTGTAAATCTGCTAATTTTTATCTTAAATCTCCTAATTCTTTAGTTTATTAATCAATTAATTATTTTAATCTTTAATTTTCAGCTTCTAATGGTTTTAATTAAGCAACTTATCCTTCTAAGGTTGATATAGTCTTAGATTATGCTGCATTTTCATCATTCTTTACTTAGATTTACTTTCCTAATTATTCAATTTCAGCTTATAATTTTGCTATTCTATCTAAAAGATTATCTCTTTCTGCAGCTAATTGTTTAGTTTATCTATCTAATTAACTTAATTGATCTCTTAAATCTGCTGTCACTAAACATCTAATATAATATAATAAATATAATATACTCTCTTTCATATAGAGCTTTGTATTTAATAAATTCATTTTAGAATCCATTCAATTATTCAATAACTTTTTACATAGAATTCATCTCAGATACTTAAGAATTATATTTATTAGTCAAATCAGTTAATTATTATCTTAATTTATTATTTTCATCTAATAATTTTTATAATTAAGCTTATAAATCTCCAATCTACTTTTATCTTTATTAATCTAATTATTAGAGTT